>OX104112.1:40555512-41155512 GCA_944474755.1 Limnoperna fortunei
AAACTGAATAAAGAACCAGTCAATAAACTGTACAAAACTCAATAAAAAACCAGTCAATAAACTGTACAAAACTCAATAAAGAACCAGTCAATAAACTGTACAAAACTAAATAAAGAAACAGTCAATAAACTGTTCAAAACTCAATAAAGAAACAGTCAATAAACTGTACAAAACTCAATAAAGAACCAGTCAATAAACTGTACAAAACTCAATAAAGAACCAGTCAATAAACTGTACAAAAATAAATAAAGAAACAGTCAATAAACTGTACAAAACTCAATAAAGAACCAGTCAATAAACTGTGCAAAACTAAATAAAGAACCAGTCAATAAACTGTACAAAACTCAATAAAGAACCAGTCAATAAACTGTACAAAAATAAATAAAGAACCAGTCAATAAACTGTACAAAACTCAATAAAGAACCAGTCAATAAACTGTACAAAACTAAATAAAGAAACAGTCAATAAACTGTACAAAACTCAATAAAGAAACAGTCAATAAACTGTACAAAACTCAATAAAGAACCAGTTAATAAACTGTACAAAACTCAAAAAAGAAAAAGTCAATAAACTGTACCAAACTAAATAAAAAACCAGTCAATAAACTGTACAAAACTCAGCAAAGAACCAGTCAATAAATTGTGCACAAACTGTACAAAACTAAATAAAGAAACAGTCAATAAACTGTTCAAAACTAAATAAAGAAACAGCCAATAAACTGTACAAACCTAAATGAAGAACCAGTGAATAAATTGTAAACAAACTAAATAAAAGAACTGTCAATAAACTGCAAAAAAACTCAAAAAAGAAACTGTCAAAAAACTGTACAAAACTCAATAAAGAAACAGTCAATAAACTGTACAAAACTAAATAAAGAAACAGTCAATAAACTGTACAAAACTAAATGAAGAACCAGTGAATAAATTGTACACAAACTAAATAAAGAAACAGACAATAAACTGTACAAAACTAAATACAGAAACAGTCAATAAACTGTACAAAACTAAGTAATGAACCAGTCAATAAATTGTACACAAACTCAATGAAGAACCAGTCAATAAACTTTACAAAACTCAATAAAGAATCAGTCAATTAATTGCACACAAACTGAATAAAGAACCAGTCAATGAACTGTACAAAACTGAATAAAGAACCAGCCAATAACCTGTACAAAACTCAAAAAGAACCAGTCAATAAACTGTACAAAACTCAATAAAGAACCAGTCAATAAACTGTACAAACTAAATATAGAACCAGTCAATAAATTGTACACAAACTCAACAAAGAAATAGTCAATAAACTGTACAAAACTGAATAAAGAACCAGTCAATAAACTGTACAAAACTCAATAAAGAACCAATCAAAAAATTGTACACAAACGCAATAAAGAACCAGTCAAAAAACTCTACAAAACTGAATGAAGAACCAGTCAATAAACTATACAAAACTGAATAAAGAACCAGTCAATAAACTGTACAAAACTCAATAAAGAACCAGTCAATAAACTGTACAAAACTCAATAAAGAAACAGTCAATAAACTGTACAAAACTCAATAAAGAACCAGTCAATAAACTGTACAAAACTAAATAAAGAAACAGTCAATAAACTGTACAAAACTTAATAAAGAACCAGTCAATAAACTGTACAAAACTCAATAAAGAACCAGTCAATAAACTGTACAAAACTGGACAAAGAACCAGTCAATAAACTGTACAAAACTGTATAAGACTAAATAAAGAAACAGTCAAAAAACTGTACAAAACTAAATAAAGAAACAGTCAATAAACTGTACAAAACTAAATAAAGAAACAGTCAATAAACTGTACAAAACTAAATAAAGAAACAGTCAATAAACTGTACAAAACTAAATGAAGAACCAGTGAATAAATTGTACACAAACTAAATAAAGAAACAGTCAATAAACTGTACAAAACTAAATACAGAAACAGTCAATAAACTGTACAAAACTAAGTAAAGAACCAGTCAATAAATTGTACACAAACTCAATGAAGAACCAGTCAATAAACTTTACAAAACTCAATAAAGAATCAGTCAATTAATTGTACACAAACTAAATAAAGAACCAGTCAATAAACTGTACAAAACTGTATAAAACTAAATAAAGAAACAGTCAATAAACTGTACAAAACTAAATAAAGAAACAGTCAATAAACTGTACAAAACTAAATAAAGAAACAGTCAATAAACTGTACAAAACTAAATAAAGAAACAGTCAATAAACTGTACAAAACTAAATGAAGAACCAGTGAATAAATTGTACACAAACTAAATAAAGAAACAGTCAATAAACTGTACAAAACTAAATACAGAAACAGTCAATAAACTGTACAAAACTAAGTAAAGAACCAGTCAATAAATTGTACACAAACTCAATGAAGAACCAGTCAATAAACTTTACAAAACTCAATAAAGAATCAGTCAATTAATTGTACACAAACTAAATAAAGAACCAGTCAATGAACTGTACAAAACTGAATAAAGAACCAGCCAATAACCTGTACAAAACTCAAAAAGAACCAGTCAATAAACTGTACAAAACCCAATAAAGAACCAGTCAATAAACTGTACAAACTAAATATAGAACCAGTCAATAAATTGTACACAAACTCAACAAAGAAATAGTCAATAAACTGTACAAAACTGAATAAAGAACCAGTCAATAAACTGTACAAAACTCAATAAAGAACCAATCAAAAAATTGTACACAAACGCAATAAAGAACCAGTCAAAAAACTCTACAAAACTGAATGAAGAACCAGTCAATAAACTATACAAAACTGAATAAAGAACCAGTCAATAAACTGTACAAAACTCAATAAAGAACCAGTCAATAAACTGTACAAAACTAAATAAAGAAACAGTCAATTAACTGTACAAAACTCAATAAAGAACCAGTCAATAAACTGTACAAAACTAAATAAAGAAACAGTCAATAAACTGTACAAAACTTAATAAAGAACCAGTCAATAAACTGTACAAAACTCAATAAAGAACCAGTCAATAAACTGTACAAAACTGGACAAAGAACCAGTCAATAAACTGTACAAAACTGGACAAAGAACCAGTCAATAAACTGTACAAAACTGAACAAAGAACAAGTCAATAAACTGTACAAAACTCAATAAAGAACCAGTCAAAAAACTCTACAAAACTGAATGAAGAACCAGTCAATAAACTATACAAAACTGAATAAAGAACCAGTCAATAAACTGTACAAAACTCAATAAAGAACCAGTCAATAAACTGTACAAAACTAAATAAAGAAACAGTCAATAAACTGTACAAAACTCAATAAAGAACCAGTCAATAAACTGTACAAAACTAAATAAAGAAACAGTCAATAAACTGTACAAAACTTAATAAAGAACCAGTCAATAAACTGTACAAAACTCAATAAAGAACCAGTCAATAAACTGTACAAAACTGGACAAAGAACCAGTCAATAAACTGTACAAAACTGAACAAAGAACAAGTCAATAAACTGTACAAAACTCAATAAAGAACCAGTCAAAAAACTGTACAAAACTCAATAAAGAACCAGTCAATAAACTGTACAAAACTCAATAAAGAAACAGTCAATAAACTGTACAAAACTAAATAAAGAAACAGTCAATAAACTGTACAAAACTAAGTAAAGAACCAGTTCAATAAACTGTACAAAACTAAGTAAAGAACCAGTCAATAAATTGTACACAAAATCAATAAAGAACCAGTCAATAAACCGTACAAAACTGAATAAAACACCAGTCAATAAACTGTACAAAACTCAATAAAGAATCAGTCAATTAATTGTACACAAACTAAATAAAGAACCAGTCAATAAACTGTACAAAACTGAATAAAGAACCAGCTAATAACCTGTACAAAACTCAAAAAGAACCAGTCAATAAACTGTACAAAACACAATAAAAAAACAGTCAATAAACTGTACAAAACTAAATAAAGAAACAGTCAATAAACTGTACAAAACTAAGTAAAGAACCAGTCAATAAATTGTGTACAAACTCAATAAAGAACCAGTCAATAAACCGTACAAAACTGAATAAAAAACCTGTCTATAAACTGTACAAAACTCAATAAAGAATCAGTCAATTAATTGTACACAAACTAAATAAAGAAACAGTCAATAAACTGTACAAAACTGAATAAAGAACCAGCTAATAACCTGAAAAAAACTCAAAAAGAACCAGTCAATAAACTGTACAAAACTCAATATAAAGAACCAGACAATAAACTGTACAAACTAAATATAGAACCAGTCAATAAATTTTACACAACTCAATAAAGAACCAGTCATTAAACTGTACAAAACTGAATAAAGAACAAGTCAATAAACTGTACAAAAGTCAATAAAGAACCAGTCAATAAATTGCACACAAACTCAATAAAGAACCAGTCAATAAACTCTGCATTGCAACACACTTTAAACGACTATACTCCTCATATTGTTCGTTGACTTGAGTTGCGAACTATAGACATGGTACCGCCCAAGCGCCACACCAAATATGGCGCCAATAGCTCAAGGCGTTACAGTACGGTAATCGTGTAAAGTTCTCGTTTTTCATATTGAATGAAATTGCATATGCTTAACATTGCACCTTCAAACGCAATTTAAAGACTAATTATGATATAACAGCTTGTTCTCCTGGGTTGTGTTTTGTATCCAGGGCACAGCCAAGCGCTCTACCAAATATGGCGCCAATAGCTCAAGGCGTTACAGTACGGTAATCGTGTAAAGTTCTCGTTTTTCATATAGAATGCAATTTGCAAATGCTTAACATTGCACATCAAACGCAATTTAAAGACTAATTATCATATAACAGCTTGTTCTCCTGGGTTGTGTATTGCAACCAGGGCACAGCCAAACGCCCTACCAAATATGGCGCTCATAACTCAAAGCGCTAGAGGACGGTAATAGTGTAAAGTACTCATTTTGTTCTGTAATACAATGGTAATGCAATGCAATTACCAAGAAACGTGACAAAAACAAAACTCACCGATCCGGCAAAGATTTGGTGGATTATGTAGCCATTCATATGTAACTAATCAACACCAAATATTTCGAATCGATCTCATCCCCCAAGGCCACACGACGAGTTTAATGGAGAAACAAAACTCGAACAAAACTCACCAATGCGGTTTGCATCGGCTGCGTCTCAATCCCACTGACGCCAAACTAAGCCACGTCAAATATTACGAATCGATATCGACGCCTAAGGCGACGCGGAGCGTTTAAAAAATGGTCCCTTAGTGTTAACATTACACATTGCAACACACATTTTTAACGACTATACTCCTCATATTGTTCGTTGCCTTCGGTTGGAAATTATAGACATGGTACCGCCCAAGCGCCACACCAAATATGGCGCCAATAGCTCAAGGCGTTACAGTACGGTAATCGTGTAAAGTTCTCGTTTTTCATATTGAATGAAATTGCATATGCTTAACATTGCACCTTCAAACGCAATTTAAAGACTAATTATCATATAACAGCTTGTTCTCCTGGGTTGTGTTTTGTAACCAGGACACAGCCAAGCGCCACACCAAATATGGCGCCAATAGCTCAAGGCGTTACAATACGGTAATCGTGTAAAATTCTCGTTTTTCATATTGAATGGAATTGCATATGCTTAACATTGCACCTTTAAACGCAATTTAAAGACTAATTATCATATAACAACTTGTTCTCCTGGGTTGTGTATTGTAACCAGGGCACAGCCAAGCGCCCTACCAAATATGGCGCTCATAACTTAAAGCGCTAGAGGACGGTAATAGTGTAAAGTACTCGTTTTGTTCTGTAATACAATGGTAATGCAATGCAATTACCAAGAAACGTGACAAAAACAAAACTCACCGATCCGGCAAAGAATAGGTGGATTATGTAGCCACTCATCTGTAACTAATCCACACCAAATATTTCGAATCGATCTCATCGCTCAAGGCCACACGACGGGTTTAAAGGAGAAACAAAACTCGAACAAAAATCACAAATCCGGTTTCCATTGGCTGCATCTCAATCCTACTGACGACAAACTAAGCCATGTCAAATATTACGAATCGATATCAAGGCATAAGGCGACGCGGAGCGTTTAAAAAATGGTCCCTTAGTGTTAACATTACACATTGCAACACACATTTTAAACGACTATACTCCTCATATTGTTCGTTGCCTTCGGTTGGGAATTATAGACATGGTACCGCCCAAGCGCCACACCAAATATGGCGCCAATAGCTCAAGGCGTTACAGTACGGTAATCGTGTAAAGTTCTCGTTTTTCATATTGAATGAAATTGTATATGCTTAACATTGCACCTTCAAACGCAATTTAAAGACTAATTATCATATAACAGCTTGTTCTCCTGGGTTGTGTTTTGTAACCAGGGCACAGCCAAGCGCCACACCAAATATGGCGCAATTAGCTCAAGGCGTTACAATACGGTAATCGTGTAAAGTTCTCGTTTTTCATATTGAATGGAATTTCATATGCTTAACATTGCACCTTCAAACGCAATTTAAAGACTAATTATCATATAACAACTTGTTCTCCTGGGTTGTGTATTGTAACCAGGGCACAGCCAAGCGCCCTACCAAATATGGCGCTCATAACTTAAAGCGCTAGAGGACGGTAATAGTGTAAAGTACTCGTTTTGTTCTGTAATACAATGGTAATGCAATGCAATTACCAAGAAACGTGACAAAAACAAAACTCACCGATCCGGCAAAGATTAGGTGGATTATGTAGCCACTCATCTGTAACTAATTCACACTAAATATTTCGAATCGATCTCATCGCCCAAGGCCACACCAAATATGGCGCCAATAGCTCAAGGCGTTACAATACGGTAATGGTGTAAAGTTCTCGTTTTTCATATTGAATGAAATTGCATATGCTTAACATTGCACTTTCAAATGCAATTTAAAGACTAATTATGATATAACAGCTTGTTCTCCTGGGTTGTGTATTGTAACCAGGGCACAGTCAAGCACCCTACCAAATATGGCGCTCATAACTCAAAGCGCTAAGGGACGGTAATAATGTTAAGTACTTGTTTTGTTCTGTAATACAATGGTAATGCAATGCAATTACCAAGAAACGTGACAAAAACAAAACTCACCGATCCGGCAAAGATTAGGTGGATTATGTAGCCACTCATCTGTAACTAATCCACACCAAATATTTCGAATCGATCTCATCGCTCAAGGCCACACGACGGGTTTAAAGGAGAAACAAAACTCGAACAAAAATCACAAATCCGGTTTCCATTGGCTGCATCTCAATCCTACTGACGACAAACTAAGCCATGTCAAATATTACGAATCGATATCAAGGCATAAGGCGACGCGGAGCGTTTAAAAAATGGTCCCTTAGTGTTAATATTACACATTGCAACACAGATTTTAAACGACTATACTCCTCATATTGTTCATTGCCTTCGGTTGGGAATTATAGACATGGTACCGCCCAAGCGCCACACCAAATATGGCGCCAATAGCTCAAGGCGTTACAGTACGGTAATCGTGTAAAGTTCTCGTTTTTCATATTGAATGGAATTGCATATGCTTAACATTGCACCTTCAAACGCAATTTAAAGACTAATTATGAAATAACAGCTTGTTCTCCTGGGTTGTGTTTTGTAACCAGGGCACAGCCAAGCGCTCTACCAAATATGGCGCCAATAGCTCAAGGCGTTACAGTACGGTAATCGTGTAAAGTTCTCGTTTTTCATATAGAATGCAATTTGCAAATGCTTAACATTGCACATCAAACGCAATTTAAAGACTAATTATCATATAACAGCTTGTTCTCCTGGGTTGTGTATTGCAACCAGGGCACAGCCAAACGCCCTACCAAATATGGCGCTCATAACTCAAAGCGCTAGAGGACGGTAATAGTGTAAAGTACTCATTTTGTTCTGTAATACAATGGTAATGCAATGCAATTACCAAGAAACGTGACAAAAACAAAACTCACCGATACGGCAAAGATTTGGTGGATTATGTAGCCATTCATATGTAACTAATCAACACCAAATATTTCGAATCGATCTCATCCCCCAAGGCCACACGACGAGTTTAATGGAGAAACAAAACTCGAACAAAACTCACCAATGCGGTTTCCATTGGCTGCGTCTCAATCCCACTGACGCCAAACTAAGCCACGTCAAATATTAAGAATCGATATCGACGCCTAAGGCGACGCGGAGCGTTTAAAAAATGGTCCCTTAGTGTTAACATTACATATTGCAACACACATTTTTAACGACTATACTCCTCATATTGTTCGTTGCCTTCGGTTGGGAAATATAGACATGGTACCGCCCAAGAGCCACACCAAATATGGCGCCAATAGCTCAAGGCGTTACAGTACGGTAATCGTGTAAAGTTCTCGTTTTTCATATTGAATGAAATTGCATATGCTTAACATTGCACCTTCAAACGCAATTTAAAGACTAATTATCATATAACAGCTTGTTCTCCTGGGTTGTGTTTTGTAACCAGGACACAGCCAAGCGCTACACCAAATATGGCGCCAATAGCTCAAGGCGTTACAATACGGTAATCGTGTAAAGTTCTCGTTTTTCATATTGAATGGAATTGCATATGCTTAACATTGCACCTTTAAACGCAATTTAAAGACTAATTATCATATAACAACTTGTTCTCCTGGGTTGTGTATTGTAACCAGGGCACAGCCAAGCGCCCTACCAAATATGGCGCTCATAACTTAAAGCGCTAGAGGACGGTAATAGTGTAAAGTACTCGTTTTGTTCTGTAATACAATGGTAATGCAATGCAATTACCAAGAAACGTGACAAAAACAAAACTCACCGATCCGGCAAAGAATAGGTGGATTATGTAGCCACTCATCTGTAACTAATCCACACCAAATATTTCGAATCGATCTCATCGCTCAAGGCCACACGACGGGTTTAAAGGAGAAACAAAACTCGAACAAAAATCACAAATCCGGTTTCCATTGGCTGCATCTCAATCCTACTGACGACAAACTAAGCCATGTCAAATATTACGAATCGATATCAAGGCATAAGGCGACGCGGAGCGTTTAAAAAATGGTCCCTTAGTGTTAACATTACACATTGCAACACACATTTTAAACGACTATACTCCTCATATTGTTCGTTGCCTTCGGTTGGGAATTATAGACATGGTACCGCCCAAGCGCCACACCAAATATGGCGCCAATAGCTCAAGGCGTTACAGTACGGTAATCGTGTAAAGTTCTCGTTTTTCATATTGAATGAAATTGTATATGCTTAACATTGCACCTTCAAACGCAATTTAAAGACTAATTATCATATAACAGCTTGTTCTCCTGGGTTGTGTTTTGTAACCAGGGCACAGCCAAGCGCCACACCAAATATGGCGCAATTAGCTCAAGGCGTTACAATACGGTAATCGTGTAAAGTTCTCGTTTTTCATATTGAATGGAATTTCATATGCTTAACATTGCACCTTCAAACGCAATTTAAAGACTAATTATCATATAACAACTTGTTCTCCTGGGTTGTGTATTGTAACCAGGGCACAGCCAAGGGCCCTACCAAATATGGCGCTCATAACTTAAAGCGCTAGAGGACGGTAATAGTGTAAAGTACTCGTTTTGTTCTGTAATACAATGGTAATGCAATGCAATTACCAAGAAACGTGACAAAAACAAAACTCACCAATCCGGCAAAGATTAGGTGGATTATGTAGCCACTCATCTGTAACTAATTCACACCAAATATTTCGAATCGATCTCATCGCCCAAGGCCACACCAAATATGGCGCCAATAGCTCAAGGCGTTACAGTACGGTAATCGTGTAAAGTTCTCGTTTTTCATATTGAATGAAATTGCATATGTTTAACATTGCACCTTCAAACGCAATTTAAAGACTAATTATCATATAACAGCTTGTTCTCCTGGGTTGTGTTTTGTATCCAGGGCACAGCCAAGCGCCACACCAAATATGGCGCAATTAGCTCAAGGCGTTACAATACGGTAATCGTGTAAAGTTCTCGTTTTTCATATTGAATGGAATTGCATATGCTTAACATTGCACCTTCAAACGCAATTTAAAGACTAATTATCATATAACAACTTGTTCTCCTGGGTTGTGTATTGTAACCAGGGCACAGCCAAGCGCCCTACCAAATATGGCGCTCATAACTTAAAGCGCTAGAGGACGGTAATAGTGTAAAGTACTCGTTTTGTTCTGTAATACAATGGTAATGCAATGCAATTACCAAGAAACGTGACAAAAACAAAACTCACCGATCCGGCAAAGATTAGGTGGATTATGTAGCAACTCATCTGTAACTAATTCACACCAAATATTTCGAATCGATCTCATCGCCCAAGGCCACACCAAATATGGCGCCAATAGCTCAAGGCGTTACAGTACGGTAATCGTGTAAAGTTCTCGTTTTTCATATTGAATGAAATTGCATATGCTTAACATTGCACCTTCAAACGCAATTTAAAGACTAATTATGATATAACAGCTTGTTCTCCTGGGTTGTGTTTTGTAACCAGGGCACAGCCAAGCGCTCTACCAAATATGGCGCCAATAGCTCAAGGCGTTACAGTACGGTAATCGTGTAAAGTTCTCGTTTTTCATATAGAATGCAATTTGCAAATGCTTAACATTGCACATCAAACGCAATTTAAAGACTAATTATCATATAACAGCTTGTTCTCCTGGGTTGTGTATTGCAACCAGGGCACAGCCAAACGCCCTACCAAATATGGCGCTCATAACTCAAAGCGCTAGAGGACGGTAATAGTGTAAAGTACTCATTTTGTTCTGTAATACAATGGTAATGCAATGCAATTACCAAGAAACGTGACAAAAACAAAACTCACCGATCCGGCAAAGATTTGGTGGATTATGTAGCCATTCATATGTAACTAATCAACACCAAATATTTCGAATCGATCTCATCCCCCAAGGCCACACGACGAGTTTAATGGAGAAACAAAACTCGAACAAAACTCACCAATGCGGTTTCCATTGGCTGCGTCTCAATCCCACTGACGCCAAACTAAGCCACGTCAAATATTAAGAATCGATATCGACGCCTAAGGCGACGCGGAGCGTTTAAAAAATGGTCCCTTAGTGTTAACATTACACATTGCAACACACATTTTTAACGACTATACTCCTCATATTGTTCGTTGCCTTCGGTTGGGAATTATAGACATGGTACCGCCCAAGCGCCACACCACATATGGCGCCAATAGCTCAAGGCGTTACAGTACGGTAATCGTGTAAAGTTCTCGTTTTTCATATTGAATGAAATTGCATATGCTTAACATTGCACCTTCAAACGCAATTTAAAGACTAATTATCATATAACAGCTTGTTCTCCTGGGTTGTGTTTTGTAACAAGGACACAGCCAAGCGCCACACTAAATATGGCGCCAATAGCTCAAGGCGTTACAATACGGTAATCGTGTAAAGTTCTCGTTTTTCATATTGAATGGAATTGCATATGCTTAACATTGCACCTTTAAACGCAATTTAAAGACTAATTATCATATAACAACTTGTTCTCCTGTGTTGTGTATTGTAACCAGGGCACAGCCAAGGGCCCTACCAAATATGGCGCTCATAACTTAAAGCGCTAGAGGACGGTAATAGTGTAAAGTACTCGTTTTGTTCTGTAATACAATGGTAATGCAATGCAATTACCAAGAAACGTGACAAAAACAAAACTCACCAATCCGGCAAAGATTAGGTGGATTATGTAGCCACTCATCTGTAACTAATTCACACCAAATATTTCGAATCGATCTCATCGCCCAAGGCCACACCAAATATGGCGCCAATAGCTCAAGGCGTTACAGTACGGTAATCGTGTAAAGTTCTCGTTTTTCATATTGAATGAAATTGCATATGCTTAACATTGCACCTTCAAACGCAATTTAAAGACTAATTATCATATAACAGCTTGTTCTCCTGGGTTGTGTTTTGTATCCAGGGCACAGCCAAGCGCCACACCAAATATGGCGCAATTAGCTCAAGGCGTTACAATACGGTAATCGTGTAAAGTTCTCGTTTTTCATATTGAATGGAATTGCATATGCTTAACATTGCACCTTCAAACGCAATTTAAAGACTAATTATCATATAACAACTTGTTCTCCTGGGTTGTGTATTGTAACCAGGGCACAGCCAAGCGCCCTACCAAATATGGCGCTCATAACTTAAAGCGCTAGAGGACGGTAATAGTGTAAAGTACTCGTTTTGTTCTGTAATACAATGGTAATGCAAGGCAATTACCAAGAAACGTGACAAAAACAAAACTCACCGATCCGGCAAAGATTAGGTGGATTATGTAGCCACTCATCTGTAACTAATTCACACCAAATATTTCGAATCGATCTCATCGCCCAAGGCCACACCAAATATGGCGCCAATAGCTCAAGGCGTTACAATACGGTAATCGTGTAAAGTTCTCGTTTTTCATATTGAATGAAATTGCATATGCTTAACATTGCACTTTCAAATGCAATTTAAAGACTAATTATGATATAACAGCTTGTTCTCCTGGGTTGTGTATTGTAACCAGGGCACAGTCAAGCACCCTACCAAATATGGCGCTCATAACTCAAAGCGCTAAGGGACGTAATAATGTTAAGTACTTGTTTTGTTCTGTAATACAATGGTAATGCAATGCAATTACCAAGAAACGTGACAAAAACAAAACTCACCGATCCGGCAAAGATTAGGTGGATTATGTAGCCACTCATCTGTAACTAATCCACACCAAATATTTCGAATCGATCTCATCGCTCAAGGCCACACGACGGGTTTTAAGGAGAAACAAAACTCGAACAAAAATCACAAATCCGGTTTCCATTGGCTGCATCTCAATCCTACTGACGACAAACTAAGCCATGTCAAATATTACGAATCGATATCAAGGCATAAGGCGACGCGGAGCGTTTAAAAAATGGTCCCTTAGTGTTAACATTACACATTGCAACACAGATTTTAAACGACTATACTCCTCATATTGTTCATTGCCTTCGGTTGGGAATTATAGATATGGTACCGCCCAAGCGCCACACCAAATATGGCGCCAATAGCTCAAGGCGTTACAGTACGGTAATCGTGTAAAGTTCTCGTTTTTCATATTGAATGAAATTGCATATGCTTAACATTGCACC
Organism: Limnoperna fortunei; assembly: GCA_944474755.1. NCBI lineage: Eukaryota > Metazoa > Mollusca > Bivalvia > Mytilida > Modiolidae > Limnoperna > Limnoperna fortunei. Next base: position 40,568,713 of record OX104112.1, read on the forward strand.
TTCAAACGCAATTTAAAGACTAATTATCATATAACAGCTTGTTCTCCTGGGTTGTGTTTTGTAACCAGGGCACAGCCAAGCGCCACACCAAATATGGCGCCAATAGCTCAATGCGTTACAATACGGTAATCGTGTAAAGTTCTCGTTTTTCATATTGAATGGAATTGCACATGCTTAACATTGCACCTTCAAACGCAATTTAAAGACTAATTATCATATAACAACTTGTTCTCCTGGGTTGTGTATTGTAACCAGGGCACAGCCAAGCGCCCTACCAAATATGGCGCTCATAACTTAAAGCGCTAGAGGACGGTAATAGTGTAAAGTACTCGTTTTGTTCTGTAATACAATGGTAATGCAATGCAATTACCAAGAAACGTGACAAAAACAAAACTCACCGATCCGGCAAAGATTAGGTGGATTATGTAGCCACTCATCTGTAACTAATCCACACCAAATATTTCGAATCGATCTCATCGCCCAAGGCCACACGACGGGTTTAAAGGAGAAACAAAACTCGAACAAAACTCACCAATCCGGTTTCCATTGGCTGCATCTCAATCCTACTGACGCCAAACTAAGCCATGTCAAATATTACGAATCGATATCAAAGCCTAAGGCGACGCGGAGCCTTTTAAAAAATGGTCCCTTAGTGTTAACATTACACATTGCAACACACATTTTAAATGACTATACTCCTCATATTGTTCGTTGCCTTCGGTTGGGAATTATAGACATGGTACCGCCCAAACGCCACACCAAATATGGCGCCAATAGCTCAAGGCGTTACAGTACGGAAATCGTGTAAAATTCTCGTTTTTCATATTGGATGAAATTGCATATGCTTAACATTGCACCTTCAAACGCAATTTAAAGACTAATTAAAACATAACAGCTTGTTCTCCTGGGTTGTGTATTGTAATCAGGGCACAGCCAAGCGCCACGCCAAATATGGCGCCAATAGCTCAAGGCGTTACAGTACGGTAATCGTGTAAAGTTCTCGTTTTTCATATTGAATGAAATTGCATATGCTAAACATTGCACCTTCAAACGCAATTTAAAGACTAATAATCATATTATAGCTTGTTCTCTTTGGGTTGTGTATTGTAACCAGGGCACAGCCAAGCGCCCTACCAAATATGGCGCCAATAGCTCAAGGCTCTACAATACGGTAATCGTGTAAAGTTCTCGTTTTTCATATTGAATGAAATTGCATATGCTTAACATTGCACCTTCAAACGCAATTTAAAGACTAATTATCATATAACAACTTGTTCTCCTGGGTTGTGTTTTATAACCAGAGCACAGCCAAGCGCCCTACTAAATATGGCGCTCACAACTTAAAGCGCTAGAGGACGGTAATAGTGTAAAGTACTCGTTTTGTTCTGTAATATAATGGCAATGCAATGCAATTACCAAGAAACGTGACAAAAACAAAACTCACCGATCTGGCAAAGATTAGGTGGATTATGTAGCCACTCATCTGTAACTAATCCACACCAAATATTTCGAATCGATCTCATCGCCCAAGGCCACACGACGGGTTTAAAGGAGAAACAATACTCGAACAAAACTCACCAATCCGGTTTCCATTGGCTGCATCTCAATCCTACTGACGCCAAACTAAGCCATGTCAAATATTACGAATCGATATCAAAGCCTAAGGCGACGCGGAGACTTTTAAAAAAATGGTCACTTAGTGTTAACATTACACATGGCAACACACATTTTAAATAACTATACTCCTCATATTGTTCGTTGCCTTGGGTTGGGAATTATAGACATGGTACCGCCCAAGCGCCACACCAAATATGGCGCCAATAGCTCAAGGCGTTACAGTACGGTAATCGTGTAAAGTTCTCGTTTTTCATATTGAATGAAATTGCATATGCTTAACATTGCACCTTCAAACGCAATTTAAAGACTAATTGTAATATAACAGCTTGTTCTCCTGGGTTGTGTATTGTAACCAGGGCACAGCCAAGCGCCAAACCAAATATGGCGCCAATAGCTCAAGGCGTAACAGTACGGTAATCGTGTAAAGTTCTCGTTTTTCATATTGAATGAAATTGCATATGCTTAACATTGCACCTTCAAAGGCAATTGAAAGACTAATTATGATGTAACAGCTTGTTCACCTGGGTTGTGTATTGTAACCAGGGCACAGCCAAGCGCCCTACCAAATATGGCGCCAATAGCTCAAGGCGTTACAGTACGATAATCGTGTAAAGTTCTCGTTTTTCATATTGAATGAAATTGCATATGCTTAACATTGCACTTTCAAATGCAATTTAAAGACTAATTATGATATAACAGCTTGTTCTCCTGCATGGGTTGTGCATTGTAACCAGGGCACAGCCAAGTTCCCTACCAAATATGGCGCTCATAACTCAAAGCGCTAGAGGACGGTAATAGTGTAAAGTACTCGTTTTGTTCTGTAATACAATGGTAATGCAATGTAATTACCAAGAAATGTGACAAAAACAAAACTCACCGATTCGGCAAAGATTTGGTGGATTATGTAGCCACTCATCTGTAACTAATTCACACCAAATATTTCGAATCGATCTCATCGCCCAAGGCCACACGACGAGTTTAATGGAGAAACAAAACTGGAACAAAACTCACCAATCCGGTTTACATTGGCTGCATCTCAATCCCACTGACGCCTAACTAAGTCACGTCAAATATTACGAATCGATATCAACGCCTAAGGCGACGCGGAGCGTTTAAAAAATGGTCCCTTAATGTTAACATTACACATTGCAACACATTTTAAAAAACTATACTCCGCATATTGATCGTTGCCTTGGGTTGTGAATTATAGACATGGTACCGCCCAAGCGCCACACCAAATATGGCGCCAATAGCTCAAGGCGTTACAGTACGGTAATCGTGTAAACTTCTCGTTTTTCATATTGAATGAAATTGCATATGCTTAACATTGCACCTTCAAACGCAATTTAAAGACTAATTGTAATATAACAGCTTGTTCTCCTGGGTTGTGTATTGTAACCAGGGCACAGCCAAGCGCCACACCAAATATGGCGCCAATAGCTCAAGGCGTAACAGTACGGTAATCGTATAAAGTTCTCTTTTTTCATATTGAATGAAATTGCTTATGCTTAACATTGCACCTTCAAACGCAATTTAAAGAATAATTATGATATAACAGCTTGTTCACCTGGGTTGTGTATTGTAACCAGGGCACAGCCAAGCGCCCTACCAAATATGGCGCCAATAGCTCAAGGCGTTACAGTACGGTAATCGTGTAAATTTCTCGTTTTTCATATTAAATGAAATTGAATATGCTTAACATTGCACTTTCAAATGCAATTTAAAGACTTATTATCATATAACAGCTTGTTCTCCTGGGTTATGTATTGTAACCAGGGCACAGCCAAGCGCCATACCAAATATGGCGCTCATAACTCAAAGCGCTAGAGGACGGTAATAGTGTAAAGTACTCATTTTGTTCTGTAATACAATGGTAATGCAATGCAATTACCAAGAAACGTGAAAAAAACAAAACTCACCGATCCGGCAAAGATTAGGTGGATTATATAGCCAGTCATCTTTAACTAATCCAAACCAAATATTTCGAATCGATCTCATCGCCCAAGGCCACACGACGGGTTTAAAGGAGAAACAAAACTCGAACAAAACTCAAGAATCCGGTTTCCATTGGCTGCATCTCAATCCTACTGACGACAAACTAAGCAAAGTCAAATATTACGAATAGATATCAAGGCTTAAGGCGACGCGGAGCGTTTAAAAAATGGTCCCTTAGTGTTATCAAATTACACATTGCAACACACATTTTAAACCCCTATACTCCTCATATTGTTCGTTGCCTTGGGTTGGGAATTATATACATGGTACCGCCCAAGCGCCACACCAAATATGGCGCCAATAGCTCAAGGCGTTACAGTACGGTAATCGTATAAAGTTCTCGTTTTTCATATTGAATGAAATTGCATATGCTTCACATTGCACCTTCAAACCCAATTTAAAGACTAATTATGATATAACAGCTTGTTCACCTGGGTTGTGTATTGTAACCAGGGCACAGCCAAGCACCCTACCAAATACGGCGCCAATAGCTCAAAGCGTTACAGTACGGTAATCGTGTAAAGTTCTCGTTTTTCATATTGAATGAAATTGCATATGCTTAACATTGCACCTTCAAACGCAATTTAAAGACTAATTATCATATAACAGCTTGTTCTCCTGGGTTGTGTATTGTAACCAGGGCACAGCCAAGCGCCCTACCAAATATGGCGCTCATAACTCAAAGCGCTAGAGGACGGTAATAGTGTAAAGTACTCATTTTGTTCTGTAATACAATGGTAATGCAATGTAATTACCAAGAAATGTGACAAAAACAAAACTCACCGATCCGGCAAAGATTTGGTGGATTATTTAGCCACTCATCTGTAACTAATCCACACCAAATATTTCGAATCGATCTCATCGCCCAAGGCCACACGACGAGTTTAATGGAGAAACAAAACTCGAACAAAACTCACCAATCCGGTTTCCATTGGCTGCTTCTCAATCCCACTGACGCGAAACTAAGCCACGTCAAATATTAAGAATCGATATCGACGCCTAAGGCGACGCGGAGCGTTTAAAAAATGGTCCCTTAGTGTTATCATTACACATTGCAACACATTTTAAACGCCTATACTCCTCTTATTGTTCGTTGCCTTGGGTTGGGAATTATCGACATGGTACCGCCCAAGCGCCACACCAAATATGGCGCCAATAGCTCAAGGCGTTACAGTACGGTAATCGTGTAAAGTTCGCGTTTTTCATATAGAATGCAATTGCAAATGCTTAACATTGCACCTTCAAACGCAATTTAAAGACTAATTATCATATAACAGCTTGTTCTCATGGGTTGTGTATTGCAACCAGGGCACAGCCAAGCGCCCTACCAAATATGGCGCTCATAACTCAAAGCGCTAGAGGACGGTAATAGTGTAAAGTACTCATTTTGTTCTGTAATACAATGGTAATGCAATGCAATTACCAAGAAACGTGACAAAAACAAAACTCACCGATCCGGCAAAGATTAGGTGGATTATATATGTAGCCACTCATCTGTAACTTATCCGCACCAAATATTTCGAATCGATCTCATCGCCCAAGGCCAAACGACGGGTTTAAAGGAGAAACAAAACTCGAACAAAACTCACCAATCCGGTTTCCATTGGCTGCATCTCAATCCTACTGACGCCAAACTAATCCATGCCAAATATTTCGAATCGATATCAACGCCTAAGGCGACGCGGAGCGTTTAAAAAATGGTCCCTTAGTGTTAACATTACACATTGCAACACACATTTTAAACGACTATACTCCTCATATTGTTCGTTGCCTCGGGTTGGGAATTATAGACATGGTACCGCCAAAGCGCCACACCAATTATGGCGCTAATAGCTCAAGGCGTTACAGTACGGTAATCGTGTAAAGTTTTCGTTTTTCATATAGAATGCAATTGCAAATGCTTAACATTGCACCTTCAAACGCAATTTAAAGACTAATTATCATATAACAGCTTGTTCTCCTGGGTTGTGTATTGCAACCAGGGCACAGCCAAGCGCCCTACCAAATATGGCGCTCATAACTCAAAGCGCTAGAGGACGGTAATAGTGTAAAGTACTCATTTTGTTCTGTAATACAATGGTAATGCAATGCAATTACCAAGAAACGTGACAAAAACAAAACTCACCGATCCGGCAAAGATTTGGTGGATTATGTAGCCACTCATCTGTAACTAATCAACACAAATATTTCGAATCGATCTCATCGCCCAAGGCCACACGACGAGTTTAATGGAGAAACAAAACTCGAACAAAACTCACCAATCCGGTTTCCATTGGCTGCGTCTCAATCCCACTGATGCCAAACTAAGCCACGTCAAATATTAAGAATCGATACCGACGCCTAAGGCGACGCGGAGCGTTTAAAAAATGGTCCCTTAGTGTTATCAAATTACACATTGCAACACATTTTAAACGCCTATACTCCTCTTATTGTTCGTTGCCTTGGGTTGGGAATTATAGACATGGTACCGCCCAAGCGCCACACCAAATATGGCGCCAATAGCTCAAGGCGTTATAGTACGGTAATCGTGTAAAGTTCTCGTTTTTCATATTGAATGAAATTGCATATGCTTCACATTGCACCTTCAAACCCAATTTAAAGACTAATTATGATATAACAGCTTGTTCACCTGGGTTGTGTATTGTAACCAGGGCACAGCCAAGCACCCTACCAAATACGGCGCCAATAGCTCAAAGCGTTACAGTACGGTAATCGTGTAAAGTTCTCGTTTTTCATATTGAATGAAATTGCATATGCTTAACATTGCACCTTCAAACGCAATTTAAAGACTAATTATCATATAACAGCTTGTTCTCCTGGGTTGTGTATTGTAACCAGGGCACAGCCAAGCGCCCTACCAAATATGGCGCTCATAACTCAAAGCGCTAGAGGACGGTAATAGTGTAAAGTACTCATTTTGTTCTGTAATACAATGGTAATGCAATGTAATTACCAAGAAATGTGACAAAAACAAAACTAACCGATCCGGCAAAGATTAGGTGGATTATATATGTAGCCACTCATCTGTAACTAATCCGCACCAAATATTTCGAATCGATCTCATCGCCCAAGGCCAAACGACGGGTTTAAAGGAGAAACAAAACTCGAACAAAACTCACCAATCCGGTTTCCATTGGCTGCATCTCAATCCTACTGACGCCAAACTAATCCATGCCAAATATTTCGAATCGATATCAACGCCTAAGGCGACGCGGAGCGTTTAAAAAATGGTCCCTTAGTGTTAACATTACACATTGCAACACACATTTTAAACGACTATACTCCTCATATTGTTCGTTGCCTCGGGTTGGGAATTATAGACATGGTACCGCCAAAGCGCCACACCAATTATGGCGCTAATAGCTCAAGGCGTTACAGTACGGTAATCGTGTAAAGTTTTCGTTTTTCATATAGAATGCAATTGCAAATGCTTAACATTGCACCTTCAAACGCAATTTAAAGACTAATTATCATATAACAGCTTGTTCTCCTGGGTTGTGTATTGCAACCAGGGCACAGCCAAGCGCCCTACCAAATATGGCGCTCATAACTCAAAGCGCTAGAGGACGGTAATAGTGTAAAGTACTCATTTTGTTCTGTAATACAATGGTAATGCAATGCAATTACCAAGAAACGTGACAAAAACAAAACTCACCGATCCGGCAAAGATTTGGTGGATTATGTAGCCACTCATCTGTAACTAATCAACACAAATATTTCGAATCGATCTCATCGCCCAAGGCCACACGACGAGTTTAATGGAGAAACAAAACTCGAACAAAACTCACCAATCCGGTTTCCATTGGCTGCGTCTCAATCCCACTGATGCCAAACTAAGCCACGTCAAATATTAAGAATCGATACCGACGCCTAAGGCGACGCGGAGCGTTTAAAAAATGGTCCCTTAGTGTTATCAAATTACACATTGCAACACATTTTAAACGCCTATACTCCTCTTATTGTTCGTTGCCTTGGGTTGGGAATTATAGACATGGTACCGCCCAAGCGCCACACCAAATATGGCGCCAATAGCTCAAGGCGTAATAGTACGGTAATCGTGTAAAGTTCTCGTTTTTCATATTGAATGAAATTGCATATGCTTAACATTGCACCTTCAAACGCAATTTAAAGACTAATTATGATATAACAGCTTGTTCTCCTGGGTTGTGTATTGTAACCAGGGCATAGCCAAGCGCCCTACCAAATATGGCGCCAATAGCTCAAGGCGTTACAGTACGGTAATCGTGTAAAGTTCTCGTTTTTCATATAGAATGCAATTGCAAATGCTTAACATTGCACATTCAAACGCAATTTAAAGACTAATTATCATATAACAGCTTGTTCTCCTGGGTTGTGTATTGCAACCAGGGCACAGCCAAGCGCCCTACCAAATATGGCGCTCATAACTCAAAGCGCTAGAGGACGGTAATAGTGTAAAGTACTCATTTTGTTCTGTAATACAATGGTAATGCAATGCAATTACCAAGAAACGTGACAAAAACAAAACTCACCGATCCGGCAAAGATTAGGTGGATTATATATGTAGCCACTCATCTGTAACTAATCCGCACCAAATATTTCGAATCGATCTCATCGCCCAAGGCCACACGACGGGTTTAAAGGAGAAACAAAACTCGAACAAAACTCACCAATCCGGTTTTCATTGGCTGCGTCTCAATCCCACTGACGCCAAACTAAGCCACGTCAAATATTAAGAATCGATATCGACGCCTAAGGCGACGCGGAGCGTTTAAAAAATGGTCCCTTAGTGTTATCATTACACATTGCAACACATTTTAAACGCCTATACTCCTCTTATTGTTCGTTGCCTTGGGTTGGGAATTATAGACATGGTACCGCCCAAGCGCCACACCAAATATGGCGCCAATAGCTCAAGGCGTTATAGTACGGTAATCGTGTAAAGTTCTCGTTTTTCATATTGAATGAAATTGCATATGCTTAACATTGCACCTTCAAACGCAATTTAAAGACTAATTATGATATAACAGCTTGTTCTCCTGGGTTGTGTATTGTAACCAGGGCACAGCCAAGCGCCCTACCAAATATGGCGCCAATAGCTCAAGGCGTTACAGTACGGTAATCGTGTAAAGTTCTCGTTTTTCATATAGAATGCAATTGCAAATGCTTAACATTGCACCTTCAAACGCAATTTAAAGACTAATTATCATATAACAGCTTGTTCTCCTGGGTTGTGTATTGCAACCAGGGCACAGCCAAACGCCTTACCAAATATGGCGCTCATAACTCAAAGCGCTAGAGGACGGTAATAGTGTAAAGTACTCGTTTTGTTCTGTAATACAATGGTAATGCAATGCAATTACCAAGAAACGTGACAAAAACAAAACTCACCGATCCGGCAAAGATTAGGTGGATTATGTATCCACTCATCTGTAACTAATCCGCACCAAATATTTCGAATCGATCTCATCGCCCAAGGCCCCACGACGGGTTTAATGGAGAAAGAAAACTCGAACAAAACTCACCAATCCGGTTTCCATTGGCTGCATCTCAATCCCACATACGCCAAACTAAGTCACGTCAAATATTACGAATCGATATCAAGCCTAAGGCGACGCGGAGCGTTTAAAAAATGGTTCCTTAGTGTTAACATTACACATTGCAACACATTTTATACACCTATAGATGCGAATTTGTAACTTTTGTAAACCATCAGTTGGAAGACTTTCTAACTATAGTAAATTAATAAATGAATAAATAAATAAATTGTCAAAATGTTGGACTGCATACAAATATTTCCAATAAGATATTTTGTTCATTGTATAACAGAAGGTAGGTATACGAGCCACATGTGGGGGGGGGGGGGGTAACTTGGTATATAGGGTAATACGGATGTGCGGCCCGAATAGGTCACTTTATTAGCTCTCCAAAATATATGAATAGGTAGCTTTTTTCATCGAAAAATATATCATTGGGTATAGTTTGAAAATTATCTAAATATATTCCATGCCTCAATTCTCATCTTAAGCATGTTAAGCCTATGTAAACCACAGTGATTTTACAAACAAAGTGTTCCTTTAACATCAATTTATCAATTTGGTTGTAAACGTACTATTTTGTCAATGGGGATGTGCAGTAATAAATATATGAATACGTCTGATTTAATCATTCAATATATGATTAGGTCCTGTTTTATAGTGTCCGAAAATATATGAATAGGGTGGGTTTTCAAATGTCCGTCCGCACACCTGTACCTAAAAGTATCCTAATTGACCCCCCCCCCCCCCCCCGTGACGAGCCAGTACATAGGGACGTGATATAACATTAAAAAACGCTTAAAAATCTAAATAAAATAGTTTTTGGGTTCAGAATGATTTGGTGTACTCTTTAAAGTTATATTTTAGTGAAAAATATGTCACAATTAGTAACAGGCGTACACTTATTTAATGCAGGCGTACATTTATAACGGCAGGCGTATTTAAGTAGGACCGATTATGGGTCTATTTATTAATAATTCTTATCTTATATTCGTATACGTTTATAGGCATTTTTGATTGGTCAAAAGGCCTTAAACCAAAATTCCCAGATCCGTTCATACTTTCATCAACGACTCGTCGGGAACTACTTTTTTTGTAACTAACGTAAACAAATATGGCGGCCATGTGTCGTGTACGCTTCGGACAATAAACTAAGCAATTACAACAGAATTTAAATGATTAAAATGTCTTGTGCGGTGTATCGCTTAGCCGGAAAGTTATTTGGTGGACGAACCTGAATAGAATTATTTAGGAATCATTTGTAGAGATATAAATGCAAGATATTTCAACAGTTTACTTCGCTATGAATTCATTGTTTACATTACTGAATAAACGAAAATCGCCGAAATTTGATCGTGGATTAAATTTGAGTGGGTGGACATTCATAAACAATTGTTAGAAATTTCTGTTTCAATTTATTTCAATGAAATAAATCATTTCAAACACACAAAAGCCCTTAAAACTCTTTTCTAAACACTATTTTGCCAACCTTTTCGTACTTGTATTTAAAAATCGTCTGCTCCGGTAAAATCATGGATTCCACTTTGAATTCGCCGGAACCACACCCCGCATCATTTGAATTGGAACTTCCTGAAGATTTCAGTGGTGATGCTGAAGAAATACTAACATTACTTGAAGTTTTGCAGTCTGATGTTGTGGGTTTTGATGACTTACTATTCGAGTCGGTCAGAAATATTGAAGTGGTGGAAACGCAGCAGAACCAGACTGCTGAATCAGAATCCAACCGTGCAGAAGCCACTATTATTGTTTCCGAAATGCAGAGTTCAGCTATAGTAGTTGATAACGATACAAAACATGATGTACTTGATGTACCGGTAATATTGCCTTCTACTTGCTCCACAAATCGCTTCAAGATACTTAATGATCTGGACCTCCTAGACATTGAAAAAAACCAATATTCCTCTGCTACGATGAAAAACACTAAATGGGGAGTTGGAGTCTTCAATGGTAATAAAATATAAAATATGTCCACATCTTTCTGAAATCTGTTGTTTTTTCCACATTTTACCCAAAGAATGGTATGAATTGACATACATATAAAAATCAAAACATCACCATTCCTCAAACCAGTGTGGATCTACTAAAACAAATCATACTTAACTCCATGACAATATTATACATTTTGGAAAAAATTACTACCAATAACAAAACAAACTGATTCAATCACATGTACCTTAACTAAAAAAACCAAAAGACTAATTACCATGTCAAAAAACAAACTGAAACAAAAACATTCAAATTCAAGTGGCATTTTTTGCAATTTTAATTAGTGAATATAACTATAAAGCCAAATTTTGAATAAAAGTAGAAATGAGTAACTAAATTCATGAATTTACTACTTTCGTAAAAAAATTTTTTATCCAAAAATAATTTTCAAAAAGCTTTACAACCATAATTCCGTTGTTTTTGTTATGTGCATGTGGAAATAAGCGTGAATTCTATTTGTTTTCAGCCTGGTGTAATGAAAGGTTGCAGACAACTTTAGATTTCACAACTGTATCCGAGCAGGAATTAAATGGTCACTTGAGAAAATTTTATGCTGAAGCACAACCCAAAAACACTCAGCAACGTAAAAATCTGTCTGCGGAGCAAGCTCAGGAGTACCACAAAAATACTCTTAAAAATGTAAGAGGTGCTATTAACCGCCACCTAAAAGACATTGGTCGACAATTTGATATAGTACGCGACAGTCATTTTAAGCCAGCTAATGCAATGTTAAATGCAAAACTGAAATATAACCTGAAAAATGGTTTATCTAGGCCCACGCAACATTACAAAATCATCTCAAATGAAGAGCTAGAAAAAATAAATACATATTTCCAAAGAAATGATCCTGTGTCGCTTCGCTTACACGTTTGGTATCTTTTGGCTATCCATTTTATTAGCCGAGGTGTTGAATTTCATCATCAATTAACAAAGTCCTCTTTGCGTTTCGAAAATGACCATCGTGGTGTCGAATACTTGACCATTACACATGAAACACAACAAAAAAATCACCAAGGTGGATTAAGTCATAGTTCTGAGGAAGCGGAAGATAAACAAATGTATGCAGACTCCACTACTGAAACTTGTCCTATCAAAACTGTTAAATATTTCTTGTCGCGCACTGATCCATCTGCCACAGCTTTATTTAATCAATGCAACAGGGAAGCTCTTACCAACCCACATCTAAATGAAATCTGGTACAGTACTACACCTGTAAAAATAAAACAATTCTCATCCTTTATGCCAGATATTTGTAAAAACAGTGGCATACAAAGATATACTGGGCATTCGCTTCGTGCCACTGCCATCACTGCTTTAAGTGATGCTGGATTCACTGACAGGAATATAATGTTCATGTCGGATCACAGACGTGAAGATTCATTGAAGAAATATTATCGTCGACCAAGCACTGATTAGAAAGAAAAAATAAGTGCAGTCCTTGGGCAAGTTGCCACAGGCTCAGGAAATGTTGCCACTGAATCAATTTACAATGGCAGTGCTTGCACTGATCAAAACAACTCCTCCGTGTCTTTCCAAATACCAACATCAACATTATCCATTGGAAAAGAAAATCATGTCGTCCCCGTTACCACTCTTCCGATGATGGTCTCTTCTCAGTCGCAGCAAATCAACGCCATGAACAAGATGCACGGCTTTGCCGCCAACTCGACGTTTCAACACTGCTCTTTCCACTTTCATTGAAATATCCATAGAACAATGACTTTGCTGTTTGTCTTGTTTATAATCTGTTTGTTTTTCTTTCTTCTTTTTGTTTTCAATAATAATGTTATCTTCAAACCGTCAAGTGTGTCTGTTTTGTGAGTGAGTCGACCTCGTTCATACATCCATCAATTACCGAAAATAAGCGTTTAATCCTTATAATTCTTTAATAATTGTGTTTTATTTTCGGTAATTGATGGATGTATGAACGAGGTCGACTCACTCACAAACTTATCATAAACGGCCTTCGGCCGTTTATTTGTTTGTGAGTGAGTCGACCTCGTTCATACAACTTATCATAAACGGCCTTCGGCTGTTTATTTGTTTGTGAGTGAGTCGACCTCGTTCATACATCCATCAATTTGCTTGTGAGTGAGTCGACCTCGTTCATACATCCATCAATTTTCTTGTGAGTGAGTCGACCTCGTTCATACATCCATCAATTACCGAAAATAAGCGTTTAATCCTATATTAAATTAGGCCTAATAATGATTGCTCACCCATAAATAAAAATAAATTAATTAATAAATAAATAACATTTACAACCCTATATATATTTATAGACTATTTATTTTTAAAAAATGGAAACATAAACGGATAGTCCCAGTTCATATCGTATAGTACTTATAACTATATTCGACAATGCGGAACAAAGGGCAATAATTTCTTGTGAAGAGTATGTTAACGCCCGAACTGTTTGCTGACTTTTTAAACAGGTGTTTATATTTGTCCAACACAAACCGTTTAATTTATAACATCAAACATAATATTCGTATGAATATCTCAACATAACCGTATTGTTGTTAGCCAACAAACGAATCGTGTTTGAGTTTGCGCAGTCATCGCATTCTTTCTCTCGCAAGATACCGTCGAAGACGCCATTACCGTTTTCCCGAGATACAGACGGGATTTCACTGTTAATTTGAGAAAAAGCGCCAAATCGCAAACCCGTGGGTGAGGCCTACTTTCACTTTCACTGAGATATGAATCGGGCAACGACCAGATTTATGGTTTTCCAAGTTGAGAACGTCTGTTTTATTACAGATGGAAAAATGCACGAACTTCGAAAAGAAATTCCCGAAAGCGGAATATATTGAAGCGTACAGTAAACTGGGGTAAAATTGTCGAAGTGAAAGTAACTTTGGCGCATCATGTCATGACTTTTATGGGTGGTAAATTAATTTCGGCTATGTCAAAGGCCGCCTTATCCCCTCAGATTGACCGATCATCATTACGTTTGATTGTGTATCTGTATGAAACTTTATTTTTGACTAATACCAAGCAGGGAGTGATCCACACACACTTACACAGGGGTTTATGCATATCATAACTATTAAACTGTTTCCCTAAATTGCTACATACTTTTTTAATGTCTTTAAAGTTTAACTGATATGCGAGCGAAGCGAAGCTCTCTAATGTACAGAGTCTGCCAAATTGCACGAGACCCAAAATATGATCATCGAAAAAAAAAACCTGGGCTACTCGGAATGCATTGGGAATTTACGAAACTCGGTATTGTCCCCTTTTTTTTTACAAACGGCTAAATTAAAGTGCTTATTTTTGAAATTACCACAAAAATGCCAGACAAATTTTTTCAATCAGAAACACTGTATTTGAAATTGAGTTTTGTGACATCACAAACACATTATTACGTCACGTCATCAATGGAATGTAGAGGCACTGTTAGGGGGCTCTGAAGTAACGACATGAACAATGTGCGATGCTCGCATTTAAGGCTGCGCCTGCATTCATATTATTTCTACAACATTTTATTCGTTATAGAACTGTAGTTTTACACTTTATTCATAATCAATGAATTGTTGTCAAAATTTCAAGTTTGGAAACATAATTTCTGAATCAATTTGGTAAACATGTTCATCCCATTCAAGTTTTTCTGGATTTATTGCATTACCTGGGATCAAATTTTTACTGATACCTGCATTCTACAATCCACAATTTCAGTTTTTGTCAACAATACCAGGGATGTCACTAGGTTTTTTTATAGCAGGCAAATGTTGGAGAGTAGCAGGCGGGCGGCGAAGCCGACCGCCGCGACAAGCTTGCTTGTCGCCTCTTACGGCCGGGGGTCTGGGGTAAATGGTGCAAAATCCTGCATTCTGGGGCTCTCCTTGGCCCTTATTTCAGTTTTTGAAAGTCCTATTTTTTAGTTGAGGAAACTGTAAATTTGTGACTTTTTGCTGAAAAAAAATGTTGTAAGGAACATTGAAGAAGGATTTTATTTCATCTAAAAACAAATTCAATATATCAATTTGTAATATCATACATGGCAATGATGCACTTCAATCTTATGCACAAAAATAACAAGTTCCATTGTATAAAATGATCATTTTCCATGATAGAAACGAAACTAACATCTCTACATATTCGGAGACTAGATAAAATTTGACAAATAAGCGTGCTACTGCATACTATTCCAAAAATTAATGTCTCTTTGGCATACTGTTAAAATGTTTTAAATTTTATTTTTATCGGAACAAACTACACTCGTCCGGCAAAATTGATTTTAGGCCTGTATCTGCAAATTTGCTGACTTCTTCTGAGCAGATCGTATTTTATTGAAACAATTATCGTTAATAATTACCTGCACTCTCTGAGCCTGCATTGCATATCTCTCGTGGATTTTTTCGGGCGCTTGGCTTTGAAAGAAAATTAAGAGTTCCTTGTTTAAGTGCCGGTCTTTTTTGTGACATTTTGTTTTAGTCAATTTAGAATTAGAAGGTGAAGGTTAGAAAACCGGAAATCGCTATATTTAAAACCGGAACGGAGACGGACCAATATCCGAGAATTACGGCAAACAGTTTCCAAACGCCGATTTTGATATACGAAATCGTGTTTATTTCCACAATACGTTTGTCTTTAATAGACCCATACTAGATTTTTCAGTAGCCGGCGATTATCGGCCGATAGCCGGCGGATTTTGACGGCTGCCGGCTTCTAATGACATCCAAGAGGTTAAAAGTTAACAACAATGTCAGTTTTTAAGAAAACAGATAACAGCTAATGGTTAAATTGATGAAAGTAAAAAAACGATCTGAAACTTCAAGTCCAAATGTTATTTTACTCTGTAGAATTAATGATGTATGTGAGGTCCCACTTCATTTAAATAATGTGTAGAAATACAGTAGTCCCCCTCTTAAACGATCCCTTTGGCAGCGACCACCGGCTTTATCCGGCCAAAACCCTGATGCATTAGGTGTTTCTAACGTAAAATTACCTCTCGCGAACGACCACCCATCAAACGCAACCAGCGACCAAGTCTTTTTTTACACAACAACGTAAATTCCCCTCAGGAACGACCATTTTCACTGACCGGATGTTTATTTTGGAAGTCTCGAATAGAACGAGATTTGGTTTTATTATCGTAAACCAGTTCGGAAACAGTTCAACAACCGGTAAACAAAATGTCGATATCGTGCAAGAAAGGTTTCTAAGCTGGATTAAAGTGGAAAACAAGTAATATATTGTAGATCAGTTTGACTTCGGCAATACAGAAATCGATTTTATTACAAGAAGACTGAAATATTCAACAAGGAGATAATAAAACACAGTGTACCAACATAATCATAAATCAAAATTTACTACAAACGATGTCAAAAACTTGGGAAACTGGAAACAGAGAAAAACCTGGATTTTTCCAAATTAGACGGAACATTAATAAACTACGAAGTGGAACCTGGGCAGACAATAAAAGTGATAAAAACAACGATAATGCAGATGAAACAGGAACAGAAACATTCACCGTTAAGAAGACTTGTAATTGTTGTATTATCATTACACATTTTGAACAGATAAAAACTGCATGAATTCTTTTTATTTTTATTTATACTGAATAATAAAATACAAATACTTATTTTGTGTGATTCTTAATTACTTCACAGCTTTTGCTGCTAATCAACCGACCAAGCTCTATATATACCTGTATAAATTGTATCCCCTCAAGAAAGACCACCCCCATTATAAGACCACTTTCATGACTCAGATGGGGGACTACTGTAACATTACAATGTACATGTAGGTTTATGCATAATTTCATAATCAATCACAGTCTTTGATCAAAACCAGTGGTTTTTATGATTGCATTCTCCATTAATTGAGCAATTGGTTGCATCTTGACCAATATATCTATCTTTGACCATTTTTAAGATATTGTAGATCAGAGGGTTTCAGTCCTAATAATAAACTTTTTTGGACAGGGTAACTGGGTCTGTACGTACCTATATAATTTTACAGGCCCACAAAAATTTTTATCTTCAGGAAATATGCCAGTATGCTAGACCTTTACAGTAAAATTGTCATTGGACTGGCAGTCCCCCCCCCCCCCCCATAATTGGTGTTAATCTTACTTAATGCCTGTATTCCATGGTTATTCCACTTTAATTAAAATTGTGTATTTTTGATTAATCAAAACATTCTTCTTTACATATAAACCAGTGTCGTACAAAATCAGCAATACTTTTCTACCAAGGGCAGTAAGTTGTTGTTGTACGACAATAAATCATTCAATACAACATCAGGGCCAGAATAATTTTTTGATCAACAAATTCAGTCTATGATTTTAAAAATGAGTTTTTAAATTTTATAAAAAAATATATTAAATACAGCTGTATGGTAGAGATTAACCACTTTTCTTATCCTACTTAGAAAAACTTAATTTACATTGGTTGACTATATTTTATTTTTAATACTTCTTTAATAATATATGTTTATATAAATATTTTTAACTGTTTTCCATGTTACAAATTTAAATTGACAATAAATAGAATGGATTTGATCTAAAATCCTGATTGAAACATTGACTTTGTTATAATTTAGCCATTAAACTCTTTAAAATTATATTTATTTTAGAGTTTTCCTAATACTAAACTTTTTTGGACAGGGTAACTGGACCATTAACTACCTAATTTTACAGGCCCACAAAAAATTTCAATCTTCAGGAAATATGCCGCTACGCTATACTAGTACTAGTACATGTCCAGTACAATTGTCATTGGACTGGCAGTCCCAAATATTGAGATACTGCTAAAAATCTTTGATCTATATATCTGATTTTTAAAACCTTGCAGTGATTTAAAAAATAATAATTGAATTGCAACACAAAGGAATTAACCCCATTACTTACAAAATTCTGTTTGGACATTATTATTTTCAATAGACCATAAACATGATAAACTAAAAATTAAAAAAAAACTATGTGTCATAAACAGCTGTATGAGGGTTATAATTTGACATGTTTTGTTCATTATTCTAATATGACGTCCTGCTTTAGCTATAAACAAAGCCGTGTCAAAATTCTAATAAGTTTACTTCGCACATGCGTAAACTGCATGTTTTGTGTAAATGTAAAAACTGACTTACAAATGTCGTTTGTTATGTGTTATCCATAATTATCGTTATTGTTAATAATTTAGTTATTTTTAGTCTGAATTCTGATATATATATGATTTAAACTACTCCCGATACATTATTTTTTAACAATTCTACATTCAAATTAATATGACATCACAATTAGAATTCCGACGTCATATTACGCTGAACAGAAAATTTCAAACTGGAGCAATTTTGTTAAGATTTCTCAATATTTGTGTTTAAAAGGTACGTACATTCAATAAAATGACGAGAATATATGTTTACATGTATGTCAATTTTATTTGCTTTAACATACTGTTTTGGGAGATATCGTATTAGTTTTAAAAAAAACAATATTACCACTGAAAGCATCCTCTTAGAACCGCTTCGAAATTTTAAAACATTTGTTAGACATATTAGAATCGAAATAGATGAGGGCCTCAGGGAAGATTAGTTGTATTACTAACTGTGTAACCCTCTTTAAATAAAGTCATTATTATTATTATTATTATTATTATTATTGTGAGCGGGCTTTATGGGAATTAGAACATGGTCAGACCTTATATTTGTCTTAATTTTATACCTCGCTATTGCTCGGTATAAAATATTGACAAATAAGGTCTGACCATGTTCTAATTCCCATAAAGCCCGCTCGCAATAATCTATTTCTTAAATTTTAATCATCATTTGTTGCACCGCTTGCATCTAACAATTTAGAAGCAGGGTAAATTAACAACATTACTACCATACCGTGTAATTGAAAGATTTATAACAAACTTCATATTTTGATACAAGCAGGTTTTCAGTTAAAAACCAATGTTTGAATACATGTATATATGCAGTTTTCATGCCAATTGAGAACACATTTTCAAGAATTAATAACCCTAGTCAGTCATGTATTAGCCACAGTTTTTTTTCATTAAAAAGAATGCAAGAAAAGCAGTGTTAAATCTAGAATTTGGCCTAAGGGGGTCATGATGGCCCAAATAACTTACCATAGGGGGCCAGAATTTATAGCTAGGGGTCAATAAAACCAATATAGCTATAGAGACATGACAAAAAGTGCACGTTTGTCTCCAATGGGAGTAAAATATGAAGAAATATGCTTCATCTTGAAGCATGAACAACACGTTATAAACAAATCAATAATATATTGTCTACATGATTTAGACGCTTGCTAAATTGTAATTGTACACGATAAAAAGTGTACTTAGGACCGATAATACAGTTAAATTTCCCCGGTATATTTTAAAGGGACTTTCTCAAAGCTGTTGACTATGGGGAATCTCTCAAAGCAATGAAAAATTACGTTGCGCCAGTAATGACCCAGGATGTTTTTTAAGAGCGTCAATTCAATGCGGGAATGGCGCAATGGTGCACTCTAGATTGAACACTGTAAAAGGGGCGCAGATTGTAGACAACTACAGGATCTAGGGATTTTTTGTAAAATAGTAAACAATTGTCTTAACTGGACCCATCTTTCAGGGGTCACCACACTCTAAAAAATTAGGGAGAAGTGACTTCTCCCTGGCAGCCAAACAAGGAGAAGTCAGGCCCTGATAGAGAGACTTCAGGAGACACTAGGGAGAAGTCAGGGGGACCGTACAAATAATTAATTTTGCAGTAGTTACATACATTTTTCATTATTTACATCAATTTCCAGGATTATTTCTCTTGTGTTTTAAAACCTTAACAGGCTTAGATTCAGTTTTTTCTTTCTGTTTCATTATTATTCATGGTATGCAATATCAAACAGCACATAACCTTTATCATTAATCAATGAAAAAAACACCAGATATAGGGACTATTTTTCTATCTACTTGAGTACTTGTAGCCGTACAAGGTATTAATAAATAAAAATAGATCAACAAAAATATTTGTATATGTGTAGACATAAACTTCATTCATGAGTTCTTGTATCATAATATTCCTAGCAGTTTGTTATGAAAATGCCATGTTTATCTGATACAATTTCCAAAGAAGATGATAGAATAACATTACATTAAACCCAGAAATAATTCTTCTGTTCATCACACTTCCCCTTGGACAAAGTTGTGTTGATCCAGTTTGCTTCATAGGACACCCATCTACCAGGGACAGTCTATACTAAGATAGTATAGACTGTCCCTGCATCTACAGAGCTTATACTAGTACATGATATCAATAATTACTATACATCATTATTCTTTCAAGTAGAGCTCATATACTTATCGAAGAAAATTGTTAAAGTACAATACTCTTTGAAAGAACTGAAGTTTGACACCCATTAAAAGTATTTGTTTATAAAAAAAATTATGATTTTTCATTATGGGCCGTTGCACATTACTTTTCTTTGTTGTTCACTTACGGTAATTAGTCATATCCGGTAAATAAACAAATGGCGCGTAATACATTTGAAAGATGTAAATCGTTTGAAAATATGTTAAATACGCATATTGTTTGCCCATTTTTATTGGAATTGACCCATTTCCAGTTTTACATGATTTATCTCCCCTTTTACTTCCTGTTAAAAAAACTACGTCTAACATTACTAAAAGACTGTGATATAGAAATAAAGATTTTGGATTGTTTTTATATTGTTTGTCTATGCCAATTAAATTTTTCATCTAATTAACCTTATTAGTAGATTTTACTATAGCCATAGGCAACAGGTGAGTTTGAATACAACACGGATGTCACTGGTAAGATTGTTTATTCAAGCTATAAAACAGCTGGGTTCTACCTCCAATTAGCATCAGGTAAATAGGGTAATAAACATTGGTTAATTAATTAATGATCACCTTTACTCAGCAGGCGGTTTTAATAACCTTCCTCACTCAGATATTGACACCTGTCATTCAACTGAAGCGTGAAAATTTATCAAAGACAATTGTCCATTTCAAAAGGTTTCAACAGGACAAACTGCGGTTGTAGCCGCAGTTTTTAGTACCAGAAGTGGACACTAGGTGGCGATTTTTAAATTGGAAAGTCGTCAATAACACATTTTCTGATAAATTGGTTGTCTGGGTAAAGTATTTGGACCAGATTTACAAGTATCTTATGTGAAACATCGGGCGACTTAAGTGAAATGACAGGGCGACTTCGACTTCGCTTTTGAGGCGCCTTAGGGCGACTTCAGGTACTAGTAGGGCGACAAAGTCGCCCACTTGGCCCAGTGTGGTGAGCCCTGTCTTTGCAGGTTAAATACTGAATTTAGAACATTTCTTTATATATCTTTTATTGGCTTGTTTTTTAGCTCACCTGACCCAAAGGGTCATGTGTGCTATTGTTATCACTTTGCGGGCGTCGGCGTCGTTGGCGGCGGCGTCTGTAAACTTTTTACATTTTAATCTTCTTCTCTGAAACCACTTGGCCAATTGAAACCAAACTTGGCCATAATGTTCATTGGATGGACCTTTACAAAGTTTGTGTTTTTTATTTTGATTGGTAAACCAATATGGCCGCCACCTCAAGACTTAGTTTAACATAGGACCCTATGGGAAAAAAGTTAAAAAGGGCTTCTTTTCTGAAACCGTTTAACCAATCAAAACAAAACTTACTAGCAATATTGTTTAGATGGTCCTCTATAAAGTTTGTGTTTTAGATGGGAATTGGAAATTCAAAATGGCCGCCACTGCAGGACTTAGTTTAACATAGAACCCTATGGGAAAAAGTTTTAAAAGGCTTCTTCTCTGAAACCGGTTAATCAATGGAAACAAAAACTTACTAGCAATATTGTTTGGATGGTCCTCTATAAAGTTAGTGTTTTTTATGGCAATTGGAAATTCAAAATGGCTGCCACAGCAGAACTTAATTTAACATAGGACCCTATGGGAAAAGGTTTGAAAGGCTTCTTTTCTGAAACCGGCCAACCAATGGAAACAAAACTTACTAGCAATATTGTTTGGATGGTCCTCTATAAAGTTAATGTTTTTTTTCCCAATCTGATATTCAAAATGGCCGCCACCGCAGGACTTAGTTTAACATTGGACCCTATGGGAAAAATGTTAAAAAGGGCTTCTTCTCTGAAACCGGTTAACCAATCAAAACAAAACTTACTAGCAATATTGTTTGGATGGTCCTCTATAGAGTTTGTGTTTTTTATGGCAATTGGAAATTCAAAATGGCGCCACTGCAGGACTTAGTTTAACATAGAACCCTATAGGAAAAAGTTTTAAAAGGCTTCTTCTCTGAAACCGGTTAATCAATGGAAACAAAAACTTACTAGCAATATTGTTTGGATGGTCCTCTATAAAGTTAGTGTTTTTTATGGCAATTGGAAATTCAAAATGGCTGCCACCGCAGGACTTAATTTAACATAGGACCCTATGGGAAAATATTTGAAAGGCTTCTTTTCTGAAACCGGCCAACCAATGGAAACAAAACTTACTAGCAATATTGTTTGGATGGTCCTCTATAAAGTTAATGTTTTTTATCCCAATCTGATATTCAAAATGGCCACCACTGCAGGACTTAGTTTAACATTGGACCCTATGGGAAAAATGTTAAAAAGGGCTTCTTCTCTGAAACCGGTTAACCAATCAATACAAAACTTACTAGCAATATTGTTTGGGTGGTCCTTTATAAAGTTTATGATTGTTATGCCAACTGGAAATTCAAAATGGCCGCTACCGCAGGACTTAGTTTAACATAGGACCCTATGGGAAAAAGTTTTTAAAGGCTTCTTCTCTGAAACCGGTTAATCAATGGAAACAAAAACTTACTAGCAATATTGTTTGGATGGTCCTCTATAAAGTTTATGTTTTTTATGGCAATTGGAAATTCAAAATGGCCGCTACCGCAGGACTTAGTTTAACATACGACCCTATGGGAAAAAGTTTTTAAAGGCTTCTTCTCCGAAACCGGTTAATCAATGGAAACAAAAACTTACTAGCAATATTGTTTGGATGGTCCTTTATAAAGTTTATGTTTTTTATGGCAATTGGAAATTCAAAATGGCCACCTCCTCCGCAGGACTTAGTTTAACATAGGACCCTATTGGCAAATAAAAAAAATCTCTATACAACTGGTTAACCAATGAAACAAAACTTTCTAGTAATATTGTTTGGATGGTCCTATTTAAAGTTTATTGAAAATTACAGGACTTACTTTAACATCAGGGAAATGCCATCTTCATTGCCTATAAAATCAGGTGAGCGATACAGGCTCTTAAGAGCCTCTGGTTACATAGTGAATTAAATTCATTAGGAATTATAATTTATTTGGATGCCCTATAATGGTCAGTCTGTCCATCTGTGCGTCCAGACTAATCATGTCAGAGCTAAAAATTTTTATCTTTAGAGGTAGGCTTTTGATATATGGTATGTGGGTAGATAATATCAAGGTGATGTGTCACATACTATGGTTGATGACCTTTGACCTGGACCTCAAGGTCTTGTTCCAGTCCAATGATTGTTTACGAATTTATGGCCTTCGAACATAGAAAATTTCTCAAACATGGAACTTGACAAAAATGAAGTTCTAATTAATATTATTAACCCTTTGAAAAAGTTACCTTGCCTGGATCAATGAAATCTACAACTGATATTGGTATAGGATATACAATATTGGTCATCGTTCACCTTGACCTTGAAAAATGTCATAAAGTCAATTTTTTTTTTCTTGTGTGCAGATCTCCTTAACTCCTAAACTTTGATCAAAAAGCCCTTTAATGTCATATTTTGAATGATCTTTTTTTTTTAAGTATTATTTCCCATGGATTGATAAAATTTATTTTAAATAGCAATATCTCCACTACTACTACTAAGTATAACATTGTAAGATTAAAGGTCTTAATCATGTTAAAATTTTTGTTTAGTTTTAATATTCAATATATAACATGATTTGTCCTAATAAATGCTTTAATTTTTATGAATTATAAAAAATACATGTATATATGCCTAGGGTCAGTTGTCAGGATCATTTAATTTCAAAAAATTCTATTTTATGATCTTTTTTATTAAAGGGTTTTTTCGTTGTAATATAGTCATTTTTTATTAAAAAAAGTCAAGGTCATAATTTGCTTATTTCTAAAGAATGATTTCTGATTTTGTTTGGAGGTTTAATTTCAAGGTCATTTAATAGAACTGGGTTTTATTAGTTGCATTTAATGGAAAGCCTTTTTTATAGGACAGCATCAACATTCATCATTGCTGTGCAAAGTCTTCCCATATATGCATGTACTAAATCATAATTGCAGACATTTTAGCTGGTTGCTGTCCTATTTTAGCAAAATGTTTCTGAAATTAATTTTGGGAGATTTGTTTTACTCAAAGTAGTAGTCAAATAGTAAAAAGAGTCATCTGGACACCTCAACCTAGGATACACTGGACAACTTTGTGGGTAGAGCCTTTTGAACTATTATTAAAGTCCCAGGTTGAAACCGCTTGAATTTTTTTTTACAAAATTCTGTGTGGTGTTCTTATTGATTGGGCTAATCTAATAATGCTTAGGACAACAGGCCCATACATTATTAAAAATATAGATGTAGAATGGGTCACGCATAAAGTGATAAGCACCAATAAAAGAATCATATATCAAGACAAAAGCACTACAGATATCTTTGAAAAACATCAAACAGAAGCAGTTTGTATAAAGACATATATATATATATCACCACACACTTGTACTAGTATACAAAAATGTTCTGTATAAATCAGCAAATTTATTTAAAGCTGCATAAAATTTGCTTTGGAAATTCAATATTTTTTTGACTTAGTCTGAATTCAATATTTTATAATCATAAAATCTATTTATAGGTGAAACACCAAGATGTCATCTGATAACAATAATGATGATGATATGAACCAGAGCAGCCTCAATGTAGAGACTCTTCCTGTCAACACAATTTCTGTTTTACCCCAGAGCTTTAGTGATGAAACTGGACTTATTATTAATGGTTTGTGTTATCTTGTATGTTTCACTGGTAATTAATATTTATTTGTATGTGGTTGTTGTATTTGTACAGCCTTCTGAATATTGATATAAGACAAAACTTTAGAATCTTTAGTAAAGTGTTATCAGTGGTCACCACACTCTAAAAAAGTAGGGAGAAGTGACTTCTCCCTGGCAGCCAAACAGGGAGAAGTCAGGCCCTGATAGGGAGACTTCAGGAGACACTAGGGAGAAGTCAGGGGGAACGTACAAATAATTAATTTCGCAGTTACATACATTTTTAGCTCACCTGACCCAAAGGGTCATGTGAGCTATTGTTACCACTTTGCGTCCGTCTGCGTCGTCGTCGTTGTCGTCGGCGTCTGTAAACTTTTTACATTTTAATCTTCTTCTCTGAAACCACTTGGCAAATTGAAACCAAACTTGGCCATAATGTTCATTGGATGGACCTTTACAAAGTTTGTGTTTTTTATTTTTATTGGTAAACCAATATGGCCGCCACCTCAAGACTTATTTTAACATAGGACCCTATGGGAAAAAAGTTTAATAGGGCTTCTTCTCTGAAACCGTTTAACCAATCAAAACAAAACTTACTATCAATATTGTTTGGATGGTCCTCTATAAAGTTTGTGTTATTGCTATTCAGGTGATTGGTGATGCACCATAACGGTATGGTCTCAGAATACCAGTATACTGGGTAAAATTCCTTAGACTCAGTAAATTGTAGTCAAATTTTGAAAAACATTGAACCTTACTTATTTAAGTCAATTACCTTTGTTTTCTTGCTCTTTTAGCTCACCAGACCTAAACGGTCATTTGAGCTGTTGTTATCAATTTGCATCCGTAAACTTTTTACATTTTAATCTTCTTCTCTGGAAACTACTTAGCTAGGCCGAATTTTACTGCCGTTATAATCCAAAGTTAGTTTTGTGATTTGTCTTAATAACGGCAGAATTCAGTCCTATTGCTTGTAGTGTAGCAAGTAAAAAATTATAACTTCGGTCTATCTATACAAAATTCAAACATAATATTCATCTTCTTTACGTTATTAAAAGCTTTAGACATTGCAAAACTAACGGGAAACAATCTTTATTGAAGAAATTTCTATTTTCGTCTTTGAAAATGCACGTGAAAAATATTATGTTTATCAGTTTTCCGAAAGTCGCTGGAGGCGAGACATATGTATGGGAATCCGGCGGCGGCGGCGTAAACACTTGACATCTTGCTTCATATCTTTGTAAGCCCAAGCCCTAGGTCCATCAAATTTGGTCCAGAGGTAGCTTATGATGAGTACTTGCCAGTCAGTCACCTGTCACCTGACCTTGACCTCTATTTCACGGTCCAGCGACTACGTTAAAGTTTTTGGGTTACGACAGTTCCTCTGTAACTACGCATGGTAGGATGACAATATTTGGTGTATAGGTTGCTGATGACTAGTACATGACTGTCTGGTAGGTGTCACCTGACCTTGACGTCAATTTCATGGTCCAGCGACTACGTTAAAGTTTTTGGGTTACGACAGTTCCTCTGTAACTACGCATGGTAGGATGACAATATTTGGTATATAGGTTGCTG
This sequence comes from Limnoperna fortunei, assembly GCA_944474755.1. NCBI lineage: Eukaryota > Metazoa > Mollusca > Bivalvia > Mytilida > Modiolidae > Limnoperna > Limnoperna fortunei. Next base: position 40,595,382 of record OX104112.1, read on the forward strand.
ATGACTAGTACATGACTGTCTGGTAGGTGTCACCTGACCTTGACCTCAATTTCACGGTCCAGCGACTAAGTTAAAGTTTTTGGGTTACGACAGTTCCTCTGTAACTACGCATGGTAGGATGACAATATTTGGTATATAGGTTGCTGATGACTAGTACATGACTGTCTGGTAGGTGTCACCTGACCTTGACCTCAATTTCACGGTCCAGCGACTACGTTAAAGTTTTTGGGTTACGACAGTTCCTCTGTAACTACGCATGGTAGGATGACAATATTTGGTATATAGGTTGCTGATGACTAGTACACGACTGTCTGGTAGGTGTCACCTGACCTTGACCTCAATTTCACGGTCCAGCGACTACGTTAAAGTTTTTGGGTTACGGCTGTTCCCCTGTTACTATGCAGGGTATGGTGACAATATTTTGTATACAGGCCGCTGCTGATATTTAATGCTATTTACGTAATGCTTATGACGAAATTTGTTTTCGTTACTGATGCGGAATGCAGGCGAGACGTTTTTCTGTGTCCACACTTGTAATATAATTTGCATACTATAACAACCATTCCATAGTAAGAATCCAGTAATTTACATATGTATTACCCAAGATGCAACACGCCATTCATTTCGGGTTTCTCAATGTTTTTTATGTAGTAAACGTAATTATAAAGAGACACCAATGTCAATTAATACACAATGCATGAGTGATTCACTCCCGTTCTGCTACATTGCGAGTAATGGGACTAAATTCGTACCCTCGCCAAAAAAAAAAGCGAGGGTACGATTATTCGTTCTACTACTTAACCAATTGAAACCATACTTGGCATTATGTTAATTGGATAGACCTTTACAAAGTTTGTGTTTTTTATTTGGATTGGAAAACTAATTATGGCTGCCACTGCAAGACTTTGATGGTGTTTAACGCCACTTTCAGCAATTTTTCAGCTATATCAAGGCGTCCAGTTTTTATTGGGGAAGGAAGCCGGAGTACCCGGAGAAAACCCCCGACCTGCAGTAAGGAAACTGGCAATCCTTGTCAATTAAATTGAGCACACCCTGCCCACAGTGAGAATCAAACCTGCAATCTCAATGTTGACAGACCACATGATCAATAGTAGACGAACTACCTTGACCACTCGGCCACCGAGGTCTCCCAAGACTTAGTTCAACAAAGGACCATAAGGGAAAAAAGTTTAAAAGGACTTCTTCTCTGAAACTGGTTAACCAATCGAAACAAAACTTGGTAGCAGTATTGTTTGGATGGTCCTCTATAAAGTTAATGTTTTTTATGCCAATCTGAAAAGCAAAATGGCCACCACCACAGGACTTAGCTTAACATTGGAACCTATGGGAAAAAGTTTTAAAAGGCTTCTTCTCTGAAACCATTGTTTGGATGGTCCTCTAAAAACTTGTTACTTTTTATGCCTATGGCAAATTGAAAATGTCCACCACCGGTCGACTTAGTTTAACAATTGGACACTACTGGAAAAAAGTTTTAAAAAAAGGCTTCTTCTCTGAAACTGGGTAACCAATCGAAACAAAACTTGCTAGCAATATTGTTTGGATGGTCCTCTATAAAGGTAATGTTTTTAATGCCAATCAGAAAATCAAAATGGCCACTATCCCAGGACTTAGTTTAACATAGGACGCTATGGGAAAAGGGTTTCTTCTCTGAAATCGGTTAACTAATGGAAACAAAACTTACTAGCAATATTGTTTGGATGGTCCTCTCAAAACTTTTTATTTTTAATGCCTTTGGCAATTTCAAAATGGCCACCACACAACTACAAACACCAAAACCTTAATTCCTGCAGAAAACCTTAATCTTCGGGGGAAAACCTTAATTTTTTAAGGAATCCCGTTAAAATTAAGTGTTGGTATTTTAAATTAAGGTTGTCACCGGGAAATTAACGTTTTCCCTCGGAGATTAAGGTTTTCCCGCGGAGATTAAGGTTTTTTGTTGATTGGATCCCTGGGTCGGTTTTAAGACCTCTGGCATTGTTGTTGGTAACGATCATCAGTTACTCTGCAAATTTATGACAATGGTTATAAAGCTATATATATATATGTATGTATAAAATTTATACTTGTCCAAAATAAATATGTATACGAATATCCCAAAATAAAAATGCATGAACGTGAATGCATTTTCTATCAACTTGATTTCAGAAAAGGTGTATATTTAAAAATTATTATTATACAAATTATTAAAATACAATTGTTAAGTAACCGTTAAGTTATTATTTTTCCATTTGAAGATCGGTAGGTAAGAAATATAGAAAAATCAATACACGGACCGAACTTGTAATACACATCCGCCATACTGTTTGTTTACCTGTACACTGTGAAAGGAATAAAGGACGGATCTTAAATTATTTTTAATTATTTGTTTTTTATTCACAGGTTTCTGGTAAGTTTTTGGTATTCATATTGTTGAACAAAATCTAACATATTGTTTATTTTGCATTTTTAACCTTTCTTTGTTTTAGCTTTATATTTTTATTTGGATTTGTTATTATTACGTTCGGTTTCTAATGATTTGATGTTTTTTTATTGTCGATTTTATTTAATTCAAATTATGTTAATTGTTAATAAAATTAAACGTGTTATTTGTTTTGCATTCATAACAAATTCTTAGTTTTTACTTTATAAATATTTATTGTTTGTTTTATTTTAATTTGCTCAGAAATTTATTTTCAATACAACACACGTTTTCGCCGTTTTCTGTTATTTTCTATTCAGCTTTAAATTGTTTTATAAGTTTAATTGGTATTACAGCTGTGTAAATTTATGAATTTTTTTGTTTTTCTTGAACTGAAATTAGCAGTGTTTTTTAATCGATACTAGTTTATTTATAATTATTTCAACGCTCGAGGCAAAAATAAATACATGCGTCCATTAACTTAAATGAAATCCTCTAGTCGGGTGCAGCTCTTATGCCCTTCCGTCGAATATCATAGGAAAATCAAAGAATAATCGACTAAGGCCACACCAAATAAATTTCTTGTTCTACGGACCCGACCGCACATATTTTATCGAAATCGAAAAAATAATATTAAAAAAAAATTTCCGCTCCCCGCTCCGGGAAAGTCATCGGGAATTTTTATTTTACTTTTTTGAGATCGTAATCTTGTGAACGCTTAATGTAACTGCTGTTTTATTGCATCACAAACAAACAAAAATATTGGTGTATTTTGAAAAAGGAAAAGAAACAATCATACCGTTTTAGTAGTGTGGATATTTGTCATAAAGGAAGGCATGGTTGTCCAAACACTGCGATTTATTTCAGTGGTGGTGCTTTGGCACAGCTTTTCCAAAGATGTGTCAAAATCAAACATTTCGACCTAAGGTTAGCGCCAACATTAACGTAAAACGAGGTTACAGGAACATTCAAATATAAAAAATGTGAAATAAAAGTTCGTGAGTAATATTTGTATTTATAGAAGATAGGATGTTGGAGCAGGATTGCCAGATCATGATCAGTACCAAAAAACTTAATTCGACTGACACTTCGAAACTTTTGGTTGCAACAGCATGGTGATCGAACATTTAGCCTCAGTAATGAAGCACATTCGATTTTTGTTTATCTCCACCAAGATAAAAGAAAATGACCACAGAAACTACAATGCTTATTAAATGTGTTCACATTGTTGCAAGGGTTGTGATATATCAAAAAAAAAAAGAAAATGAAATTACTGGTAATTGTTCAGTGTTATTTGTGGAAAAGTTAAAGTAATTTTTATTAAGAGTCAGCATATAACTGTTTGAACTGGTTGTTGTCTTATTGTCATTTTTCATATATATCTCTGTTTTCTAATGGCATGCATGGGACTTGAATTTTTTCTCTCAAAAATTGGACATTGGACACCATGTAGCTATAATTTTGGATTGTCTTTGGTTGTTCAATCAAAAGGGAAAGTCTCACTAAATGGGAATATTACAGCAAACACAATGAATGGGATATAACTTATTTTATGACATTTTAAAATTCATTCCTCTAGAAAGTTTCATCAATAAATGATGTACAGTGTAGTCAGTTGTGCATTTTAATTAAGGTCTAAAAAATATATTTTTGCAAATGAAGATGTGACATGTATGCATTCTTTTGCTTCCATCTGTAATGCTTTAAAAGTCATATATGTAGTATGTTGTATATGACCTACAATACTGAATTGTTTAAAAGGTGCAATTGATTGTACATAAATTGAATGATGAACCCATAATTACAAAATATAATTCATTTATTCATTTAAATGCTTTGGTAAACTTCAGGTAAGCATAGTATGCCCAATTCTGAAAGAAAATCACCATGAAACTGAATTTTGCGAATATATACATTGATGAAAGTACATTTTCTTATTTAAAAAAAAATAAAAATAAAAAAAAGTTATCGCTCGCCTCAAATTTTTCTGTTCGCCTATGATTTTTTGAAAATCCAAATAATAATATCAAAATTATTATTTCGCTCGCTAACCCCGTTTTAAAATGACAAAAATCCGAAGAACAAGAAATTAAATTGGTGTGGCCTAATTAGAATATTCTTTACATGGTGATTAATTTGACAAAAAATTCCAAATAGTTAATGTTAACATTTCTTCGTTTTTTGCTGGTTTTTTTTTCAATTTTTTAAAATTTATTTTTATTTCTTATTTATAATTATGTTCGGGGGCCTCGGTGGCCGAGTGGTCAAGGTAGTTCGTCTACTATTGATCACGTGGTCTGTCAACACTGAGATTGCGGGTTCGATTCTCACTGCAGGCAGGGTGTATCCGACTCCAATCTTAATTGACAAGGATTGCCAGTTTTCCTACCGCAGGTCGGGGGTTCTCTCCGGGTACTCCGGCTTCCTCCCCCAATAAAAACTGGACGCCATGAAATAGCTGAAAAATTGCTGAAAGTGGCGTTAAAACACCATTCAATCAAACAATATAATTATGTTCGTGTTTTTAAGTATTTTAATTGCTTTATTATGGCCTTTAGTTGAAGACGTTAGTACAGTGTATCCAGAAGAAATTGTGCAAAGGTAGATCTACCATCCTATAACAGGAGAGGACGATTTGTGTTTTTTAGCTTAAAATCATGAAAATGTAATCTTTGTTATGTTCGTTAAGTTCACGAAACAATTACTGTTGTTAAATTTTTTTGTTATTTTGCTAAATCTAGATTTTTATAGTTTTATATGTTCATAATTTGAAATGATGCAATAAACTTACTGAGATGGTCTCTTCTTTACTTCTATACAATTGCTACAACGGCGGGTTAGTTTCGGCCTTACAGCCATCTTTAATCATCTGTGACGCATGTTGCATCAAAGTGCGCTTAGTAACAGATTTTCCATTGTTCACGTCCAGAATATAGCTGAAATATTGCTTGCTGGACGTTAAACAACAATCAATCAATCAATTCATTGTAACGAATACAGGAGGAACAATAACACATGTACCGATTCATAGATAATTTCTGACAAAGCTGTTTTATATACTGTCTGTAGTATTTTCGCAATAATGTTCGTTTTTACAAGTTAACTCAATAAATATCAAAGAATGGACACAGATGCCCCCGCTAAATGAAGTCCCAAACAGGAAGTAGTTTTCCGACAGATCTGAAAGTTGCTTAGGACGTACAACTTGTGATACTGAACCACCCTGCCAAATTTCAAACTGTTCTAATGTACAGAACCCCCCCCCCCGACATATCGTCGTGGGGGCATAAAAAATGTTTATTTGAAAATTGGTACTAGGGCTTAATTGTAAAAATCACACTACAGATAAACAATAGAGCAAAGAAAATACTAGTAATCAACCAGTCAGAAAGAAGCTTATTATGTGTCCAATGTAGATGGATAGTTCTATCTTTATTCTCCAAATTCAATGAATACAATGGTTACAGAGCAAGAGATTGAATGTCATACAAATACAATAAACAAATACAATATACAATAAACAAGTACATTATACAATAAACTAATAGGTATTGCAACACCATCTACTTTCTTATACAATCAATACCATATATATCTCGCAAATAATTATTGTTACAAATGATAGCGATAAAACGAAAAAAAAACAGAAAAGACAAAATTCAATACCTTATCGGTATCAGATTTGTCAAGTAGAGTTTACCTTTTTGTTGTTAATATCTACAAATCTGCGGAGTTTTCGTAATGTGGTCTGGTTTTTACTGTTAAATAATTGACGAAATTTAATTGTGTTCGGTGTATAAATATACATACTAGAAATAAATTTCAGAAAATACAGGGCATTGTAAGATATAATGATATTCATCACCGATTTTGTTTTTATTACACAACGGACAAAGTCTATTTTTTCTTTCTATATTTTTCCAATGAGTTCTATTGGCAGTTTATGATTACCTAATCTAAATCTAAAGAGAATATTTTTTACAAATTGAATCCAAGAAAATATGTTTACTTCATTCGATTTACATATGAAGAGCTTATATATCATGCTGGATAATTTTGACTGTTTACCACATATTAGTTTACACCAATAAAAAATAACTTGTAGTTTAATTTGTATATGAAGTGGGCATCTACCTAACTCCATATATCCTTACACTAGGAGTGCTAGACTCGAGATTCAATAGCAACTTACAATATTTCAAGTGCAACATTTCTAAGATATCACAGTTTTGGAATCCCCAAACTTCTGCTCCATATCTTGTCGAAGATCTAATTGACAACTAATAGATACATTATGCAAGAATTTATTTAGAATTTCATACATTGCTTTAAAGGTTTTCTCTACGAGGTATTTTTTATTTTTATTAAAAGAGCCCGTTTTTTGGAAAAGAACCCCTAGTTATATAAATTCACTTACAATTTCTAATTCTCTTTCCTGGAACGTGAATTTAACATTTCGTTAAATTGCACCTTTACTGAATATCATAACTTTAGTCTTATCTATGTTTAATTTTAGCTTCCACTTTTCGCAGTATTCTTGAAAGAATTTTAGACCCAATTGTAAATCGTCGGCAGACTCTGCCAAAAGTACATTTCTGCAAATAAGATCGTAAATAATTTTACGTATACATCAAGTTCACTCTCTAAATCGTTTGTAATGGTTATCAACCCATAGATAGATTGTAATATGATTGACATGTGTTAATTTGTTTTTCCAGTTGCAAGAATTGGAACAGTTAAAAAGAAATATTATACATCTTAATTTTACGATTCAAAGAACAACATTGAGAATCGCTCTTGAATACGTAAAACCAGAGATATATGCACGGAAACTGATGGCGTAATACATAATGTCTTAGTAGTAAAACGTACAATATAAATTATCTTTCAACATATAGCAACTCCAAATTTGAAGAAATGGCACCATGGATCAAATTTACGGTAAAGCTGTTCAAACTGAATATTGTAAAGCTAGCTGCGTTCTTTGTAAGCGATATAGCTGATTTTGTTGAAACCCTTTTATATACGCAGTTAATGGAGACAAATCAGAATTGAATGATAGATCGATCGGTACACAAATCTAATAACCTCATAAGGTGAGGTGATGCATTCTAGACCCTTTTTTTATCACGGGGCCTTGTGGACGCCGATTCATAATCGCACCTCTCCCCCCTTTCCAGCCCCCATCCACCAATGATGTGCTACAATACATAATATATGTAATGGAAAAATAACTACAAAATAAATAATTTATACACAATCTAACAAGACATATAGTCCAATATTGTATTATTGACCAAGTACACAATATTTCTTCCGCAGAACAATACTGCCCAAACAAATGATGTGCTCTGTTGGAGTCCTAGGCTTGCATTTTTCTGAGAAAAAAAAACCATGATAATAATTTGTATAATTTCATACTGGCGGGCAGGGGTTCAAATGATACAGAATATGAATTCATAATTCCCATTCTCGCCTACAGGATTATCGAGAATGAGGCCCAAATTAGTTACTTTTCTATGAGGACATTTTGTATTAAATATAAATTACTTTGCCTGTTATTTCTTAATAAAAAATGTCTAAATCACTAACAGATAATACAATAGAAAATGTAAATATATTTATTCAATAATATATAAAACATTTTGTATAAAAATAATGTGACTGAAAAATTTGAATAAAAAAGGATATTCACTAAAAATATTCACCGCGGGAAAATGCATGCGATTGTTATTTATAGAACCCTGGTTATTCCCTTTTTTGTTCGACAAATCAATTAGATTTACAACGGCGATATTATCTATCAATTAAATCTACAGATAATTCTGTCTGCTGTTTTATTTACACCATGGCCGAATCGGAAGAAAGCGCCCCTATTGTATTACTTCAAATTTGAGCTACAATTGTTTTCCTTTCCCCCCAACTATTCCATCCATTACAAACAATTACGGAAATATCAATATAAACTACAATATAATTCCAAAGTAATTAAACTTATGTGATCAGTAAAAAAATCTGTGATATTTTAATTTTGTTATTATGGTTATTGTTAACAGAATAAATGGGGCTCGGTGAATAACAGTTTTTTCAAAAGTCAATAACTCCACACATTTACCTCATCAAAAGACAGTAATTGTATAATATACATCTCTTTATACTTTATAAATATATAACAATATTATATTACGATCGATACTTACAGCATTAGCTATCTAATTATACCAAACCGGAGCTTCTTAACTAACGATGTAAAATAAAACAGCATAAATGTGTTTTTTAAGATGATTTAAATTTTGTGTATTACTGCTTATAAATTGTAAATTGAACCAATTTGAAGCTGAATAGAAAATAACAGAAAACGGCGAAAACGTGCTTTGTATTGAAAATAAATTTCTGAGCAAATTTAAATATAACAAAAAATGTTTATAAAGTAAAAACTAAGAATTTGTTATGAATGCAAAACAAATACCACGTTTAATTTTATTAACAATTAACATAATTTGAATTAAACAAATAAAATCGACAATAAAAAAAATCAAATCATTAGAAACCCAACGTAATAATAAATAGTCAAAATAAAAATATAAAGCTAAAACGAAGAAAGGTTAAAAATGCAAAATAAACAACATATTAGATTTTGTTCAACAACAATATGAATACCAAAAGCTTACCAGAAACCTGCGAATAAAAAACAAATAATTAAAAATAATTTAATTAAGATCCATCCTTTATTTCTTTCATTTTGTACAGGTAAACAAACAGTATGGCGGATGTGTATTACAAGTTCGGTCCGTGTATTGATTGTTCTATATTTCTTACCTACCGATCTTCAAATGGAAAAATAATAACTTAACAGTTACTTAAAAATTATATTTTAATAATTTGTATAATAATAATTTTTAAATATACGTCTTTTCTGAAAAAAAGTTGATAGAAAATGCATTCATGTTCATGCATTTTTATTTTGGGATATTCGTATACATATTTATTTTGGACAAGAATAAATTTTATACATAAATATATAGCTTTATAACTATTGTCATAAATCTGCAGAGTAACTGATGATCGTTATCAACAACAATGCCAGAGGGCTTAAAACCGACCCAGGGGTCCAATCAACAAAAAACCTTAATCTCTGCGGGAAAACCTTAATTTCCCGGGGACAACCTTAATTTAAAAAACCAACACTTAATTTTAACTGGATTCCTTAAAAAATTAAGGTTTCCCCTCGGAGATAAAGGTTTTCTGCGGGAATTAAGGTTTTGGTGTTTGTAGTGACAGGACCCTATGGGAAAGGTTTTAAATTGCTTCTCCTCTGAAACTGGTTTACCAATGGAAACAAATCTTACTAGCAATATTGTTTGGATGGTCATCTATAAAGTTAAATGGCTGCAATCGCAGGACTTAGTTTTACATTGGACCCTATGGGAAAAAGTTTTAAATGGCTTCTTCTCTAAAATTAGTTAACTAACAGAAATAAAACTTGCTGGCAATATTGTTTGGATGGTGCTTTTTGAAGTTTATGGTTTTTTTTACCAATAAGAAGTCCAAATGGCCACCACTGCATGACTTAGTTTAAAATAGGTCCCTATGGGAACATTAAAAAAAAAACTCTGAAACTAGTTAACCTATGGAAACAAAACTTACTAGCAATATTGTTTGGATGGTCCTCTTTAAAATTTATTGAAAATTACAGGACCTAGTTTAACTTCAGGGAAATGCCATTTTCATTGCCTATAAAATCAGGTATTAGCGATACAGGCTCTTTAGCCCCTCTGGTTTTAGAATGTTAGGTCTGCTGATAAAGGGTCTAAACCATATACAAAATACTAACCCATTACAATCTGGAAAACTTAAGCAATAAGAAAGTAAAACTGCCAAACCATCAAAACTGCAAATTGTTCAGTGTGCTGTAGCTGTTACTTAACACTTAGGAATTCCTTTGAAAAGCAAAGTTGTGCCAAAAATACTCCAATAAACATGATAAATATGTGTAGGTGATCCGTCAAAGTTTGTGATATAACTTTATAACTGTATATCCTATACTATATACAGCTGTATTGCTTTTTAAATAAATTATTATTATAACTATGTATTAGCAAAAAACTCTTTTTGCATACTTAATGTTAATGAGAATGTTAATCATGTTTTATAGATTCTGGTGCTGATGATGGACCTCCAGCTAAACGTCTAAAAACAGGGTCTCTGTCACATGATCAGCTAAATCCAGATCAGTCTGTTAAGGTTAGTTTACATTCACTTCATGTCATGTTCAGTTTGTTTGGTTAAATCTGTTCATGCCCGAGTTTGTCGATCATTGATACATTTAGGTACAGTGTAGTCCGGTGTTCTCGCGAACCTAAGAAATGTTTGTAAATTTTTTTAGTTTCAGAAAATATATTTAATCATGAAAATTGAATGTTTTGTATCTTTGTATATATTATTTTTAAAACATACAACCCAATTTGTTAATTTGTCTGCAAAGTATTTAATTTTGTCATTTTGTTCAACATGACCTGGTTTTATGTAAACAATGGCAGGGATCTAGGATTTTTGAACCATTAGTCACTTCTACGAGCGACGATTTTTAAGATCTTATATGTGTGTATATTTATTTATAAATGTATGCAAGATCATTAATTAATTAATACAAAAAACATCAATAAATATTTGAACCAGGGTAAACAAATGGCGCGTACATGATAAACATGAGGCAATAACAAAAATATGATGATTTCTGACGATAATAGCAATAAAATTAAAAGGAAATTTAAGACGACTTTTTCAAAATGACATCTGGGACCATACTGGGAGGGTTTCCAGTGCTCAACTTACAGAGCAGCCCAGCACGTCCCTGGGTGGCAGATAGGGGAGACCCTCTTTTTTTGGGGGGGTGGGGGGTTGGGGGATTGTTGTCAGGTCAAAATACAGAAAGCCTGACTGTGGACCGTAGTGGGTAACGTGTTTGGAAAGTGCCATGCTCCTTGCACGATAAAGACCCCTTTTGTAGATTTCTAAAAAGAGTAGTCTCATTGTAGCCGCTACAAAGGGCAAAATTTTTCCGCCCCTTCCCAAAACACCATACTTTTCCAGTGGCAGTCAAAATTGTATTCCCTGTGACCCATCCCACCCCCATTTTCCGTTGATTTATTGTTTGTTAACTTGTTCCCGCCCTGAATATAGCTGAAATACTGCTCGCTGGACATAAAACAGACATCCAATCAATCAAAAGACAACAATTTGTCTATGGAAGGTTAAATTAAATATATATTTGAAAAAAATACTGAAATTGGAAGATACGTAACATGCTCTGAATCACAGGACCCGATGTAAATGGTTCCTTGACTGTAATAGACAAAAACACAAAATAATACTTTAAACATCTTTTCAGTGCTATCAATCAGTGGTCATGCTAGGCTATTAATGTGTCAAAAATATGCAATTATGGTTAAAATCTGCATGTTCAAGTTGAAATTAGTGTCATTCTATTTTTCTCAAACAAACATAAAGTTATACAGTTTGTATTGATATGTAATGTAAGTTTTTTACTCTTCTGTTCCAGATCAGTTTGATATTATTGGTTTTTAATTTTTTTAGTGGTTTGATTGTGCAATAATTATATTATGCAATAGTGTCTGCACTGTTTTATTTATGTAAAAAAAAAAGGGCAGGGTTGGACATTAAGGCACAAGACCAACAACATTGTCTAGTAAATATAGGGTTTGGACTAGTATACATGCCCACAGTACAAAGACAAAACCTTAATTCCTGTGGAAAACCTTAATCTCTGAGGGAAAACCTGAATTTTTTAAGGTTTTCCGTTAAAAGTCAGTGTTGGTTTTAAAATTACAATTGTCACCGGGAAATTAAGGTTTTCCCTCGGAGATTAAGGTTTTCCACCGGAGATTAAGGTTTTTTGTTGATTGGATCCCTGCTTCTTTGTAAAATAATAATAATAATAATAATAATAAATTATAAAGTATAAAGAGATATATCAATTCATAATTCTATTCATGCTGTAATTTATTTATATTGAGTGCTTTGATTGGATCAAAACACTTGAATGGCATCATCTCAAATAATTTATATATCAATATTTTCTCTTAGCAGACTACTTTCAGTATCCAATGTATACAAGATGGCATCCTCCTAGCGTATCGTCAGGGAGAGGGGACAATGTTTTTTCTCTGCCTCAATGATTTCCAATTAAATCGATTGAGATTTCAAATAAAATATAATATAAATACAATTAATTGTTTCATTTTGTTTTTTTTCCTATCAATATCTACAGAACCGAGATTCCTTTGGTACTATGTTTTGCATATTCCTAAGCGTTCCGCCTAGGTACGTTTTTAGGTCTAGATGGGTTTCTGTAACTGGTTTTGCTGTTTTAAAAATCGCAATGATTATTTCACAGAATTATAAGGATTAAACACTGTGTTTAAGGAAATTATCAATGTGTAAACTCTGGCGACTCCCTCACAAACTTACATAAAGTCCTAGTTTCCTAAAACCCAGTGTTTAATCATATAATATTTTCTTTTGTATTCTCGTTTAATAGTCTTTAATATAACATACCTAGTTGCATGTTAATTAACAAATACACACATCTAATTTGATACACAATTCCTTCTCCAGAAATAACTAACGGCCCTCCCCGGACCTCATTCTCGATACATCTTGTACGCGAGATTTAAATTTAGAAATAGTATCATTTCACCAGCATGAAATTACAAATATAAAAATTATCTGTATTTTTTATGACTGCAGTGGACTCAACAAAGCATATCATTTTTACTGCAGAGACATGTATATGAGAAAAAAATGTCCATAATTTCCCCCCCCCCCCCCCTTTTCATGAGCTTATGAGGTATTTTGGTTTCGCCACTGCATTATTTATCGCCTCTTCGGCTATATAAAATTAGTTGATTTTGAATTTTTCTGAACATTTTACCTTTGTTTAAAATAAAGAAGTATTCCTAGCACATGTCAACATGTAACCCCTAAGTATTCTCTCAAAATTTCAGCACCACTTTCATCATTGCAGGTGCCTCGGTGGCCGAGTGGTCAAGGTAGTTTGTCTACTATTGATCACGTGGTCTGTCAACACTGAGATTGCGGGTTCGATTCTCACTGCAGGCAGCGTGTACTCGACTCCAATCTTAATTGACAAGGATTGCCAGTTTTCCTACCGCAGGTCGGGGGTTCTCTCCGGGTACTCCGGCTTCCTCTCCCAATAAAAACTGGACGCCATGAAATAGCTGAAAAATTGCTGAAAGTGGCATTAAAACACCATTCAAACAAACAAACAATCATCATTGCATATAAGAAAGAACGACCAACTGGAAGTCAACTCACTCAAAAAATCTACTTTCACTTTCAAGTTCAGTCCCAAAATAGTGCATGTCATCCAATGACTCACATAATTTTTATCTTTAGTACACATCAGTTCAACTTTATCCCCTTATCCTCTTGTTGCCTGAATTATTCAGCTTTCCAAAAATACCAAGTTTGTTCCAATATCTATTATGGTTCAAAAGTTATTATTATAACAGTGAGCAGCTATTTTTAAATAGCACTACTTTTATGTACAACCTCAGGACTGGTTCCCTGTATTTACTTACTTTTTACTTTTATTTTTCTATAGAGGTCTTTAGTTTAGGCAGATGTGCCTCTCTGACCCGTTTGAGTTTTGTGGCTACCCGCTTCCGGGCTCAAACTTGATGCTTAGGGTTTTCCAAGAAATGTTTAGTTGACTTTTAAAACTATTTACAGTTTTGGCTTCCACAGTACTGCCTGGTAAGGTGTTCCAATAATTTACAATCCTTTGGGAGAATGTTTGTTTCCTCTTTTTGGTCCTTGAATGGTTTTTAAGTAATTTCAATTTATGCCCTCTAGTGTTGATACTATTAGTGTTCAAAGGTAACATATTGCCTATCTCTACCTTGTCAATATTATTTAGAATTCTGTATGTCTCAATCATGTCTGCTCTGACTCACCGGTATTGTAGTGACGGTAAACCAAGCCTTCTTAGCCTATCACTATAGCTTAAATGTTCAATACTTCTTACCAGGCGTGTACCTCTTCTTTGGACTGATTCTATAAGTATGGCCTCCTTTTTATTTGCGACTGACCAGACTGTGCTTGCATACTCTAGATGTGGTCTAACCAGGCTTTTGTATAAGGTTATAAACATTTCACTATCCAAATATTTGAATGATCTTTTAATAATACCCAGTTTCTGGTTTGCCTTATTAACCTGGCTCTGTATATGCTCCTCAAAGTTGAGATTTTCATCTATAATCACACCTAGGTCCTTTTCTGATGGTGTCGTGTCTATCATTTGGCCCTCCATATGATATCTATAATCACTTATTGCACCGAGATGCATATGTTTACATTTGCTCTAGTTAAATTTTAATAACCATTTATCTGACCAGTTTGTTAATTCATTGATGTCCTTTTGCAGACTGTGACTTTCTTCCTCGTTAGTGACTGTTGCATATACTTTAGTATCATCAGCAAAAAGGTTAACCATGTTTTCAAGTGAGTCTGGTAGGTCGTTTATATAGATGGTAAAGAGAATAGGACCTAGAACACTCCCCTGTTTGGTGGTCCTACACCTTGATGCACCGGTACATTTGATGGTACGATTTCTTTTAAGTATCAGAGTAGCTATGGGAAAAAAACATAAACAGATTTCAACTTTTGAAATTAAATATTCAAATAGGCTGTACTAAACTGTTTTACAACTAAGACATCTTTTCCTGCGTTCCAGTGTATACAGTCGAACCTCGTTGTCTCGAACTTGGTTGACTCGATACCTCGGTTATGTTGATATAATTTTTAAGTCCCGGCATTTTTCCCATATCAACAATGAATTTCTTCCTCGGATGTGTCGATCTTGGCTGTTTCGATATTTCGCTTAACTCGATGGATTTTCGTAGTCCGTACAATATTAATTAGTGTAATTTTAACCTCGTTGTCTCGAAGTTAATTTTGTTCTCGAATCATATGTCAAAACTAACAATTTCATTTGTATTGTTACTTAATTCGCGTCTGTTTATTTTACACACCTGTCAAAACCGTAAACTGGATTACTAATTGGCTTTTACAATTTGAATTGGCAATTTAATAACTTCGGATAACTCGATATATTTTTACGGTCCCATAAACTTCGACTTATCGAGGTTTGACTGTACATGTATATCTGGTTTTACGTAATCAAAAGTGATTTTCTGAATGTTGATCTTAAAATTGTACAATTATAACCAAAAAAAAAAAAATAAAAAAATAAATAAATAAATAACCCTCACACTTTGACCTCGGCTATTGTTATGATGATGGCGGGCGGTTTCGGGAGGGTGGGCGGGTGTCAACAATTGGTTTCCGGATCATAACTCAGAAAGTTGTGAACCGATTTTAATGGAACTTTAGGATATTGTTACATACCATAAGGGGAGGAGCCCTATTGATTTCGGGGTAAATCCGTTAAAGGTCCAGGTCACAGCGACAGAAAAACATTAGAAAATTTCTTGAATTAGTGGTTTCCGGACCATAACTCAAAAAGTTCTCAACCAATTTTATTGAAACTTTGGGATATTGTTACATACAATAAGAGGAGGAACACTATTGAATTTGGGGTAAATCCATTCAAGGTCAATGTCACAGCGACAGAAAAACATTAGAAAATTCCTTGAATTAGTGGTTTCCCGACCATAACTCGAAAAGTTCTTAACCAATTTTATTGAAACTTTGGGATATTGTTACATACCATAAGAAGAAGAACCCTATTGATTTTGGGGTAAATCCGTTTAAGGTCAAGGTCACAGCGACACAAAAACATTAGAAAATTTCTTGAATTAGTGGTTTCCGGACCATAACTAAAAAAGTTCTCAACAGATTTTAATAAAACTGTGGTATATTGTTACATACCATAAGAGGAGGAACCTTATTGATTTTGGGGTAAATCCGCTCAAGGTCAAGGTCACAGTGACAGAAAAACGTTAGAAAATTTCTTGAATTAGAGGTTTCCGGACCATAACTCAAAAAGTTCTCAACCGATTTTAATGAAAGTTTTGGTTAATAAATATAATGCAACTCGGCTTTTGCACCCCTGTGCATATCGATTTTTGAATCTTGGTATGTTGTATGTTGTTCAATATTTGGTCGTACAAATCCGTCAATATAATAGATATTGTGGCGTTAAACAACATTCAAACCAACACACAAAACATATTTCAACATTGATTCTATTTTACAAATCTTGTATAATATTCTATTTTACCATTTTACCATTTTTCCATTGTCCAAAATACTCAGATATAAGAACAAATTTAGAAAATATAATTAAAAATAGTTATGAAAATGATACAAATAAATATATAAATATAATGTCTTCTTGGAGTCATTTGCAGTTTGTTGTTCCATTTATTAAAAAGTCTTTAATATTGAGGAAAGTGGACTTGAAGATTGCATGATTCTACTATATGATATATCTGTTGTTAAATTTTGTTTATGTATGCCTTCAACCCCTCACAGGGTATAACTGTGAATGAATGAATGAATGAATGAATGAATAAATAAATTAATTAATTAAAGGCATGTGAAGCACATGCACAATGGTTGATTTTAAAAAGTTGGCTAGAATTAATACAAATGCACAAGTTTATTTTAATATTAAATATCACGTGTTGATAGGTAATCGATTGATATATGAGGTCCTGTTAGGGTAATTTCGGCTATAAAAGGCAAGATGTAAATTTTTTAAACAATTTTAAGGGCTAAATGCGGTGTTCTAATTAAGAACCTTTTATAAGAGAATTTCTCCAGCATATTTTAGATAAAAACATTTAAATTTGCCCATTGTGTAAGCATATGAGGATAGTGAAAATAAGAACGTAGTTATACACCCCCCCCCCCCCCCCCCCCCCCCCCCTTGTTTGCGGTATATATAGGAATCACCCTGTCTGCCGTCTGTCCACATCCCTTTTAAGCACAATTCCTCCTAAACCGCTTGATGAAATTTGATGAAACTTAGCATAAAGGAAGTACATTATATGCAGATGTGCATAAAGGATTTTTATTTACCTCAGATATCATTAAGGGGAGATAATTGGACTTGAAAGTGAAGCAGGGGGGTATCGCTTTGTGAGTGTGCACTTGTTTAATCAGGGTCTGTACTGGACAGAATAAAATACACCAAATACGGTATTTCTGAATGAAAAAATATCACTTCGACAGTATATAGTGGGAAATTAAAAAAAAACAAAAAACAAAAAAAAAGGTCCCGTCTGTTCCTGGACGTAATAATTTGACTTTCTATGTATTGAGGAACAACAGATCTTGAGAATTCCTACTTTATTCATTATTCAAGGTTTTATAAAGAAATCATTTAATTAAAAGTCATTGCTAATAACGATAACACAAATAAAATAATTTAAAAACACAAACCTAATAATAAGTCACAATTTATATAATTATAAAAATTAAAAAAAAATTGTTAAAATACAAAACAAAGAAATGTTAAAAATGCTAAACACATTACAAGTTAACAATAAACATAATTTGAAAACCACAAACTTGCGAGAAAAAAGTTTTTAGAAACAGTACAATTAGGATCCGTCCTTTATTCATTTCCTTCATTACAGGTAAACAAACAGTATGGCGTATGTGTATTGAAAGTTTACATGAAGGAAGTACATCATATGTAGATGTGCATGAAGAATTTTTGTTCCTGTGGGATATTATTCAGGGGAGATAATTGGACTTGAAAGCAAAGCAGGGGGTATCCCTTTGTGAGCGTGCTCACAGTCCACACTTGTTATTTCAACTACTGTACCGTCTTCAAATGGAAAATTAATCTTGTATCTTTTTATAATAATGAAAGGACTGCTTTGGAACATTGCACACATCATCTTCAGGATGTCCTCTACTAAAATTGTGCAAATCATGACAGCTGACTACCTACATAGCTAAGTTGGCTTAAAATAGAAAAAAAAAGTGGGGGGGGGGGGGGGGGTCAAGCAAGTTTTGGGCTGAAGTATAACAGGTACAGCAAATTTGAAGTGAACCTCCCTTTTCACTCTAAGCATCAAATGCTCCTCTTTATAGGAGTTATTTCCCCTAAAAGGTCAAAATTAATGAGTTCTTTTGCAGAAGTAATTGGGCAATTCCTTATAGGAAAAAAAAGCTGGATAAAAAAGTGTGTTTGGTTTCAGGTTCAGGTGAGCGATAAAGGGTCCTGGGAGCCTCTAGTTGTTATTTGTCGCTGCATTTTAAGATCTAACAACATCCCTTTACAGGTCTGGTTAGGGGTCATATGCATAGATTTTTCATTAACAATCGTAAAATCTTAAAGTATATATTAGGAACATCAGCAAATCAGCTTTTTTTTATTAAACACCAAAGTGTACCAAATGTATTATCAATATGTAAAAAATATTTTATCGAAATATAAATTTGAGTGAATTGTCGTACTAATATGGAATCCAGTGAATAAACAATGCTACAAAAGTTGTACATGTACATACATAAGCAGATCGAAGTTACATGGGTAACACCAGCTATGCGTGAAATCGAAGTGAACAGAAGCATTTTAAACAAAGCAGAGGTTGTGGCAACGCCAAATTTTGCATTTTTTGCAATTTAATAAGTATAATAAATCACTTAAATTTAATGTGGTTTGTTGTTTGTCAAAAAGTTGATGGTACAGTTTCCTTCATATTGTCTGTGAAGCAGGTTTGGTTTTGTTTATATGATGAAAGTGGGAAACTTTTCAAAATTCATTATTAGAGAATAAAAAGATCACAAATTGTGACTATGAACTGATATGAACCAAGCTTTTGTTCTTTTTAAATTTTCAAGTTAAAAATTTAAAGGTTCAAATCATAATGCTGCTGATTTAGTTCTTACTAAATCCAGCAGCTTGTTAAAAAAATACATGCTGAGAAAACCCATTTTTAAAATAATTATTTATATCAGCCAATCAGTTCTTTCCAATGGTCAATTACACAACATTTTATCTCGGTGAATAAAAACGGGCAGTCGCTATTATGTTAATTTAATTATATTGCACAATCAATGATAAAAAAACAATTAATTCAAATTTTTGTCATAACAGCGGTTTTTTATGCAGAAATGTATAGTCTATCGCAACCACTGACAAAGAATTAAAATGACTACTGGTCGAATCTAGAGACTATAGAGGCAATCAAAAACAAGTAATTCAAAGGGTTAGCTCAGAATGGAATTTGGCTGAAGTATTTTGTATTACAGTAGAAAAGGTATTAAAAATGAAGGTGGATGCTGTCAAATTACAAAATGAACTGACAAGCCTCCCATTTACACTTAAATCAATGAAGGTGTTTATGGAAAACAAGGCTTGCCATGTGTAAATCAGCATTGATTAAAACTTGGTAAATATGTTTTAAACTTGATCATGCAAAATTCACAGACATAAAGAAGATCTCTTTAAAAAAGTGAAGAACTTAGCTGAGAAGAAAACTAAAATGGCTATTAAAATGCAAATGTTTCTTACTGATCTATATCTGTTTGACAGTGCCTTTAAAGGATGAATTACTAGTACAATGTTACACCATCATAAACCAAAGGAACTCTTTCGTTGCCTTAGAGATCAGTCCATTTAGATATTTGGGCATAAAGAAATCAGACTATGATCAAGAAAAACAGTTGTTAGTTTACCTGACTAACTTTTGTTTTGAATTTTCATGTTGCTTTATATATGTCATTTGCAATAAGTTTTGGATTATAGTTCAAAAAGTATAACAGATACAGAAAATCTGAAGTGAACATCATTCCTCTCGACAGCATCAAAAGCTCTACAAGACTTCATAAAGCTGAAGTTGTGTGATGATACCTCATAGAAGTTATTGCCCCTAAATCATCAAAATAGTAGATTTTTGTCATTTTTCCTCAATATCTTGAAAACCATAAGAGCTAGCTAAAGTAAATCTTTTTGTATACAAAATTATTCTTCTGCTCATCTGCAAAATGATTATTGATGCATATGTGTTGCACTGCTTATATGATTTATTCCTTAAAGGTCAAAACTAATGATTTTGGGGGAAGTGTTTGACAATTCATTTTGGGAAAGAAAAGCTGGATAAAAAGGAATTGCCTAGTTGTTCAATGCATTTCTGGTTCAGGTGAGCGATTCAGGCTCCTAGAAGCCTCTATGCAAGATTTTCTATCGCCTCCTACCGTGCATTATATAAAATATACATATAATACTCTGTATAGGATGATCGATTTTTATAAAAAAAACTTTTCTTCAGGTCCTTTATATGATGTAACTGTATCTGTAACAAATATGGTATATCACTAGGCTTTCAATATTTTAACTAGCTGCTTAACCGTAGCTTTTAGGTCATTTGGCTATTTTTATACCCCCGCTCGATAGTGGTCCTCATATCCGTCCTTCTGTCAATCTGTCCTTCCGTCCGTCCAACTTTCGTCCGTCGGTTCGTCTGTCCACATTAGGTTTAAAGTTGATAATTCAAAAAGTTTACATCCAATTTGAATGAAAGTTTGGGATATTGTTATATATCAAGTTGATAAGAAGCCTATTGCTTTTAGGGGAAATCCCTCAAAGTTCAATGTCGCAGTCCATGAGAAACACTATGAATTTTAACAAAAACGTTGTTTTCGGACAATAACTCAAAAAGTTTGCATCCAGTTTTAATGAAATTTTGGGATATTATTATATGTCATGTTGGTAAGAAGCCTATTGATTTTGGGGGAAATCAGTCAAATTTCATGGTCGCAGTCCACGAAAAACGTTAGAAATTTGTACGAAAAAGTTGTTTCCAGACAATAACTCCAAGAGTTTGCATCTGATTTTAATGAAACTTTGAGATATTGTTATATATCAGGTTGATAAGAAGCCTATAGATTTTGGGGGCAATCCATCAAATTTCTAGGTCTCAGTCTGCAAAAACTAGAAATTTTTAGAAAAAACGTTTTTTTCTGGACAGTAACTCAAAATGTTTGCATCCGATTTGAATGAAACTGTGGGTATTGTTATATACTATGCTGGTAAGAAGCCTATCAAATTTGGGGGATATCATTCAAATTTCAAGGTCACAGTCCAAGAAAAACTTCAGAAATCTTTACAAAAGCGAAACTTCAGAAATTTTTACAAAAGCCAGGGGTATCAGTGATTGCTAGATCGACTTTGTCTAGTTGATTCGGCGGACCATAATATTCCTTTTCTTTGATCAAACTGTCCAAAATTGTTCTTTTATTTCTTTCAGCTCTTGAGTACTAAACAATAGTTGTAAAACTTTTGATACAATTGCGTCGATGCATTGGATGTCGCCATTTTGACAGTAAAGTCTAATGTGATACGCAAACCAGTTTTTGATAGGTTGAATCCCTAAAGTCTAGCTGAAATTTGATTGGATGGTTAAAGTACAAAATTTTGACCCCTGACTTGACCTGTTATGGGATGTTGTTGGATCGATCTTACAATGCAGCGACCAATAACAAACAAGTGGGAGCAAGTGAACGATTTAATTTTTTTTGAGATTTTTTCACATTGATGAGTAGCTTGTTTAGTTGTGCATACTTTCAAATTTATTGGAGCCAAACTGTTTATTTTTCAGCAACTTTTATTTACCATAAACAAAGCAATATGTATGAGACTAGATGGCATAGAAAACAGTATAGAAATCTTGAATGGTCGGACTAAATACTTAGAGGAGAGAATGGATGACTTGATTCAGGCTGTAAAACATAATGGAGGCATAACAAGCACCAACCCAGTATCACCGAGTCCATCCAAAAAAAGCGCTGGGTATGTTTTTTTCTTGATTAATCTATACATTTATATAGATGGCTTGCCTTCTTTCTCAAATATTAAATTGAAAGTGTGATACATATCAACATTCATGATATGTGGTTTTTATTTGCACATGCAGAAATCTGTATGATGATAAGCAGCAAAATGTAGATGAATTATCACTTGGTTGACCGAATAACCATTATCAATTGAAATGGCTGTTATTTTATTGTCACAGACTGTTTATGTGTTCATCAGAATTGTGTATTTTGTAGGGCTGTTATTGTTGGTTTACCACAAAATGGAGGACAGACGGGTAAGAATCAACTAATTTTCTTAAAGATAATTTAATTTTAAAGTAAGAAAGTTATTCATTAATAAAAGTGTTTATTGGAAAAGTATTTAAAAATATCTTAATTTATTTCTACTATGAGTATTGACCAGTTAGTTAGATAAACGTCCTAGTTGTGGGAAAACTTTTTAAAAGTTCTTGAATTTATGTTTCTCAACTTTATTTCTTTGCTGCTTTGCTCACCTGACACAGTGCACACTTGTAGATATTTTCTCGTTTTCATGAATATTCATTAAATTTAATTAGCTAATGGGAACGCTGTTTATTGAATAAACCTATTTTGATAAGCTGTAAAAGCATATCCAGGAGTACAAGCAATTGATCAAAATAGGACCTTACATATTCATGTAAATATCTAAAATGACATTTGTCATTTGTGTGTAAAAAAATATATTCTTTTGTTGAATATATTCTGGTTAGTTTGGATATAAGATGGAATATTTTATTGTTGACATTTTAAAAGAATTTTAAAAATGTTTTCTTACACAATACAGTTCAGTAATTTTAATAGAATTGTGTATTTGTGGAGACATAGTGTTGAAGGTGACAGAATTGTGTTATTTTATATTAGTAGTCATTATTTTTTCCAGCTCACTCAGCAGTAGAAAGTATGCAGAATATGGGATTGGGACCTAATGTTACACTTATTACTCTTAACTCTGAAGGTATGTCTTATGTTCTATGTGCTACAACAGTGTTTTACTATTTGTAAGTTTTGTGGTAAAAATAGTCTATGTAATACATTTCTTATCCATGTAGTTGTAACAGTGTTTTAGCTAGGGGAAAATAAAGGGGCACCACATCCCGCCCTAAATTTACCGTGCCCTTGTGTCCCCACTTGTGCCCATGTTCCATGTGTTTTATAACTTATTAATTTATAAGACTATTGTCATTTCCTGATGATTTTGATTATATAATTCTGTGTGAGCGCTATAGGTCGCCAAACTCGCCAATGAGAATTTAAATCCGTACTGGCGATTTATTTTTCATTCCCGTTCGCCAAATGGCAAAAGTGAAAGTAAATCTAAATGTTGAAAAGTAAAAAAGTTCGGGTTCGGAAAAGATACAAATCAGGAATTTTGAATGTGAAAATTGCCGATTCCGCGTGTGTATGATCCGAACCGGGGTTCCATTTCAATGTTAGACTCGTCGAACTGGTTTCCAGATTTTTCCTAATCGTTCGATTACGAAACATGGCAAAGTGGCAACTCTTTTCAAAATTGAGTTTATTGCATAAAATCTTAGGGCTCACCACCATGAGCGAAGTGGTACCTGAAGTAGCCCTACGGCGCCTCAAAGTCGAAGTCGTCCTGTTATGGCCCTCAAGTCGACCCGATGGTTCACAGAAGATTCTTTATATGATCTGGTCCAAATAATTCACCCAGACTTCCAATTTATCTGTAAATGTGTAGTACCAATAAAAAACGGCAAATAATATGCGTATTAATAATTTTTTCAAAGGATTTCTGGATTACGCGCCATTTGTTTATTTACCGGATGTGACTAATTACCGGAAGTGAACAACAAAGAAAAGTAAAGTACAACGGCCCATAATGAAAAATCGTAATTTTTTTTATAAACAAACACTTTCCATTGGTATTAAACTTCAGTTCTTTCAAAGTGTATTGTATTTTAACAATCTTCTTTGATAAATATATGAGCTGAACTTGAAAGATGTATAGTAATTCTTGACATCATGATAAGTTCTGTAGATGGGTGTCCCATGAAGCAAATTTGATCAGCACAAAGTTTGTCCAAGTCGAAGTGTGCTGAACAGAAGAATTATTTCTGGGTTTAATGTTATGTATGTTATTTTATCTATCTTCTTTGAAAATTTTGCTCAGATAAACATGACATTTTCATAACAAACTGTTAGAAATATTATTATGTATACAAGAACTTCATGAATGATGTTTATGTCTACACCTATACAAATATTTTTAGTTGATCTATTTTTATTTGTGAATACCTTGTATGGATACAAGTACTGAAATAGATAGAAAAATAATCGCTATATCTGGTGCTGTTTTTCATTGATTTTATAATGATAAAGGTTATGTGCTATTTGAAATTGGATACCATGAATAATAATGAACAAGGAAGAAAAAACTTAATCTAAGTGTGTTATGGCTTAAAAACACAAGAAAAAAATCCTGGCAATCCACAATTATTAAAAAAATAATGTAAATAATGAAAAAATTAGTGTAATTACTGCGAAAATTAATTATTTGTACGGTCCACCTGACTTCTCCCTAATGTCTCCTTGAAGTCTCACTTTTCCCTGTTTGGCTGCCAGGGAGAAGTCAGAAGAAGTTTCTGGCTAATTACATTGACATTTGGCTAGGCCAAAAAAGCTGTGATTAGCCAAATTGGCTAATAAGAATTTTGGTCTACAGCTAACACAGTAATTAGTGGTAGAAAGTCGGGACTCGTACACAGGTAGCATTGTCAGGCTGCATACAATTATTGAATATTAAGGTCTCTGATAAATTTGTATCCTTTTATAGTATTAACTATACTTCCAATCAAAAGAACAAGCCGATATATCTTTGAACAGGTTTACATAAATGGCTACTGGATATTATGGCTGAAATTATCAAACATTAGGACACATTTTGCAAGTACAGTACATGTCAAGTTTTGACCCTTCAAAAATGTTTAAAAATTAGCGTGGTACATATGTTTGGTCATGTGGCTTGATTATGATCCAGATCAGGAATAGCTAAAACATTTTTTATTGCCTTTGCCAAAGATATCTTCGAATATTTTCACAGCGCCATGTTAATCATAGTTCACGCCATTTTTAACAAAACATGCAGTGAAAGCTGGTACCCGACTTCTTTGTTCAAATAGCGTATAGTAAAAATACTCGCGGCAACCAGTACAAACCAAATGAAAATACGGAAATCTCGGAATCGGATATGAACTAATTTCTGGAACTTGTTAATATGTTGCTACTTACGTTGAAGTCACAATGCAAAGATTGAAACACAGCAGGAAATAGTATTTTGGCAGAAACTTTTCAATTATTTAAATGTACAAATATATTGATGAAATTTACTTTAAAATGAGATCAAAGGACCATAACACAAACAGAACACTTATTCAAATAATAACAACAACAATAGTGCCCCTCCTGCAATCATGCACAAATATATGCAAATACGCGAAAAAGTGCCCTTCTCATGCACCTCTCTATTTTCAAATCCTAGCTGGAACACTGCTGTAATGAACATTTAATTAGGGCCTTGCCACTTTGTGATCAGTCAGTACGTTCGTCCGAAGCTAATATTGTCCAAGCTATAACTTTATAGCTCACCTGACCGGAAGGGTCATGTGAGCTATTGCCATCACTTGGTGTCCGTCGTCGTCGTCAACTTTTCTTTAAAAATCTCCTCCATAAACACTGAAGAGTTGCTTTGAAACTTTGCACATATCATCAATAAAATGTCCTCTATTAAGTTTGCACAAATCATGGCTGCAGATCAACCATCATGGCCACCTCATCTAAAAATAGAATAGGGGGTCAAAATACAGCTTTTGCATTACAGTTCAAAAGTATAACAGATACAGGAAAACCGAAGAGACTTTCCTTCTTCAGTATCAAAAGCTCTACAACTCTCTCTATTGAGTCGAAATTGTATGACAAATCATTGTAGGAGTTATAGCCCTTTAATTGTCAAAATTGATGATTTTTGCCATTTTGTCTTCAAAATCTTGATGATTATTAGAACAAGAGAAAAAGTTAGCAGTGCTAAGTTGTTCTGCTCTATGAGAGCTACAAAAATGACTTAAGGTCAAGATTGTCTGTTTAGGAGTTATTCCCCTTGAACGGTTTTTTAATCATTTTTTATTGATTTTTTTAAATCTTCTCCTCTTAAACCACTGAAAGGACTGCTTTGCAACTTTGTACACATCATCAGTTAAATGTCCCCTACCAAGTTTGAACAAACCATGGCCACAGATTAACCAACAAGGCTGCCTTGGCTAAAAATAGAACAGAGGTGTTAAAATACAGTGTTTGGCTTATAGTTCAAAACATATAACAGAAACAGTAAAACGGAAGAGACATTTCTCCTTCGTCATCAAAAGCTCTATAAAACTCTTACATGTCTTAATTGAGTTGAAGTTGTAAGACGACCCCTTGTAGGGTTAATGCCCCTTAATCATTAAAAAATCTTCTCCTCTTAAACCAATGAAAGGATTTATACACATTATCTTTAGTATGTCCTCTACCAAAATTGTGCAAATCATGATAGTTGACCACCGACATGGCTATTGGCTTAAAAAAGTACAGGTGTAAATGCGGTGGCAGGTCAAGATAGTTTTTGGCTTACAGTTTAAAAAGTGTAAGGGATACAAGAAATCTGAATTGTGCCTCCTTCCTCAGCATCAAAAACTTGACAAGATTCTCAAATGAGATGAAGATGTGTGATATGCTTTAGAGGAGTTATTTTCCCTAAATTGTCAAAATTGTCGATTTTTGTCATTTTTCCTTGAAAACTGTAAGAGCTAGAGAAAGTCTTTTTCATTCAAAATTGTTCAGCTCTTCAAGATCTGCAAAAATAACCACTGGTGCATATGTGTTGGACAACTCTTTATAGGAGTTATTTCCCTTAAAGGGAAACTTCGCGAAAAAATGAAAATTTGATATGTTATTCTTCAAATAAAAAGAAATATAATTGCCTTTTGATGTTTTATTGTATTCTTTACCGTTTCGCGTCTAGAGTGGTTTAAAGGTGGTAAAATTTTGTGTATGGGGGCCACCATATTGACAGTATTTTATCATGTGACTGCGTTTGTGATGTGATAAATGTAATTATCCAGTAAATATGATAAATAATCCAGTTTAAAAATATGTTTTTCTGCCTTAGCTCTTTGAAGAATATATAAACTGTGGCAATGACTAATGACCGGCTGACAACATAAGATTACCAAATAAGTATTTTTGGACAAAATTTTAACCTGTCTTTATTTAACTCCGATATAATTTACCTAAATCATAATTGTAATAAAAGATATATTTATATGATTATTTTTATATATATAATAAAATTCCGTGGATAATTTTGCACGTCTTGAAACGGCAGTTGTACCTAGACGTGAAAACAGGTAAATCATTACTCGTTTATTAAGGGTAATTAACAGAATTAGCAGGTAAACAAACAGGATCTTTATTGCAATTATTAGATCATTTGATGCCGACTTTGAAGTATGAATATTCGGCCTTTTTCAAACGCTAACCAGATTAAAGGTTAATCATGTAATTCGAAATTAGAAAGGCACAACCCCCCTGCCAAGACAGGTATGATTTGAATACACCGAAGTGTCAGAACACAGGATGTATATAAGATTTCGAATACCTTATAAAGATGCCAAGGCTGAGGAAAAGTAAAACTTACACGTTAACTCAAATATACACAACATGTAAAAGTTTGGAAACTGTGTTACGCACACGCACAATAAATGTTACCAGTAATAATAATTATAATAATAACAATAATAATAATTATAAATGTACTAAACGTGAAGTGAAATTTTGATTCGCGAAAACTGGAGTATTTAAAAAATATTTCATTTAACGATCGTTATTTCTTAAATAGTCAACTTCGCAAATATTTTGTATAAAAAAGTTTCGTTCAATAAGTTGCTTAATCTGATTAAGTTGAAAATATAATACGAATAATTTTGAATTTAATTAATATTTATGGACTTGTTTTCCTATCAAAACTGTGACTTTCTTTCCGTTTACCGTTATTGCTGCTGTGGAAATAGTCTTAGGTCGAAGTCTTTAAATTAGTTAACTACTTGTTACTCATGCAAGTCGGTCTTCTTGCTTATATATAGATCAGGAATACGAAACGTAATCTTTCCACAACCTTGTCTTATAGTACAACCTTCTGTTATTGACCGTTTCGCGTTATTATCATACGACGACTTTTAAGGTACTTGGATGTCTAGTATCGCCATCTAGTGACGAGATGGTGACAAGATGGCGGACCTCCATATGTGCATTTTTTACACGGTAAATTCCATGCATAAACTTAACCACTGAAAATATAATAAAACATCAAGAGGCAAATGTGTTTCTTTTTAGTTGAAGAATAACATCAAATTTTCATTTTTTCGCGAAGTTTCCCTTTAAAATGTCAAAAATAAAGCGGTTTGAAGAAGTGTTGGACAATTTCTTGCAGGAAAGAAAAGCTAGATAAAAATGAAGTATTGTAAGGTTCAGGTGAGTGATACAGGCTCCAGGGAGCCTCTAGTTAATCTTTTGAGGTAGTCGTTTGATATTTGGTATATGGGTAGATAATATCAAGGCAATGTGTTGCATACCATGGTTGATGACCTTTGACCTTTACTTCAAGGTCTTCAGGGCCCACAGTGATGGGTGCCATCTTACTGATATCTAGTTACGTGTAATTCTACCAAAACAACACATTTTCATCACAACTTTGTGCATCTGATGATGTGAAACTGTATCTAATGGAGATTTCCTTCTTTTTGTCTACCAAAGTTTAATTAAAGGTAGGAAATATTATGCAGTATTCGTGTTCATTCATTGTAAACCAATGACTCGATACCTGTGTCATATTTTGAATCCCATAGAAGTTGACCTTGGGATCAGTTTTTATGCCCCCTCCAAATAAAGTCATGTATTGTCAGTTTTAAAGATCGATTTAGAGATTGCAAAAAAATAGTATGAAATTTTTGTTGTTAGTTTTAAATATAACATTTATTTTTATCGATGTCAACTTTATTTTCAAGTCTTTCTTAAAATTATTTTTAGTACTTTTCTTCATCTACTTTGTTACAGTTTTTTGACGATATCAACTTCTGGACGAAAAAAAAAATCAATATCAGCATTAGTCAGATTTGATCACATGATTTCATTTTGATCACATGACATAATTGCCGTAGAGCTCACCGCTCGTCGCGGGTAACGAACAAGTAGACCTTATGTAGTTAATCATATTACCAGGAAATTTTTATCCTCCAATTTTTTTGGGAGTTATCTGACTTTGAATTTTTTTGCTGAAAATCTACATGGGAAATGGGGGAGACATTGTTCTTGTATGCAAAAACAAACTTTAATTTACCCTTGTCCTTTCATCCATCTGTCTGTCTGTCCAGATTGGCTCCTCTTACAGTTTTAGTACTACAACATTTATATTTTGCAGAATCTTTGTATAAATAATGCAGGATTTTGATTTTCATAAAATTTTATCAAATTGTTGGACTTTGTAAAAACCGGACAACGTTTTTTTTATTTTGCCAAATTTATATATATATATTTGTACATATATTGTTTTTGTTTGTTTGATGGTGTTTTAACGCCACTTTCAGCAATTTTTCAGCTGTATCATGGCGTCCAGTTTTAAATGGGGGAGGAAGCCGGAGTACCAGGAAAAAAACCCCGAGCTGCAGTAGGAAAACTGGCAATCCTTGTCAATTAAGATTGGAGTACATCCTGCCTGCAGTGAGAATAGAACCCGGAATCCCAGTGTTGACAGATCACATGATCAATAATAGACCAACTATCTTAATTAAGTGGCCACCGAGGCCCCTATATATATATAGATATATTATATGGTTGTCACAATACTTAGACTTTTGTATATAATTAACTTACTGTGACTGTATGACAAGTAACTTTGTCATCCTATATAATATATACAAAAATGCTGAATTAGGCCACACAAAATTAATTTTAAGGTTCTCAGGCCAAATTTTTCAAAAATAGATGAGGGAGGGAGGCTTTTTTTTAATCATTTTATTGGTCTAAAATCAGACGAGGGAGGCATTTTTTTATTCGTTATCTTGCACAAAATTTAACTGGTAAAGATCTCAATCGATACAGCAAAGAATTTCTATATTAAACATTCATATATGTATATGAAATGTATTTAAAGGTTATTACATAAAAGAACCCCTTTTAAATTGATAAATTGTTTATGTAACCTGGGTTATAGTATAGTGAAATTGAGGGGAGGGGGGCAGGGATCGTCGCAATGCATCTAGATGCGTATTGAACACGTCTTTGCAGCAACTAATGCATACTAGTACAGTTATCGGATGTTTACGAATTTCAGTCGTGTCAATTTCGTCTCCAATGCATGATAACATATCATACAAATGGTGATCGAAATTAACCTGTTTCGTCAGATTTTCTACAGGTAACAATTATTTGGGCAGCAAATATGTTTTAATTAGGATATTTATTAGACAATAAATACATTCAGTATGAACATACAATTAGAGTAAATTAACCATTAATTTTAATACATTTCAATTCGATTATCTGATTGATATACACTAGATTTAGGATCTGAAAGACTTTACTGTGTCTGTGGTCAGGTTCAAGCTTTCTGTTGAAATTGATTGTATAATGTTCTAAATTACAAATAGTTCATTCTAATTTAATATACGAGAATTATGCTTGGGTATAAAATTAGAAAAAAACCAGAGGCTCTTAAGAGCCTGTATCGCTCACCTGATTTTATAGGCAATGAAGATGGCATTTCCCTGATGTTAAAGTAAGTCCTGTAATTTTCAATAAACTTTAAATAGGACCATCCAAACAATATTACTAGAAAGCTTTGTTTCATTGGTTAACCAGTTGTATAGAGATTTTTTTTATTTGCCCATTGGGTCCTATGTTAAACTAAGTCCTGCGGGGGAGTTGGCCATTTTGAATTTCCAATTGCCTTAAAAAACATAAACTTTATAAAGGACCATCCAAACAATATTGCTAGTAAGTTTTTGTTTCCATTGATTAACCGGTTTCGGAGAAGCCTTTAAAAACTTTTTCCCATAGGGTCGTATGTTAAACAAAGTCCTGCGGTAGCGGCCATTTTGAATTTCCAATTGCCATAAAAAACATAAACTTTATAAAGGACCATCCAAACAATATTGCTAGTAAGTTTTTGTTTCCATTGATTAACCGGTTTCGGAGAAGCCTTTAAAAACTTTTTCCCATAGGGTCGTATGTTAAACAAAGTCCTGCGGTAGCGGCCATTTTGAATTTCCAATTGCCATAAAAAACATAAACTTTATAGAGGACCATCCAAACAATATTGCTAGTAAGTTTTTGTTTCCATTGATTAACCGGTTTCAGAGAAGAAGCCTTTAAAAACTTTTTCCCATAGGGTCCTATGTTAAACTAAGTCCTGCGGTAGTGGCCATTTTGAATTTCCAGTTGGCATAAAAATCATAAACTTTATAAAGGACCACCCAAACAATATTGCTAGTAAGTTTTGTTTTGATTGGTTAACCGGTTTCAGAGAAGAAGCCCTTTTTAACATTTTTCCCATAGGGTCCAATGTTAAACTAAGTCCTGCGGTGGTGGCCATTTTGAATATCAGATTGGGATAAAAAAACATTAACTTTATAGAGGACCATCCAAACAATATTGCTAGTAAGTTTTGTTTCCATTGGTTGGCCGGTTTCAGAAAAGAAGCCTTTCAAACTTTTTCCCATAGGGTCCTATGTTAAATTAAATCCTGCGGTGGCAGCCATTTTAAATTTCCAATTGCCATAAAAAACACAAACTTTATAGAGGACCATCCAAACAATATTGCTAGTAAGTTTTGTTTTGATTGGTTAACCGGTTTCAGAGAAGAAGCCCTTTTTAACATTTTTCCCATAGGGTCCAATGTTAAACTAAGTCCTGCGGTGGCGGCCATTTTGAATATCAGATTGGGATAAAAAACATTAACTTTATAGAGGACCATCCAAACAATATTGCTAGTAAGTTTTGTTTCCATTGGTTGGCCGGTTTCAGAAAAGAAGCCTTTCAAACTTTTTCCCATAGGGTCCTATGTTAAATTAAGTCCTGCGGTGGCAGCCATTTTGAATTTCCAATTGCCATAAAAAACACTAACTTTATAGAGGACCATCCAAACAATATTGCTAGTAAGTTTTTGTTTCCATTGATTAACCGGTTTCAGAGAAGGAAGCCTTTTAAAACTTTTTCCCATAGGGTTCTATGTTAAACTAAGTCCTGCAGTAGCGGCCATTTTGAATTTCCAATTCCCATCTAAAACACAAACTTTATAGAGGACCATCTAAACAATATTGCTAGTAAGTTTTGTTTTGATTGGTTAAACGGTTTCAGAGAAGAAGCCCTTTTAAACTTTTTTCCCATATGGTCCTATGTTAAACTAAGTCTTGAGGTGGCGGCCATATTGGTTTACCAATCAAAATAAAAAACACAAACTTTGTAAAGGTCCATCCAATGAACATTATGGCCAAGTTTGGTTTCAATTGGCCAAGTGGTTTCAGAGAAGAAGATTAAAATGTAAAAAGTTTACAGACGCCGACGACGACGACGACGCCGACGGACGCAAAGTGATAACAATAGCTCACATGACCCTTTGGGTCAGGTGAGCTAAAAACTGATTATTTTATAAAGAAAACAATGATAATTTGTTGGGTGAAAAATTCGTTTTGAATGTCAGCATCTGCATTATTTTGACATTCATTTCCAAGATGAGCCAGACAAGACACGAGTCTCTCTTTAATGGGGAAACATCAGCATGTTTCAAGTAATGATTGCAGTTCAATCATACTCCAGAAGACTGATAAAAATCTTGACACTAGAACAGCATAAAGCATATGTCGCCATATTGTATATTTTATAAAATGACATGAATGATTATGGGTCTGTCATCGAAGAAATTGGTTGTATGCAACCACTTAGCTTAACTGCAATATGTGGCACTCATGAAAATTGTTTGGGATTTGCCATTTTCAAAAATGATGAGTCCAGGACTCACCATAAAAAATCCTACAAAGTATCACTGAAAGGGTACATATTTTGATAATCAACACTTCCTACAGCTTTTAACCTATATCCCTAACACTTTCCAGAAGCAGATTGCACATATTATAGTTGCGACCTGCTATTATGCTATCGTTTTATGAGATGTTTCTATATTTGGGAACATCAAATCCTACAGCTTTAAACCCAGAGCCCTGAAACATCTCAGAAAGATTGCACACGTATTGGTTGTGCACCTGCTATTATAGAATGCGTTTTCCCCATTTTTCCAGGATTGGGAACGTCGCAATTTTTCAATGAGGGTACCAATTTTGTGTAATCAACTTCTCCAGCTCGCTACCCAGATCCATGAAACTGCACCAAAAGATTGCACACATATTAAAGTTGTGTACCTGATCTTTTTTAAGGTTTTCCCATGACATGTCCGCGAGAACTTCTTTCAGCAAATTTTATAGATGGTACCGTTTTTGTGCTATCAACTCTCCCTTTTTTGTCACAAAACTGTAAACGATTCTCCGTTTAATAAAGCACTTGTTTTGCAACGCCGCCATTAGACAAACGATTTTTTTTTATTATTTTTTTCGGCTATCCGATCTCAATAGTCGTGAACACGAACGATTCCGTAACCCTCCTTTACTTTCAAACGCTTGTATGCACTATGTATTCTTTCGGAAGTTATCATTAGAGTAAGCAAAGATGTCCGATCTTTCCGAATCCTGTGGCGGGAAATTAAGAAGCGGATCGGACCGGATAATTTTTTTTAACGGAAACGGCTCCGCATTTCCGGATTTTTATTTTATTGAAAACCCAATAAAATCAGCAATGCGGCGGGGTGGAAACGGATGCGCGCTGGCCTGAGAACCGTAAATCTAATTTTATATGGCCTTAGATTACTGTCAAATTAATATGTATTGGTTACGAAAATTCCATTGTCACACACTAGTACACATGTACTACGTCTATGTCTACGATTCACCTGGTTAATGAAGCTATATTTTTATATAGCGGATTTGGCCGAGGGGTCTAGACCGCTGGACATAGTGCAGACGATTTGGTGCCACAGTGTCACAACGGTGTAAGTTCGAATCCCGCTGAGGGTAAACAAAAAAATTGACAGTGTTAAAAATCTAATTCAAACAGTGTTGGGCTTAATTTGTAGAAGTATATATAAAAATTTGATATTAACCCTGTATTTCTGATGATTCAGAAATCCGCTGGATAGATATATTATATTTATATAAACGTCTGAGTAAAGTATTGTGACAACCATATAATATATCTATCCAGCGGATTTCTGAATCATCAGAAATACAGGGTTAATTAATTTGTGGACATATTTATGCCGACATTTTTGGAGATCTTGAAGAGCTGAACAATTGTGAATGAAAAAGACTTTCTCTAGCTCTTACAGTTTTCAAGGAAAAATGACAAAAATCAACAATTTTGACAATTTAGGGAAAATAACTCCTCTAAAGCATCATCACACATCTTCATCTCATTTGAGAACCATGGGAAACATGGACTTGCCATTCTTTGATGTATTGGATATCCATCTCTTATCCACAACTACTTGCCCCACTGAATGGAATTTGATGAAACTTTTGCAGAACCATTTGTCACATGGTGGAATTGTGCACCTGATATTTTACATTTTGACCAGAATGATTTTTTGAGATTCCAAGCAGCAAAGCCCTGGACATTGCCCTTTAAGACATAGGGGAGATGGGTTTATCAATTATGAGGATTGCAAAGATTTATTTTGCATTGGTTTGTTTTACTTCCCATCAAACATAAGGCAGGAATCCAGGGTTTTTACTTAAGATTTTGGCTTGGTAGCCCACAACTAAATTTTAAGTAGTCAATCCATATGGTTCTATAAAAAAAAGGTAAACAATCTAGTAGCCCACAGAAAATTTTAGGGCCATTGGCCCATGTGCAAATGTTAATTTCAAACCCTGGGAATCCGAATCTCATTTAATACTTGCAAAGCAAGCTTTCCCTCAGTGCGGTCTATTTTATGGCTGTCCAAGAAGGGTCGTGTTATGGGAAAACACATGGGTGGGTGGGTCCCACAGCAATGGCCACTCTCTAACTCCAACAATTGTTGTTCCATCTTCATGAGACTATCTCGGCCAGTTTTGAAATCTAGGCAAATCCCTTCAGCCACTTCAGAGTTATGACCCTTTATTTATTTTTAAAAAGGCAAATTCGCTTTGTCTGCTCTCTTACTGAAACAGATGTTGTCCGATCTTCATGAAACTTGGGGGAAAATGTTTATTGACAAGTTCTAGGCAAATCACAAATTTGCCTTGTCTGCTTTGTAACTCAAACAGGTGTCCGATTTTTATGAAACTTTGAGAAAATGTTTATGGGCATAATATCTCGACCAAGATTGATAATCAGCTAATTGCTTCAGCCATTTAAGTGTTATGGCCATTATTATTGTGTGCAAAAAATGGCAAATTTTCAACGGTCATATTTTGTGACATTTTGGCACTTGTTTTGCATATAAAATTGTACAGAAGTATATGGAAAAATCAGTCCTTCCTTCTTCACAAATAATTTTAATTTTTTTTATCTTTTTTTTGTAAATGTCAGAACAGATGCAAGTAACTATGCACATTGCATATTTTTATTTTTTGATCAATGTACAACAATACAACAAAATGGAAAGAACTTGTGATTCAACTTGAGCAAGTTTTGAAGAAATTTGGTATAGATATACATATATCACACAAAAACACTGAAATGCTAGTTAATTTTTACGAGAACTTACTACATATTAAACATCTGGGTCCATTTGAAAATTTAAGTTAAAGGTACTGTGTAAGAAATCGGGACTTTTGTTAATAGTTCAAAATGTCATTGTCCAAGGTAAATCTTAATTGTGTAGATTTGTACATACGAAGTCTTCATTCAGCCTTATGAAATTAATCCCTATCTCATTTCATAGTTACGCTATATTGTATGTGGCGAATCTCGTTTATAAACATTTCACCTATTTATTATACCCCCGCAAACTTCTTTGGGGGGGTATATAGGAATCACCCTGTCTGTCTGTCCGTCTGTCCACATCCCTTGTAAGCGCTTCTCCTCCTAAACCGCCTGACAGATTTTGATGAAACTTGACATGAAGGAAGAACATCATATGTAGATGTGCATAAAGAATTTTCGTCACTGTCAGAAATTATTCAGGGGAGATAATTGGACTTGAAGCGAAGTGGGGGTATCCCTTTGTGAGCGTGCTCACAGTCCACACTTGTTATTCTTGCTGCATTTGGGCATCATTTTAGTAATAATTGTTGGATCCCAGTCTAACTTCATATAAAGATAAATATTAATAATATTATCTTGTAAACTTTTGTTTTTTCCAACAACTTGGGACAATACAGTGTAATTCACTATTAAACATTTGTCATAAATGTAATATTATAGAGCATGTGACAATTCAAATTTGGATAATTGAGTGAACTTGTTCATTTAACAACATGATCTCCAAATTTAACAAATTAATGATCTTCAATTTTACCGGTACAGTAATAAAATGCACATGTAAACTATTTATAAGCATGTCTTCATTCATTTCTGGTAACTAGGTTTAGGCCAACAATCGATTCAGTGACAACATTTAGGTTGTCAGATGTACTACCATAGAGATTGAAACTCTGTCATGGCTGGTCTCCTTTGGAGACAGGGCCTTGAAGACTGAACTCCCTCTTTGCATTCACCAGGGACTCCTGTTTTTTTCAAATATGATAGTTTGCTTGTACACTTTTTTTGCAGATGACTTTCCTAATGGAACATGGCTTGGAGATGAAACAAACCCTGAAATGAGAGTTCGAGTACCTATTACTCCCAGGTATTTTCTTATCAGTGTATAACACCAGAAAGATTATAAGTAGTGTTTTATGTAATGTTCAATGTTCTGACTAGGCCATGTATTTGCATATTTCATGCTTAAAATTTCCAAATCATGCCAAGAGTTTACTAAATTGCATAATTTTCACGCATCCCTATCTGCATAGTAGTCTTAATAAGGGATCAGTTCTTGTTCACAAGGTTTATCGTCTTTGTGGGATTAGTGTCAAAATGGCAGCCCATCGATTTCTGATTTTTGTTAGTCAAATTATTATTTGTTTTATTTCTCATGCCTGACTGTAAATTAAAGCAAAAGTAACCAGGAGCTGCCACATTGGTAATTATGGCCCCCATTCGAATTTTGACGATTTTCCTTCATTCAGTAATGTAAACAATGAACCAAAAGAGAAGTATATTGTAAAAAATATTGCATTTTTTATGCCCCCGCGACGACATGTCGGGGGGCATTAAATTTTACTCATGTAGTCCGTCCGTCCGTATGTACGTCCGAACGAACGAATTTCCGTCAAGCTTTTCTCAGAAACCGTACATGAGTACAATTTGAAATTTAGCAGGGTGGTTCAGTATCACAAGTTGTACGTCTTCAGCAACTTTCAGACCTGTCGGACAGCTACTTCCTGTTTGGGACTTCATTTAGCGGGGGCATCTTTGTTCCATGGACACATTCTTGGATTTTTTGTCTAAACATAAGATTCCTCAATAACAATTTCAAACCAATTTACCTCCCATTTGTTCCAGACATTTTCACAGCCAAACATCGAAGTTAGAAGTCGAATTAAATTAACTTAATTGTGGTGTGACATAAATATAAAAGTTAAAAAAAGTAAGCCAGGAAAGAAACTTTAAAAAAACCCAACAAACTTAGTGGAAGGACAAGGGGAAAAAAATGTAAAAACAAAACAAAAATCATGTGCATTATGTTTAATATGACAGTCTTTTGGTCAGTTAAATAGTTTACTGTTGTTTTTTACTGCTTTGAAAATTTCACCCACCTTTTTAGCTCACCTGACCCGAAGGGTCATGTGAGCTATTGCCATCACTTGGTGTCCGTCGTTGTCGTCGTTAACTTTTCTTTAAAAATCTTCTCCTCCAAAACCACTGAAGGGATTGCTTTGAAACTTTGCACACATCATCAGTAAAATTTCCTCTTCCAAGTTTGCACAAATCATGGCCTCAGACCAACCAACTTCCTCTGCCAAGTTTGCACAAATCATGGCCTCAGACCAACCAACATGGCCGCCATGGCTAAAAATAGAACAGGGGAGTCAAAATACAGTTTTTGGCTTATAGTTCAAAAAGTATAACAGATACAGAAAAACCAAAGAGACATTCCTTCTTCAGCATCAAAAGCTCTACAAAACACTCTATTGGGTCAAAGTTGTATGACGACTCCTTGTAGGAGTTATTGCCCTTTAATTGTCGCAATTGATGATTTTTGCCATTTTTGCCTCAAAATCTTGAAAATTATTAGAACTAGAGAAAAAGTAAGCTTTGCTTAATTGTTCTGCTCTATGAGGGCTACAAAATTGGCTTAGAGTCAAGATTGTCTGATTAACCGATTTAAGAGTTATTCCCCTTGAACTGTTTATTTTAATTGGTTTTAATTGATTTTTTAAAATCTTCTCCTCTGAAACCACTGAAAGTACTGCTTTGAAACTTTGTAACACATCATCCGTCAAATGTCCTCAACCAAGTTTGCACCAACCATGGCCGCAGATTAACCAACGTGGTCGCCATGGCTAAAACGGGGGAGGGGGGGTCAAAATACAATTTTTGGCTTATAGTTCAAAAAGTATAACAGATACAGGAAAACTGAAGAGACATGCCTTCATCAGCATCAAAAGCTCTACGAAACACTCCATTGGGTCAAAGTTGTATGATGACCCCTTATAGGAGTTATTGCCCTTTAATTGTCGAAATTGATTATTTTTGACATTTTTGCCTCAAAATCTTGAAAATTATTAGAACTAGAGAAAAAGTTAGCATTGCTTAATTGTTCTGCTCTATGAGGGCTACAAAAATGACTTGGGGTCAAGATTGTCTGATGAACCGTTTAGGAATTATTCTCCTTGAACATTTTTTTAATCAATTTTACTTGATTTTAAAAAATCTTCTCTTCTTAAACCCATTAAAGGACTGCTTTGTAACATTGCACACATCATCTTTAGGACGTCCTCTACCAAAATTGTGCAAATCATGACACCTGACTACTTACATAGCTACGTTGGCTTGAAATAGAAAATGGGGGGAGGGAGGGAGTCAAGAGAGTTTTCGACTGATAGTTAAAAAAGTATAACAGGTACAGCAAATTTGAAGTGGACCTAACTTCTCCCTCTAAGCATCAAAAGCTTCTCCTTATAGGAGTAATTTCCCTTAAAAGGTCAAAATTAATTACTTTTGCAGAAGTGTTGGGCAATTCCTTATAGCAAAGAAAAGCTGGATAAAAAAGGGTTGTTTGGTTTCAGGTTCAGGTGAGCGATACAGGCTTCTGGGAGCCTCTAGTTAGAATTTCACGCCAGGCGCGGTGGCCAAGTGGTTAAGGAGGTTTGTCTGCTATGAATCTTGTGGTCTGTCAGCACTGAGATGGCGGGTTCACTGCAGGCAGGTTGCACTCAACTGCAATCTTAATTGACAAGAATTGCCAGTTTTACTACCACAGGTGTTGAGTTTTTTCAGGGTACTCCAGCTTCCTCACCAGGATATAGATGAAAATTTGCTGAAAGTGGCTTTTGATGTAGTTATCATGAACATTAGTTTATATTTGTTCCAAATGGCAGGACATATTACAGCATGGTTTTCACTTATTTATATGGGTCTTTTGTTTTAAATCAATGTTTTTTTGTTTTGTTTTTTTTTATTTATTTTTTATAGTCAGGGTTTTACATAGGACCCCATCCATCACCACCTGACCAGGGTGTTCTGGGGCTATTAATATGCATATAGTGTCACAGCTGACTATATTTTTGTATATATTATTTGCAAAATGCTCTAAAAAACAACAATACCAAAAAAGAAAAAAAAAATTTTTTTAATTTAAAAAAATTAAAAATAATTAAAAAATAGTACATTCACTCTCACTTTCTCCCCTCAAATTACCTTTTCTAATGTTTAAAAAAAGAATACAGAACTGCTGATGGTATTTATTTACAGTATATAAAAAGTTATAACAAGAAAAATGTATCAAATCTATGGAAAAATATGGTTAAACGGGGCCCACCTTTGCTCAAACTTATGCATACAATAGATTTTATTTGCAATGTATTGTTCAACACTTTAAAAATATTTCAGCTTAGATTTAAGTTCAATAATGTTTGGGATTCTTTCCTTTAATTTACAATGGTAGATATAGTTCTTTGTCAGGAGTATGATAAAATTAAAAAACGGTTGCTCATTGACATACCCAAGAAGTACAGATTCTTTTAACAGATCAAAAACATAAAACCTCTTCACATGCTCTGATACAACATCCCAAAAACATCAGTACAATGAAAAAATAAGTGTTCAATTGTTTCAATATCAGTCTTACAAAATCCACCGAGTTTTGTATTTTTCAATTTTACCATATATAAGAAATTGTTTGTTGGAAGGATTCTATGTAATATTTTGTATTGAAAAGTCTTCAGGTAAGTATGTTCACAACATTTCACAAAATATTTTGACCAGTTGTGGATTTCAAACCCAAGATGCATAAAAAACTTGATCTCTTAAATACTTATAAAAAAACTTAGGCTTTTTGGAAGCCATCAGTGTGTCAAAAAAATTGTTTACTACTGTAAAGTTATGGCAATTGACATTTTTGCATTTTCTTTAATACACTTTTTCATAAAATTAGGAATACTTGATATCAAACTATAATACTTCATAAAATTGTTGTTACATAGCTTATTTTTCATTACATCAATACCATAAAATTGCCCTTTCTGTGGATTAATAATATTATACAAGTATTGAACTCCAAAATTCTTCCAATTACTGTAATATTTAAACTCTGAACATGAAACAAAATTCAATAAATCAGTAGATAATACATCAATTATGCAATGTTTTGGCAGAGGTTTTGCAGATGCTATGCTTATTATATCTTTCCAAAATAAATTTGTAATTCTCTCCCCAAATCTTGCATTTTTTCACTATGTAGTTTGAAAAAGCGTTCAGTGTCATTCATACATGGTTTTAGAGAACATGATAAAATTTTCTGCCATGGACCTGCAGGGTTATCATAAAATCTTTTAATCCATCCAGATTTTAAATAAGCAACAAAAGAAGGTAAATGGATCATATTAAGTCCTCCATGATCTAGGTCACCAATCAAGGTGGTTCTTCTAATTTTATCTAATTTCCCACTCCAAATAAATTTGTAAAACATGGTAATTAATTCCTGTAATTTATTGTCCTGCAGATTAGGCAATGCTGTAAAAAGATGAATAAGCTTGGATATTGCTAAACTCTTAATTACTGTAATTTTACCCATTAAAGTAAGTTTACGATGTTCCTAACTCTTTTAAATCAATGTTGAATTTGGTAATTAAAGGCACAAATGTTCATTATTTTCTTGACATGTTGATCGAAGCCATGTTTTAATTAGTTTTTTGCCATCCATCCTGTGTCCATTGCAAACTTTAAACAAAATCTTCTTTAGTAACCACTTGCCCAATTTTTATACCCCGCCACACGAAGTGGCAAGGTATTATGTTATACCCTCAGTTTCGTTCAGTGTCTGTCCTCCGAAGGTTTCCAGATGATAACTTGAAAACGCCTAAAGGGATTTGAATAATATTTTTCACAGCTGTTCAGTACAATAAAATACAGGTCAAGTTCAATTTTCAGGATGATCCGAAAAATATTATTGAAGTTTTGCCACTTTATAAATTTTCAAATTTGACAATAATGAAATTTTCTGGTCTAAGAAAGATAACTCATTTCTTTCTGTCTCTATATACTAGTATATAGTGGATGTATAGTATATACAGTATAGTATACTAGTATATATAAATATATTTAACTATTGATAAATGTCGTGGTGGGGTATAATTTAATGTCCCATTAGATGCCCTATTTTTATGCCCCTGCGACGACATGTGGGGGGGCATTAAGTTTTACTCATGTCCGTACGTACGTACGTCCGAACAAATTTCCGTCAAGCTTTTCTCAGAAACCGTACATGAGAACAATTTTAAATTTGGCAGAGTGGTTCAGTATCACAAGTTGTACGTCCTAAGCGAATTTCAGACCTGTCGGACAACTACTTCCTGTTTGGGACTTCATTTGTACGTAAATACGACCGTCTGAATGTACAAATTTCCGTCAAGCTTTTCTCAGAAACCGTACATTAGAACAATTTGAAATTTGGCAGTGTGGTTCAGTATCACAAGTTGTACGTCCTAAGCGACTTTCAGACCTGTCGCACAACTACTTCCTGTTTGCGACTGGGCCGATATGAAAATGTGTTAACATGAGTATGAAAATTTCCGTCAAGCTTTTCTCAGAAACCGTACATCAGAACAATTTGAAATTTGGCAGGGTGGTTCAGTATCACAAGTTGTACGTCCTAAGCGACTTTCAGACCTGTCGGACAACTACTTCCTGTTTGCGACTGGGCCGATATGAAAATGTGTTAACATGAGTATGAAAATTTCCGTCAAGCTTTTCTCAGAAACTGTACATCAGAACAATTTGAAATTTAGCAGGGTGGTTCAGTATCACAAGTTGTACGTCCTAAGCGACTTTCAGACCTGTCGGACAACTACTTCCTGTTTGCGACTGGGCCGATATGAAAATGTGTTAACATGAGTATGAAAATTTCCGTCAAGCTTTTCTCAGAAACCGTACATCAGAACAATTTGAAATTTGGCAGGGTGGTTCAGTATCACAAGTTGTACGTCCTAAGCGACTTTCAGACCTGTCGGACAACTACTTCC
Organism: Limnoperna fortunei; assembly: GCA_944474755.1. Taxonomy (NCBI): domain Eukaryota; kingdom Metazoa; phylum Mollusca; class Bivalvia; order Mytilida; family Modiolidae; genus Limnoperna; species Limnoperna fortunei. The sequence continues at coordinate 40,638,534 of OX104112.1, forward strand.
TGTTTGCGACTGGGCCGATATGAAAATGTGTTAACATGAGTATGAAAATTTCCGTCAAGCTTTTCACAGAAACCATACGTCAGAACAATTTGAAATTTGGCAGGGTGGTTCAGTATCACAAGTTGTACGTCCTAAGCGACTTTCAGACCTGTCGGACAACTACTTCCTGTTTGCGACTGGGCCGATATGAAAATGTGTTAATATGAGTATGAAAATTTCCGTCAAGCTTTTCTCAGAAACCGTACATCAGAACAATTTGAAATTTTGCAGGGTGGTTCAGTATCACAAGTTGTACGTCCTAAGCGACTTTCAGACCTGTCGGACAACTACTTCCTGTTTGCGACTGGGCCGATATGAAAATGTGTTAACATGAGTATGAAAATTTCCGTCAAGCTTTTCTCAGAAACCGTACATCAGCACAATTTGAAATTTGGCAGGGTGGTTCAGTATCACAAGTTGTACGTCCTAAGCGACTTTCAGACCTGTCTACAACTACTTCCTGTTTGCGACTGGGCCGATATGAAAATGTGTTAACATGAGTATGAAAATTTCCGTCAAGCTTTTCTCAGAAACCGTACATGAGCACAATTTGAAATTTGGCAGGGTGGTTCAGTATCACAAGTTGTACGTCCTAAGCGGCTTTCAGACCTGTCGGACAACTACTTCCTGTTTGGGACTTCATTTAGCGGGGGCATCCGTGTCCCATGGACACACTCTTCAATTTTTAGATTTATCACAGCATCTAGTTTTCAAACTTGGCTAGTCATCACTCCCTGTCTGAGTTATTGCCCATAAATAATGACGTTTGTCAAAATTTTAAGCTTTTACAAAATAACTTGAAGACTATAAGAGCTATACTGACATTGTAAATTGCTAAAATGATCAGCAGAACAATGCTTAAAAATGACTTTGTTGGTCAAAAAATTGTCTGATTGCTCCTTATAGAAGTTATTGCCCTTGAATTTCAATTTTTTAAATTAAATTTTCAGCTTTTCCACTGTACCTTAAAAACGATGTGAGTTAAGTGAAGCAGTAAAATGCAAAAATGATCAGCTATACAAGTTTTACAATTCACTTTTTTGGTCCGCAAATGTAGGATCACTCCTCATAGGAGTTATAGCCCTTAAATTCCAATTTGTTTTTAAATTTTTCAGTTTTTTGTTCAACAGGAGCATTTAAAGGCTCCTGGGAGCTCTAGTTATAATCCCCCTTCTTTTCATCCCCAATTACATTTTTCTATCCCCTTCTAGATAGTTAAATTTTAAAATGTAAGAATTCCTTCACTGCAGATGACCTTGTATTTCAAATCTAAACACATACTGGAATGTTACAAAAACAACTCAGTTCCAAATACCAACTGTGTGTTTCGCTAAATACCTCCTGTGGTTTTTTGCTATGTTGTATGTCTGTGTTGTTAGGGTATTACAATAACCTTTAACTGGTACAGTCCTGTTATGTGACTTTTTGCATCTTAATTGTTTATGGCCTAGTTGTCCTCCATTTTGTTTTTTTTTTTTTTTTGTCCTTTTGTTAAAGCGATCAGTTGATCATGGTTTTAATCAGGTTGCATCATTTCAGTCACAGTTTATCGGTACATCAAATTAAGTATTCATGTTTATTTTCAGTGATCTTTTACACATACATTCTAACTGTCGCACAGCAGAAAAGATGGCTTTAACAATGTTAGACTACCTGTTTGACAGGGAAACTCAGGCTTCTTCTAATTTATCTGGAATGGGAAAACATGGAAAGAAACAGCTAGATCCTCTCATGATTTATGGTATACGATGTAAGTAAATAAAGATATGGTGTAGATTGAAAATTGTTTTGGTAAAGTAAGACCTTAACTCATTTAGACCCATGATTGTTATCAGCAGGGTGACTGATAATGCCCCAGCATCATTTTTTATTTCTAGCTAGATGTGCCCCAGGATATGTTGGATTGTAAACATGCACATGCATGCATTTACATCATAATATCTCTGTTATTATTGACCAGATATCCAGTAAATTTTCCCTCAATGTTTGCAATAGAATCGTCTACAAAAAGATACATTTTTAGTTCAGCAGTTGTCCATCCATTGTAAGTCATAAACTTTTTTTTGAAATCTTCTCCTCAGAAACCACTGGGCCAATTTTTTCTAACTTAGCCTCAATCATCCTTAGGGTTCCTATTTTCAAATTTAAAGTTGTAAGTTCTGCAATTCACTTAATTGGTCTGAATTATCAGATTAATCCTTACAAGAACGATTGTCCTTGAATGATTATTTTTAAATAAAATTTTTGGTTTTTGTCCTGAACTTTAAAAGATTAATCCTTACAAGAACGATTGTCCTTGAATGATTATTTTTAAATAAAATTTTTGGTTTTTGTCCTGAACTTTAAAACAATAGCAGCTAGAATGCCCTTAAATGATGCATTTATCATTAGCTCACCTGACCCAAAGGGTCATGTGAGCTATTGTTATCACTTTGTGTCCGTCGGCGTCGTCGTCGTCATCGTCGTCGGCGTCTGTAAACTTTTTACATTTTAATCTTCTTCTCTGAAACCACTTGGCCAATTGAAACCAAACTTGGCCATAATGTTCATTGGATGGACCTTTACAAAGTTTGTGTTTTTTATTTTGATTGGTAAACCAATATGGCCGCCACCTCAAGACTTAGTTTAACATAGGACCCTATGGGAAAAAAGTTAAAAAGGGCTTCTTCTCTGAAACCGTTTAACCAATCAAAACAAAACTTACTAGCAATATTGTTTGGATGGTCCTCTATAAAGTTTGTGTTTTTGATGGGAATTGGAAATTCAAAATGGCCGCCACCGCAGGACTTAGTTTAACATAGAACCCTATGGGAAAAAGTTTTAAAAGGCTTCTTCTCTGAAACCGGTTAATCATTGGAAACAAAAACTTACTAGCAATATTGTTTGGATGGTCCTCTATAAAGTTTGTGTTTTTTATGGCAATTGGAAATTCAAAATGGCTGCCACCGCAGGACTTAATTTAACATAGGACCCTATGGGAAAAAGTTTGAAAGGCTTCTTTTCTGAAACCAGTCAACCAATGGAAACAAAACTTACTAGCAATATTGTTTGGATGGTCCTCTATAAAGTTAATGTTTTTTATCCCAATCGGAAATTCAAAATGGCCACCACCTCAAGACTTAGTTTAACATAGGACCCTATGGGAAAAAAGTTAAAAAGGGCTTCTTCTCTGAAACCGTTTAACCAATCAAAACAAAACTTACTAGCAATATTGTTTGGATGGTCCTCTATAAAGTTTGTGTTTTTGATGGGAATTGGAAATTCAAAATGGCTGCCACCGCAGGACTTAGTTTAACATAGAACCCTATGGGAAAAAGTTTTAAAAGGCTTCTTCTCTGAAACCGGTTAATCAATGGAAACAAAAACTTACTAGCAATATTGTTTGGATGGTCCTCTATAAAGTTTGTGTATTTTATGGCAATTGGAAATTCAAAATGGCTGCCAATGCAGGACTTAATTTAACATAGGACCCTATGGGAAAAAGTTTGAAAGGCTTCTTTTCTGAAACCAGTCAACCAATGGAAACAAAACTTACTAGCAATATTGTTTGGATGGTCCTCTATAAAGTTAATGTTTTTTATCCCAATCGGAAATTCAAAATGGCCACCACCTCAAGACTTAGTTTAACATAGGACCCTATGGGAAAAAAGTTAAAAAGGGCTTCTTCTCTGAAACCGTTTAACCAATCAAAACAAAACGTACTATCAATATTGTTTGGATGGTCCTCTATAAAATTTATGTTTTTTATGGCTATTGGAAATTCAAAATGGCCGCTACCGCAGGACTTAGTTTAACATAGGACCCTATGGGAAAAGTTTTTTAAAGGCTTCTTCTCTGAAACCGGTTAATCAATGGAAACAAAAACTTACTAGCAATATTGTTTTGATGGTCCTCTATAAAGTTTTTGTTTTGTATGGCAATTGGAAATTCAAAATGGCCGCTACCGCAGGACATAGTTTAACATAGGACCCTAAGGGAAAATTTTTTTAAAGGCTTCTTCTCTGAAACAGGTTAATCAATGGAAACAAAAACTTACTAGCAATATTGTTTGGATGGTCCTTTATAAAGTTTATGTTTTTTATGGCAATTGGAAATTCACAATGGCTGCCATCGCCGCAGAACTTAGTTTAACATAGGACCCTATGGGCAAATAAAAAAAATCTTCTCTATACAACCCGTTAACCAATGAAACAAAGCTTTCTAGTAATATTGTTTGGATGGTCCTATTTAAAGTTTATTGAAAATTACAGGACTTAGTTTAACATCAGGGAAATTCTTGTATGCATCATAATATTTCTGACAATTTGTTATGAACATGTCATGTTTATCTGAGCAAAATTTTCAAAGAAAAAAGATAAATTAACATAACATTAAACCCAGAAATAATTCTTCTGTTCAGCACACTTCCACAAAGTTGTGCTGATCAAAATTGCTTCATGGGACACCCATCTACAGAACTTTTCATGATGTCAATAATTACTATACATCTGTATTCTTTCGAGTGCAGCTCATATGACAACGGCTCTGTAAATGAACTTTTGACTGAGGGAGAGGAAAATAGTTCTTATTTTGATATTTGACTGCGCCAAACTGTAGCATAGACAGTGGATTTATTATTCAATGGAATTTTAATATTGGAGCTGTATTTAAAAAGCAGTTTCATATAGAATTTATAAATAAATTTATTCAGATAATTTATTAAATGTATTGGGTATTTTTTTATCTGATTGTTCAAAGCCTATTTCTGGACTATTTTATGGGTGTAAGGGAGTTTCCATGAGTACCCTTCGGATTTTCTAAATTTGCAAAAAAATTTTATCTGACATGGCACCCCGAAAATTTAATGTGATATGCGTGAAATTATTCCGGTCGTTTTGAGGGGTCTCTCATTACTCAACGAAACTTGGTGCCTAAGTGAGAGCAAAAAATGTCAATAGTTTCCCCTATACAAAAATAATTAAGAGGCCGTTGTCATATGTTTATCAAAGAAAACTGGTAAAATACAATACACTTTGAAAGAACTGACATTTGAAACCAATTAAAAGTGTTTTTTTTTATCAAACAAATTACGATTTTTCATAATGGGCCGTTGTACGGTGCCTCAAAAGCTAAGTTGAAGTCGCCCTGTTATTTCCCTTAAGTTGCCCGATGGTTCACAGTAGATACTTGCATATGATCTGGTCCAAATAATTCACCCAGACTACCAATTTATCAGTAAATGTGCAATTCCAATAAAAACAGCAAACAATATGCGCATTTTTTCAAAGGATTTAGGTCTATCAACTGGATTACGCGCCATTTGTTTATTTACCGGATAGGACTAATTACCGGAAGTGAACAACAAAGAAAAGTAAAGTACAACGGCCCATAATGAAAAATCATAATTTTTTTTCATACACAGACACATTCAATTTGTTTCAAACTTCAGTTCTTTTAAAGTGTATTGTATTTTAACAATTTTCTTTGATAAATATATGAGCTGCACTTGAAAGAATAAAGATAAAGAATAATTATTAACATCATGATAAGTTCTGTAGATGGGTATCCCATGAAGCAATTTTGATCAGCACAACTTTGTCCAGGTAGAAGTGTGCTGAACAGAATTATTTTTGGGTTTAGTGTAATGTTATTTTATCTATCTTCTTTGGAAATTTTGCTCAGATAAACATGGCATGTTCATAACAAACTGTTGGGAATATTATGATGTATACAAGAAATTCATAAATGATCAGTGTGAGACCAAAACTGCCAAAAATGCAGACAAAAAAATAGTGTTTTTTCAGAATGGAAATGTACCCTCAGAATACTGCCGGAATGCATAGTTGTGCACCAAAACCCCCAGAGCTTCTGGGGGCCTTCAGCGGCCTCATTCCCCAGGCCGTAAGGACCAATACGCATGCGCATTTGAATGGGACTCCCTGCAATTTTTAAGGACTCCTTGACTGGTTTATTAGGGAGTCCCTTTGACTCCCATAGTTACTTTTTCTATTTCTACCCCTGTATCATGGAATTGTTAAATGCACATATTACAAATGTGTCTTGGATTCATCATTAGCATTGTAGGGCCCCACTGGGTACCAATTTTAACATAAAGAGAAGATTTAAGAAAATTGGTTATAATTGGTTCACAGCCAGAGTGGGCTTGTCACATTTGATGGTAATAAAGACAAAATCATCTGAGCTGTACACAGCCATAGTGGGCTTGTAACAGTGGATAGAAGAAAAGACAAATTAACTGTGCTGTGCACAGCCACAGTGGGCTGGTAGAAAAGACAAAATCATCTGAGATGTTCACAGCCAGAGTGGGCTTGTCACATTTGATGGTAATAAAGACAAAATCATCTGAGCTGTACACAGCCATAGTGGGCTTGTCACAGTGGATAGAAGAAAAGACAAATTAACTGTGCTGTGCACAGCCACAGTGGGCTGGTAGAAAAGACAAAATCATCTGAGATGTACACAGCTAGAGTGGGCTTGTCACAGAGGATAATAGAAATCATCTGAGCTGTACACAGCCAGAGTGGGATTGTCACAGTAGATGGTAGAATTCATCTGAGCTGTACACAGCCAGAGTGGGCTTGTCACAGTGGATGGTAGAAATCATCTGAGCTGTACACAGCCAGAGTTGGCTTATCACAATGTATGGTAGAAATCATTTGAGCTGTACACAGCCAGAGTGGGCTTGTCACAGTGGATGATAGAAATCATCTGAGCTGTACACAGCCAGAGTTGGCTTATCACAATGTATGGTAGAAATCATTTGAGCTGTACACAGCCAGAGTTGGCTTATCACAGTGGATGGTAGAAATCATCTGAGCTGTACACGGCCGTAGTGGGCTTGTCACAGTGGATGGTAGAAATCATCTGAGCTGTACACAGCCAGAGTGGACTTAGCTACAATAATGTAGCTCCTTGTTTTTTTGATGGACGGAGCTACAAAGAGGTCCCATTACTCGTAATGGAGCAACCCGGGAGTGATTCACACCCGGGGGTTTTATGCATATTATTAGCAATTACACTGTTTCCCTGGTTTGCTACATACTTTTTTATGTATTTGCAGTTTTACTGATATTTCCACAACACCGTATTCGTTAGTTTTATCACTTTATTCGTAATCATGGCATTGTTTGACAAAATATGAATTCCGGAAGTGCATAATTTCGATAATATCAGAATCGATTTGGTAAAAAATGTAATTCCGGATGATTTCAGCTGTATGCATTTACATTATGATTATGTCCCCTTATTACAAATTTTACCGATACGATTCCGAAATTCTACACTCCACAATTTTAATTATGTCAACAATGCCATGATTACGAAAAAGTGTTAAAATTATTTAATTAGACATTGTAGACATATCAGATGAATGGCGGAGGAAAGAAAACATATTTATTTAATAAAGACAAAGGTTAAATAGCGGAAAATATGTGTAAATCCCAAAAGTGTTTTTGCTCCATTACGAGTAATGGGACCTCTTTGTAGCTCCGTTCATCAAAAAAAGAAGAAAGGAGTTGCATTATTGTAGCTAGAGAAGACTAATCACAGTGGATGGTAGAAATCATCTAACCTGTACACAGCCAGAGTGGGCTTGTCACAGTAGATGGTAGAAATCATTTGAGCTGTACACAGCCAGAGTGGGCTTGTCACATTGGATGGTAGAAATCATCTGAGCTGTACACAGCCAGAGTGGGCTTATCACATTGGATGGTAGAAATCATCTGAGCTGTACACAGCCAGAGTGGGCTTGTCACAGAGGATGGTAGAAATCATCTGAGCTGTACACAGCCATAGTGGGCTTATCACAGTGGATGGTAGACATCATCTGAGCTGTACACAGCCAGAGTGGGCTTATCACAATGTATGGTAGAAATCATTTGAGCTGTACACAGCCAGAGTGGGCTTGTCACAGTGGATGGTAGAAATCATCTAACCTGTACACAGCCATAGTGGGCTTGTCACAGTAGATGGTAGAAATCATCTGAGTTGTACACAGCCAGAGTGGGAAAATCTCAGTGGATGGTAGAAATCATCTGAGCTGTACACAGCCATAGTGGGCTTGTCACAGAGGATGGTAGAAATCATCTGAGCTGTACACAGACAGAGTGGGCTTATCACAGAGGATTGTAGAAATCATCTAACCTGTACACAGCCATAGTGGGCTTGTCACAGTGGATGGTAGAAATCATCTTAGCTGTACACAGCCAAATTGGGCTTGTCACAGAGGATGGTAGAAATCATCCGAGCTGTACACAGCCATAGTGGGCTTGTCACAGAGGATGGTAGAAATCATCTGAGCTGTACACAGCCAGATTGGGCTTATCACAGTGGATGGTAGAAATCATCTGAGCTGTACACAGCCAGAGTGCAATTGTCACAGAGGATGGTAGAAATTATCTGAGCTGTAAACAGAGTGGGCTTATCACTGTGGATGGTAGAAATCATCTGAGCTGTACACAGCCAGAGTGGGCTTATCACAGTGGATGGTAGAAATCATCTGAGCTGTACACAGCCAGAGTGGGCTTATCACAATGTATGGTAGAAATCATCTGAGCTGTACACAGCCATAGTGGACTTATCACAGTGAATATTAGAAATCATCTGAGCTGTACACAGGCATAGTGGGATAATCACATAGGATGGTAGAAATCATCTGAGCTGTACACAGCCAGTGGGCTTATTACAGAGGATGGTAGAAATCATCTGAGCTGTACACAGCCAGATTGGGCTTATCACAGCGGATGGTAGAAATCATCTGAGCTGTACACAGCCGGAGTGGGCTTATCACAGTGGATGGTAGAAATCATCTGAGTTGTACACAGCCAGGGTAGGCTTATCACAGTGGATGGTAGAAATTATCTGAGCTGTACACAGCCAGAGTGGGCTTGTCACAGAGGATGGTAGAAATCATATGAGCTGTACCAGCCATAGTGGGCTTGTCACAAAGGATGGTAGAAATCATCCGAGCTGTACACAGCCAGAGTGGGCTTATCACAGTGGATGGTAGAAATCATCTGAGCTGTACACAGCCAGAGTGGGCTTGTCACAGTGGATGGTAGAAATCATCTGAGCTGTACACAGCCAGAGTGGGCTTATCACAATGTATGGTAGAAATCATCTGGGCTGTACACAGCCATAGTGGGCTTATCACAGTGGATGGTAGAAATCATAAGAGTTGTACACAGCCAGAGTGGGATTATCACAGTGGATGGTAGAAATCATCTGAGCTGTACACAGCCAGAGTGGGCTTGTCACAGAGGATAGTAGAAATCATCTGAGCTGTACACAGCCAGGGTCGGCTTATCACAGTGGATGGTAGAAATCATCTAACCTGTACACAGCCATAGTGGGCTTGTCACAGTGTATAGTAGAAATCATCTGATCTGTACACTGCCAGAGTGGGCTTATCACAGAGGATGGTACAAATCATCTGAGCTGTACACAGCCATAGTGGGCTTGTCACAGAGGATGGTAGAAATCGTTTGAGATGTACACAGCCAGAGTGGTCTTATAACAGTGGATGGTAGAAATCATCTGACCTGTACACAGACAGAGTGGGCTTGTCACAGAGGATGGTAGAAATCATCTGAGCTGCACACAGCCAGAGTGGGCATATCACAGTGGATGGTAGAAATCATCTGAGCTGTACACAGCCAGAGTGGGCTTGTCACAGAGGATGGTAGAAATCATCTGAGCTGTACACAGACAGAGTGGGCTTATCACAATGTATGGTAGAAATCATTTGAGCTGTACACAGCCAGAGTGGGCTTGTCACAGAGGATGGTAGAAATCATCTGAGCTGTACACAGCCAGATTGGGCTCATCACAATGTATGATAGAAATCATTTGAGCTGTACACAGCCATAGTGGGCTTGTCACAGTGGATGGTAGAAATCATCTGAGCTGTACACAGCCAGAGTGGGCTTATCACAATGTATTGTAGAAATCATTCGAGCTGTAATCAGCCAGAGTGGACTTATCACAGTGAATGGTCGAAATCATCTGAGCTGTACACAGCCTGAGTGGGATAATCACATAGGATGGTAGAAATCATCTGAGCTGTACACAGAGTGGGCTTATCACAGTGGATGGTAGAAATCATCTAACCTGTACACAGCCAGAGTGGGCTTATCACAATGTATGGTAGAAATCATCTGAGCTGTACGCAGCCAGAGTGAAATTGTCAAAGTGGATGGTAGAAATCATCTGAGCTGTACACAGCCAGAGTGGGCTTGTCACAGTGGATGGTAGAAATCATCTGAGCTGTACACAGCCAGAGTGGGCTTATCACAATGTATGGTAGAAATCATCTGAGCTGTACACAGCCAGAGGGGGCTTATCACAGTGGATGGTAGAAATCATCTGAGCTGTACACAGCCAGAGTGGGCTTGTCACAGCGGATGGTAGAAATCATCTGAGCTGTACACAGCCAGAGTGGGCTTGTCACAGAGGATGGTAGAAATCATCTGAGCTGTACACAGCCAGAGTGGGCTTGTCACAGTGGATGGTAGAAATCATCTGAGCTGTACACAGCCAGAGAGGGCTTATCACAGTAGATGGTAGAAATCATCTGAGCTGTACACAGCAAGGGTCGGCTTATCACAATGTATGGTAGAAATCATTTGAGCTGTACACAGCCATAGTGGGCTTGTCACAGTGGATGGTAGAAATCATCTGAGCTGTAGTGTACAAGTCAATATAAATTATTATGTATAATGTGTTTTGAAGAATATTTGCTTAATATTTCAGGTCATTTGATTCATAGATTTGGTGTATCTGAAGCAGATTGGCACAGAATCAAACAAAATATGGATTCAAAATGTAGGACTGCTTTTAGGAGAAAACAACGAGGCATGCCTTTAACCGTCAAAGCTTTCAGAGGAAAGTCTGTTCCAAATTTTGTAGGACCTGGTGGGACTTCAGACTTATCTATCAGTGATGAAGACTCTTTACAGGACTCAGAACTACACATACACCAGGTATTTTGAACATGGGACAAAAAATCATGTAGCTTTTTGTCTCGCCTGCGACGAAAGTCGCTGGAGGCCAGACATATGTATGGGAATCCGGCGGCGGCGGCGTAAACACTTCACATCTTGCTTCATATATTTGTAAGCCCAAGCCCTAGGTCCATCAAATTTGGTCCAGAGGTAGCTTATGATGAGTACTTGCCAGTCAGTCACCTGTCACCTGACCTTGACCTCAATTTCACGGTCCAGCGACTACGTTAAAGTTTTTGGGTTGCGACAGTTCCTCTGTAACTACGCATGGTAGGATGACAATATTTGGTGTATAGGTTGCTGATGACTAGTACATGACTGTCTGGTAGGTGTCACCTGACCTTGACCTCAATTTCACAGTCCAGCGACTACGTTAAAGTTTTTGGGTTACGACAGTTCCTCTGTAACTACGCATGGTAGGATGACAATATTTGGTGTATAGGTTGCTGATTACTAGTGCATGACTGTCTGGTAGGTGTCACCTGACCTTGACCTCAATTTCACGGTCCAGCGACTACGTTAAAGTTTTTGGGTTACGACAGTTCCTCTGTAACTACGCATGGTAGGATGACAATATTTGGTGTATAGGTTGCTGATGACCAGTACATGACTGTCTGGTAGGTGTCACCTGACCTTGACCTCAATTTCACGGTCCAGTGACTACATTAAAGTTTTTGGGTTACGACAGTTCCTCTGTAACCACGCATGGTAGGATGACAATATTTGGTATATAGGTTGCTGATGACTAGTACATGATTGTCTGGTAGGTTCCACCTGACCTTGACCTCAATTTCACGGTCCAGCGACTACGTTAAAGTTTTTGGGTTAAGACAGTTCCTCTATAACCACACATGGTAGGATGACAATATTTGGTATGTAGGTTGCTAATGACTATTACATGACTGTCTGGTAGGTGCCACTTGACCTAGACCTCAATTTCACAGTCCAGCGACTACATTAAAGTTTTTGGGTTACTGCTGTTCCCCTGTAACTATGCATGGTATGGTGACAATATTTGGTATACAGGCTGCTGCTGATAACTAATGCTATTTACGTAATGCTTATGACGAAATTTATTTTTTGTTACTGATGCGGAATGCAGGCGAGACATTTTTCTGTGTCCACATTTGTTTGTTAGGCTGTTAATTTGGAATTTAAAATTTTTAACAAGGCGCATGCACGGTGGCGTGGTTGCTCCCATTGATGGGGAGGACGATTTGGCCTGTCAAGTATAAGGTTCTCTTCAATATCAAAGCCTGGTATTAAACTTTTTTAAAAAAAATCCTCAAATTGTACGTGTACTGCAACGGTAACTACACTGGGCGACAAAGCTGTCTTACTCGAAGTCACACCTCGATAAAGCAGTTCAATGTCGCCTCGATGTTCAGGTCAAACTTATTTGCCCTGACTTTCCAAATCTTGATCAAATATGTAGTAAACGTACTTTAAAGAGACAAGAATGTCAATTAATACACAAAACACAGCAGGTTATTAAAAACGGCAATTACTATCATTACGTATCAACAATAATCGATTTTAAAGACGAAACCGATGAAAAAAATGGTGACACTGTCGACAGATATCTCGATCGACCACGTCTGATTGTATATGCAACTTCTTTTGGACATCAAAGTGCCGGGAATGATTCACTCCCTCTCTGCTACATTACGAGTAATGAGACTTAATTCGTACCCTTGCCAAAAAAAACAAATGAGGGTACTATTATTCGTTCTAGACTTAGTATAACAGAGGACCCGATGGGAAAAAGTTTAGAAGGCTTCTCTGAAACCAGTTAACCAATCAAAACAAAACTTCCTAGCAATATTGTTTTGGTGGTCCTCTATAAAGTTCATGTTTTATCCCAATCCGAAATTCAAAATGACCGCCACCGCAGGACTTGGTTTAACATTGGACCCCATGGGAAAATTTGTTGAAAAAGGCTTCTTCTCTGAAACCAATTAACCAATGGAAACAAAACTTACTTCCAATATTGTTTGGATGGTCCTCTAAAAATTTTTTTTTGTTTTTTAATCAAATATGTAAATTAAAATGGCTGCCATGGCAGGACTTACGTTAACATAGGACCCTATGTGAAAAAGTTTTAATATTCTTCTTCTCTAAAACCGGTTAGCTAATGTATTTAAAGCTTACTAGCAATATTGTTTGGATGGTCCTCTTTGAAGTTGATGTTTTTTTTTTATGTCAATAGGAAAATCAAAATTGCCACCACAGCATTACATAGATTAACATTGGACCCTATGGAAAAAGTTTTAAAAGGCTAATCTCTGAAACCAATTAACCAATGGAAACAAAACTTACTGACAATATTGTTTGGGTGGTCTTATATAAAGTTTATGTTTTTTTATTGCCAATTGGAAATTCAAAATGGCTACCATCACAGGACTTAGTTTAACATAGGACCCTAAGGGCAAATTAAATAAAAAATCTTCTTCTCTAAAACCGGTTAACCAATGGAAATACAATTTTATAGCAATATTGTTTGGATGGTCCTCTTAAAAGTTTATTGAAAATAACAGGACTTAGTTTAAAATCATAGAAATGCTATCTTCATTGCCTATAAAATCAGGTGAGCGATACAGGCTCTTAAGACATGTAAGAGCCTTTGGTCTATTTTATTCCACTAAACCTATGACTGCCAAAGTTTTGAAAATGCATATCCTAGAACATGTGGGAAAATATATTTCTCCACAGGGAAAATGTTTACGCCAACATTTATTTTATATTATAATAAACAGATACATCATGTCTGGGAAGAGTATTTGTGAAAAATACCAGTTGAGAGATGCAATATTTCCTGAGCCGTTAGGGAGGAAATTTGCTTCTCGAGACTGGTATTTTTTACAAATACCCCTCTTAGACATGATTTATCTGTTCAATTACACTGAATATCATAATTTTAAAGAGCGGTGATACTAGACCACATGCGTGCTGTTTATTGACTCTTTACTATCAGAACGTTTCTGGTTTTCAAAATCGATTACTCATGTTACATTTAATTTGTGGTAAAAGTCAAAACTTCCCAATTAGTATTTCCAGAATAATATTATGTGAGGGTTATTTTAAACAAATACCACGGCACAGAGAGTAATTTTTTTGCCCAATACCTCATTGATGATGAAATTGATGTAAAAACAGGAAATTTGCGAAAAATACACTGTCTTTTGACCAATCAAAAGCCAGCACTTTTATATGAGGTGTAATTACAGTTGAAGCACACTTTTATTGTATAAAAGTTTACTATATATACCTTTTTTGTTATAATTGTCTTATTTATGGCCTGCATAAATCATTTTCAATACATGCTCTCGAAAGACTTTTTCAAGATACCCATATGGTAAAACGGCCAAAATACATAGTCCACATAGTTCAGAAAATGCAGTCTAAGATACCCATATGGAGAAAAGGACAAAATACATAGTCCACATAGTTCAGAAAATACAGTCCCAGTGTGTCCAGTTGTGTCCCAGTTGAAACTGTTTAACATGCTGAAGACCATGTCATCACTCATCTCATTATCATCATCTGAAGTGACAGAGTAACATCCTGTTAAGTCATTCTGAAAAGACAAATACAAATGCGAAAATTAGAAACGTACAATTACTGTATTTACAACATGATACTGTTCGTGCATTTCCGATGTGTAAATGTGATGTTGACTATTAATTAAAAACAAAAAAAATATGGTTATCCGAACTTTCTTGATTTCCCCGACTATGAACAGAAAAGTTACCTGAGGATTTCTAATTTACTAAATTAGAAGAAAATAAAATAACAACGATTATCTCCTTACCTTAGTGTGCACGTTTTCCTCCACGTGAAGTGTCATTTGGATGGCTTGAAACGAGACGATCTAATCAGCAGAGATTTTCCGATGACGTCAAATGCGCGCGCATCGTAAATCAATTTATAACGAAGGGATTTTCCACTTTTATGCAGGAAATTACACAAATTTATATAAAGAAAACATCTCGGTCGTTCTTCATGTTAAAGATATTGGGTCCGAATAAGTAATTATAAATAACACGCCACTCGGGCGTTCTTCCTTTTGATGTTGAGAGACCCGAATCAGGTTTTACACGCCTCGGGCATCCGGCGTGTGGCTTATTTCACACACTGCTGTCCATAGCTTCTTACTAGCCTTACTTTTGTAGATTAATATTCAGCTAATCATAAAAGACAAGGGCTTGTAATACTTCCTGTATTGTCATATTTTAAAAGAAAGCAGTAAAATATTTCAATCTTTTGTTTTTTTAAGGGTGACCAGGATATGAAACATGTGATAGATTCTAGTATTAAACATGCCTTATCTATGCATGGTGATGGGCTGCCTCATGGAGAAATACAGATCTTACATGCCACACCAGAACAGATATCTCAACTACAACAAGCTCAGCATATACAGATACTTCAGGGAGATCAAATTATACAACTACCTTTACCTGTAAGTAAGCACTGTAAAATTTGGGTGACTGTGTTATTGGTTCACCTGGATCAAAGGTCCATGTGACCTATAATCATCACTAGGGGTCCATCGTAAACTTTCCCTAAAATATTCTCCTCTGAAACGAAACCACTTGGCCAATTTTTTCTTTCAAACTTGGCCACAATCATCCTTAGGGTACCTATCCAACTTGTTAATCAACTGACTTATTAGCTCACCTGACCCTTTAGTGAGCTATTGTTATCACTTTGCGTCCGTCTGCGTCTTCGTCGTTGTTGACGTCTGTAAACTTTTTACATTTTAATCTTCCTCTCTGAAGCCACTTGGCCAATTGAAACCAAACTTGGCCATAATGTTCATTGATTGGACCTTTACAAAGTTTGTGTATTTTATTTGGATTGGAAAACCAATATGGCTGCCACCGCAAGACTAAGTTTAACATAGGACCCTATGGGAAAAAAGTTTTAAAGGGCTTCTTCTCTGAAACCATTTTACCAATCAAAACAAAACCTACTAGCAATATTGTTTGGAAGGTCCTTTATAAAGTTTATGTTTTCTATGCCAACTGGAAATTCAAAATGGCCACCAGGACTAAGTTTAACATAGGACCCTATGGGAACATGTTTTAAAAGGCTTCTTCTCTGAAACTGGTTAACCAATGGAAACAAAAACTTACTAGAAATATTGTTTGGATGGTCCTCTATAAAGTTTGTGTTTTTTATGGCAATTGGAAATTCAAAATGGCTGCCACTACAGGACTTAGTTTAACATAGGACCCTATGTGAAACAGTTTAAAAGGCTTCTTCTCTGAAATTTGTTAACCAATGGAAACAAAACTTACTAGCAATATTTTTTTGATGGTCCTCTTTAAATTTTGTGTTTTTTATCCCAATAGGAAATTCAAAATGGCCACCACCGCAGGACTTTGTTTAACATTGGTCACTATGGGAAAAAGGTTTAAAATGGCCTCTTCTCTGAAACCAGTTAACCAATCGAATCAAAACTTAATACCAATACTGTTTGGATGGTCCTCTATAAAGTTTATGTTTTTTATGACAATTGGAAATTCAAAATGGCCACCAACGCAGGACGTAGTTAAACTTAGGACCCTATGGTAAAAAGTTTAAAAGGCTTCTTCTCTGAAACCAGTTAACCAATCGAATCAAAACTTACTACCAATATTGTTTGGATGTTGCTTTATAAAGTTTATGTTTTTTTATGCCAATTAGAAAATCAAAATGGATGCCTCCGCAGGACATAGTTTGACATAGGACCCTATGAGGAACAGTTAAAAAAGGTGTCTCCTCTGAAACCGGTTAACCAATTGAAACAAAACTTACTAATCAATATTGTTTGGATGGTCCTTTATAAAGTTCATGTTTTTTGTCCCAATCAGAAATTCAAAATGGCAGCCACCACAGGACTTGGTTTAACATTGGACCCTATGGGAAAAAGGTGGAAAAGGATTCTTCTCTGAAACCGTTTAACCAATGGAAACAAAACCTACTACCAATATTATTTTGGATGGTCATTTATAAAGTTTGTGTTTTGTATGCCAATTGGAAATCAAAATGGCCACCACAGCAGGACTTAGTTTAACATGTTTAACATAGGACCCTTTGGGAACAATTTTTTGGAAGGTTGCGTAGCAAACTTTCCCCTTGCTAACGCTCTAATACATAGAAACTACTGCGACCGGCGTGTAATAAAACCTTACGCTCGTAAAATATAGGTCACATTTGAGGAATATATCAATTACATGAATCGGTGCACCACATTTATCTTGAACAACTTTACTATACATGTCCTTTCTTATTATGTCTCATTTACTGTATAACTGATAAGTAATATTACGATTTAAACTAATATTCCATGTTCATCCGCGAGAGACAGACTCGTTACACTTTTTGGTTTTAGAAATCAACGCGATATTTGGCAATCCTCGCGATAGCTGTTCACTGAACCGACAAATGTAGTACTGACAGTGGCACCAGTCTAATAATATTTGACGACGTTATTATGATCAAAGTGATTTAATGATTATTTTGTGCGATCGTGTGGTCGTCGTTTCATACGGTTTAGCATTCTAATTTTTACGTATTTAATTAAATGAAATCAACACAAAAGTCGGTGCTTTGTCGATGTACAGATTTGCAGAACGGGCCATCTATAAGTTTTTTGAAGGTTGGGAAAATGGCATGTAGAAGTTTCGTAAATAAAATACAAGTATATTTAAAAATATAACAATTTCTAACTAATAAAAATGTATTGAAAAAGATATTTTGGTGTTTGTGACACAAGAATAGTAAATGGATTATTCGACATCGGTGATCAATTGCACTCACCATGTCGCTACATTATTCCATAGTAAAAGCTGACACAATTTGTTTCCGGTCCTTTTGATAAATTTTTATAATTGGTAATTCATGCTGAACCGTTAATATTTCTCGTTAAACGAGTCGAACTTGGTCACCACCCATCGTAACAAGCCAAAAAACGTACCAATTTTCCGTGTATGTTTACCTCACGAAATTGCCATCGTTTCAGACGATGCTGCATTTTTATGCTTAAACGAAAGTCAAAACGATATATTTTTCTTCATTTTGTGTGTTCCTTAAAACAAAGGAAGATGTGATCAAGTCAGTGTGTTTTAGCAGAAGTTTTTTGAGTGACAAATAAAACCTCTTGGCGCGTATGGTCGATCTTATGTTCCTTATGTAGATCCAAAAAGGTGCAAATTGAAAACAGCAATAATTTTTTAACATTTGTTCAGCGTTTTTGAAATGCTTTTTTTTAATTTGATAGAGCGATTTTCGAAGGTTAATTTTGACCAAAATTAGAATGGGTGTAATGGAGCAAGCGATTATTCTCCTTTTGAAAACCTTGGGGTAATGTCGTTTGCGGTTTAGGCGCGAATGCCATAGGACGTCACGAAAGCTGACGATCTTTTGCAAACATCGTAAGACACTTGTTAAAAACAAAAAGTGTCAGATTACGTAGCAAAAGTAAAGTACATGTAAACAACAAGCATAGTTTGGAATATGTACAGAGGGAATTTTTTTATTGCATTTTTGTAATAAAAAGTTACAATATCGCATATTGAATATTAATTTTTAAAAGTGCAAGCAGAAAAGCACTCCGTTTGATTGTGTCTTTTAGTAATAGCTATTAACACACTGTTTAAACTTAAAACAAACTAGTTGACATGCATTCTGATTATAAAGATATATGTTGCCTCATACAGTCGTTTTTGTTTGTTTGAATCCGGGGGATTTATAAAAATTGATTGACATGCCCTTTTGAAAAATACTGGGTCGATCTTGTTATAGTGTGTGGGACTCGATATAACAAAATCGACCCAGTATCATTCGAAAGCACATGTAAATCGTCTTGCACAGATCCCTGTGTTGTAATTGTTTAATACCACATTCAGCAATTTTTCAACTATATTTGGGCGGCCCGTTTTTATTGAAGGAGAACGCCAGATTGTAGGAGTCTTTTAATAATTGCCAATCAAGATTGAAGTTGAGCACACCCTGGCAGCAGTAAGATTCAAACAAGTGCTGACAGGCATTCGATCAATAGTAGATGAATACTACCTTAACCACTCGGCAACTGAAGCCCTGGAGTATTACAGAAATAAATTATTTTAGTTTTGAATATTTTAGAAGCTTATGCCATCACTTACATTTATAGGGAGACATTTACATATATGTACATTTATTTGATGCAAGTTATATTCCAACCATATAACAGGTGCGAGTTTCATGTCTGAAATGGGCAGCAGCAATTTTGTCTTATTTATTAATATTTTTATAAAATTTATAATAGAAGCATCTTGTATTGTATTGAATGAATTTTGATGGACTCTTTGTCACATAGTACTATTGTACACCTGATATTTATATTTTGATTGGAATGCTATTTAGGATTTTCCATAGCAAACATTGACTTGCCACAACTACTTGCACCACTGAGTGGGATTTGATGAAACCTTTGCATAATCCTTTGTCATATGGTGGAATTGTGCACCTGATTATTTACAGTTTGAGCAAAACGATTTTTGGAGTTTCCAACATCAAAGCACTGGCTATTGCCATTCAAGACATAGGGTAGCTGGGGCTATCAATTATGAGGATTGCAAAGTTTTTTTTCTAGTCTTTTAAATTTATATCTAATATGTTTCTAATTCTAATATGACGTGCTTTAAAGGCTTTGAGACCACAACCGTGGTAAAAAATGATTTATCTATGAGCAACACGCGCTGAAAAGGGCATGTTTTAAATGGCTGTTCCAATTACAAACTGTAACTCCCACCGGAAAGCCATTGCATATGACGTATAAATCTTATAAATAGCGACACACGCTATAATTATCCGTTGCAATTTATTATGTGTTACATCGACGGAACAGCCAGTTTATGGCGGAAATGATGTTTTCTATAGGTACAAAAATATTATAAATGTACTCTAATTGTCTTATTAGAATAGAAATAGCTCACAGAAGCTGTGATTTATCATTGTTTTACCACGGGGTGACCATTTATGTCGTATTATTTTATCCCGAGCGATAGCGAGGGATAAAATAACGACATAAATGGTCACCCCGTGGTAAAACAATGATAAACCACAGCCTCCGTGAATTATTTCTTAAATTTACCTGATTTATTTACATTGGTTTTCTTTATTGCCTGTCAAACATGAGGCAGGAATCTCATTTCATAATTGCGAAGCAACCTTTCCTTCTGTGCAGTCTGCACTTTGATTTAAAAGTCTTCTTCTCTAAAACCGGTTATCCAATGGAAACAAAACTTACTAGCAATATTGTTTGGATGGTCCTCTTTGAAGTTTATGTTTTTTATGCCAATAGGAAAATCAAAATGGCCACCACAGCATTACATAGATTAACAGTAGACCCTATGGGAAAAAGTTTTACTAGTATAAGGTTTCTTTTCTGAAACTGATTAACCAATGGAAACAAAACTTTCCATTAATATTGTTTGGATGGTCCTGTTTAAAGTTTATTGAAAATTACAGGACTTGCTTTAACATCAGGGAAATGCCATCTGCATTGCCTATAAAATCAGGTTAGCGATAAAGGCTCTTAAGAGCCTCTGGTTTTTGTCTCGCCTGCGACGAAAGTCGCTGGAGGCAAGACATATGTATGGGAATCCGGCGGCGGCTGCGGTGTAAACACTTGACATCTTGCTTCATATCTTTGTAAGCCCAAGCCCTAGGTCCATCAAATGTGGTCCAGAGGTAGCTTATGATGAGTACTTGCCAGTCAGTCACCTGTCACCTGACCTTGACCTCAATTTCACGGTCCAGCGACTACGTTAAAGTTTTTGGGTTACGACAGTTCCTCTGTAACTACGCATGGTAGGATGACAATATTTGGTGTATAGGTTGCTGATGACTAGTACATGACTGTCTGGTAGGTGTCACCTGACCTTGACCTCAATTTCACGGTCCAGCGACTACGTTACAGTTTTTGGGTTACGACAGTTCCTCTGTAACTACGCATGGTAGGATGACAATATTTGGTGTATAGGTTGCTGATGACTAGTACATGACTGTCTGGTAGGTGTCACCTGACCTTGACCTCAATTTCACGGTCCAGCGACTACGTTAAAGTTTTTGGGTTACGACAGTTCCTCTGTAACTACGCATGGTAGGATGACAATATTTGGTGTGTAGGTTGCTGATGACTAGTACATGACTGTCGGATAGGTGTCACCTGACCTTGACCTCAATTTCACGGTCCAGCGACTACGTTAAAGTTTTTGGGTTACGATAGTTCCTCTGTAACTACGCATGGTAGGATGACAATATTTGGTATATAGGTTGCTGATGAATAGTACATGACTGTCTGGTAGGTTCCACCTGACCTTGACCTCAATTTCACGGTCCAGCGACTATGTTAAAGTTTTTGTGTACGGCTGTTCCCCTGTAACTATGCAGGGTATGGTGACAATATTTTGTATACAGGCCGCTGCTGATATTTAATGCTATTTACGTAATGCTTATGACGAAATTTATTTTCGTTACTGATGCGGAATGCAGGCGAGACGTTTTTCTGTGTCCACACTTGTTATCTTGAAAATAGTAATAAAGAGAAATTTTATACAGTATTTGTTTTAAGCATGCATGATTCTAATAAAGCATAATGGCTGGTGACCTAATATTTAATAATTACATCTGTTACACAAAATTTTAGGCACAAAAAATGAACAAGAATTATTTTAAAAATAAATATGACAACCTGAGCGCAACAAGACTTAAAAGAAATAAGCAGTTTTTTAGCTCACCTGACCCGAAGGGTCATGTGAGCTATTGCCATCACTTGGCGTCCGTTGTCGTCCGTCGTCGTCGTCGTTAACTTTTCTTCAAAAATCTTCTCCTCCAAAACCACTGAAGGGATTGCTTTGAAACTTTGCATACATCATCAGTAAAATGCCCTCTACCAAGTTTGCCCAAATCATGGCCTCAGACCAACCAACATGGCCGCCATGGCTAAAAATAGAACAGAGGTGTCAAAATACAGTTTTTTGTCTCGCCTGCGACGAAAGTCGCTGGAGGCGAGACATATGTATGGGAATCTGGCGGCGGCGGCTTAAACACTTGACATCTTTCTTCATATCTTTGTAAGCCCAAGCCCTAGGTCCATCAAATTTGGTCCAGAGGTAGCTTATGATTAGTACTTGCCAGTCAGTCACCTGTCACCTGACCTTGACCTCAATTTCACGGTCCAGCGACTACGTTAAAGTTTTTGGGTTACGACAGTTCCTCTGTAACTACGCATGGTAGGATGACAATATTTGGTGTATAGGTTGCTGATGACTAGTACATGACTGTCTGGTAGGTGTCACCTGACCTTGACCTCAATTTCACGGTCCAGCGACTACGTTAAAGTTTTTGGGTTACGACAGTTCCTCTGTAACTACGCATGGTAGGATGACAATATTTGGTGTATAGGTTGCTGATGACTAGTACATGACTGTCTGGTAGGTGTCATCTGACCTTGACCTCAATTTCACGGTCCAGCGACTACGTTAAAGTTTTTGGGTTACGACAGTTCCTCTGTAACTACGCATGGTAGGATGACAATATTTGGTATATAGGTTGCTGATGAATAGTAAATGATTGTCTGGTAGGTGTCACCTGACCTTGACCTCAATTTAACGGTTCAGCGACTTCGTTAAAGTTTTTGTATTAGGACAGTTCCTCTGTAACTATGCATAGTATGGTGACAATAATTGGTATACAGGCCGCTGCTCATAATTAATGCTATTTACGTAATGCTTATGACGAAATTTATTTTCGTTACTGATGCGGAATTCAGGCGAGACGTTTTTCTGTGTCCACACTTGTTGCTTATAGTTCAAAAAGTATAACAGATACAGGAAAACCGAACAGACCTTCCTTCTTCAGCATCTAAAGCTCTACAAAACACTCCATTGGGTCAAAGTTGTATGATGACTCCTTGTAGGAGTTATTGCCCTTTAATTGTCAAAATTGATGATTTTTGCCATTTTTGCCTCAAAATCTTGAAAATTATTAGAACTAGAGAAAAAGTTAGCATTGCTTACTTGTTCTGCTCTATGAGGGCTACAAAAATGACTTAAGGGTCAAGATTGTCTGATTAACCGTTTAAGAGTTATTCCCCTTGAACTGTTTTTTTTAATCGGTTTTAATTGATTTTTTAAAATCTTCTCCTCTGAAACAACTGAAAGTACTGCTTTGAAACTTTGTACACATCATCTGTCAAATGTCCTCAACCAAGTTTGCACCTACCATAGCTGCAGATTAACCAACATGGCCACCATGGCTAAAAATAGGATTGGGGGGGGCGGTAAAATACAGTTTTTGGCTTATATTTAAAAAAGTGTAACAGATACAGGAAAACTGAAGAGACATGCCTTCATCTGCATCAAAAGCTCTACAAAACACTCCATTGGGTTGAAGTTGTATGATGACTCCTTATAGGAGTTATTGCCCTTTAATTGTCGAAATTGATTATTTTTGACATTTTTGCCTCAAAATCTTGAAAATTATTAGAACTAGAGAAAAAGTTAGCATTGCTTAGTTGTTCTGCTCTATGAGGGCTACAAAAATGACTTAATGGTCAAGATTGTCTGATTAACCGTTTAAGAGTTATTCCCCTTGAACTGTTTTTTTTAATAGGTTTTAATTGATTTTTTAAAATCTTCTCCTCTGAAACAACTGAAAGTACTGCTTTGAAACTTTGTGTACATCATCTGTCAAATGTCCTCAACCAAGTTTGCACCTACCATGGCTGCAGATTAACCAACATGGCCACTATGGCTAAAAATAGGAGGGGGGGGGGTAAAATACAGTTTTTGGCTTATATTTAAAAAAGTGTAACAGATACAGGAAATCCGAAGAGACATGCCTTCATCTGCATCAAAAGCTCTACGAAACACTCCATTGGGTTGAAGTTGTATGATGACTCCTTATAGGAGTTATTGCCCTTTAATTGTTGAAATTGATTATTTTTGAAAATTATTAGAACTAGAGAAAAAGTTAGCATTGCTTAATTGTTCTGCTCTATGAGGGCTACAAAAATGACTTAAGGGTCAAGATTGTCTGATGAACTGTTTAGGAATTATTCTCCTTGAACATTTTTTTAATCAGTTTTACCTGATTTTAAAAAATCTTCTCCTCTTAAACCAATGAAAGGACTGCTTTGAAACATTGCACACATCATCTTTAGGATGTCCTCTACCAAAATTGTGCAAATCATGACACCTGACTACCTACATAGCTACATTGGATTAAAATAGAAAAAATGAAAAAAGGGGGGGGGGGGGGGGTGTTAAGAGAGTTTTCGACTGATAGTTAAAAAAGTATAACAGGTACAGCAAATTTGAAGTGAACCTCCCTTCTCCCTCTAACCTTCAAAAGATCCTCCTAGGAGTTATTTCCCTTAAAAGGTCAAAATTAATGATTTTTGCAGATGTGTTGGGCAATTCCTTATAGCAAAGAAAAGCTGGATAAAAAAGGGTTGTTTGGTTTCAGGTTCAGGTGAGCGATACAGGCTCCTGGGAGCCTCTAGTTATCACAAGGACCTATTACCATCATATATTTTATGTCTTCATAGACTTTTCATATCCCACCACACAATGGAGGTGGAGGGGTATTATGTGATACTCCCAGGTATTTTTCTACATGGGATCTGGGCCCCTGTTCATTGGGAAAATTACAACGAAAACTCCACAATTGGCAAGAAAGTCTTAAATCTGAACAAAGTAAAAAACATTGCATTTTTACATCAATTTTTGTAACGGAAAAGTTTCTTGTCTATTAATCAGTCAAGAATGACAAAACGGAATCTGACCCTTAAACTGACAAATTCAAAACAGTTTTCATAAGAGTCAAGAAAAAGTTAGCAAAATTTACATATGTAGCCAACTGTTCTGACATTATACTTAAAGAGAAAAATTTCCTGTAATCAAAATTAAGAAACTGAATTGCAAACATCCCTTTTTAAGAGTTTACTTTCACTCTCATTCTCGTTTGTTTGGGGTATTAATAAATGACTGGATAAGAACTAAATCAGGTACTAAACTTTAAAAATGCACATTGCTTTAGATTTTAGTTAACTCTTTGGTATGCTAATCAATTAATGACAAGTGTAGGTAGGTATGTTAATTGCGAGTTTATTTTTAATATTATTGAACAAAAGTCTCTGACTTACAAAATAAAAGTTTTTCTATATCTATATCTTACTGGAATACAGGTATTGTTATAAAACAAGCCAGCTCTTATATCAAAACGGGTGAAAACTGGATTAAAATACATACCTGTAACAGTAATAAACCAAAGTTCCTGAAGTATTCGGGAAAAAAAGAAGGTTTTTGCCTTTCCGAATGGGACCAATAATCTGCCCAAAATAAAGGGAGGAAAGCCCTTGTACCCTCCGTAGTCCGTGTGGATATGAGTATTTGTCTGTCCATGACCCAGTGTTATCGGTAATTTGTGTTATTTTCCTTTGATGTGTTCCAACTGATAATGCTTGTCTCGGCATACCAGCTGTGATACAAAAAATGTCAGGCAGTTCATTACCTGGCATGCGTGTCTAATGGCGGAGGAATCTTCTTCTTATGTGTGTATAATCCACCACTGGATTGGTGCACCTATAAAATGTTATAGTCACAGGGTTTCTGGATAGGAGTTTCATAAATTAAAATAATAATAATAAAAACAGAAAAGAAACGATAGATAGTAAAACGGGCCATTAGTTCTTTGACAAACCTGAGTTCATAATGAAAAGCCTTCCATTATGTAGTGAATAGCACATTTTTCTTGTACATGTCTCTATATTGGATAAGGTCGTGTTGTTACATTTAAATATATTTCTTTTCAACAATATATCTGATTTGATAATAACTTTTGTCAGTAATAACGAGTCATTGGCTAGGGTCTTCCAAGCTAAACTGTCATTTTTATAAATAATAGTTTTTAGTTCATTTAAGTAGTCTCTACGATATATATGAAGTGCATTACACCTAATGACGAAGTGACAAGTATCTTCTGCCTCAATTTGACATAGTGGGCAAATAGGACTGACGTCATGTTGATTAAATTTGCTAACATTACATTAAAGTACATAGTTCCCAGTTAATAAGCGTATTTTAATCCCTCCTCTACGAACATTTTTAATGTTGTCGCTTACTGAATTCCAAATTTTGTGTATTTTTCCAATTGATAGATCTGCCGTATCACAGAATTCTAGTGAAGACTTTTGACTACAGTCATTATTAAGTTTATCATTCCAGTATTTATCAACACAATTTTCACTTCCTTCTTCCATGTTTACTTGCTTGGTATAGTTTGTAATAAGGTTTTTATAGTAGGTAGACCGTATAACTCTAATATATTTATGATATATGTAAACCAGCTATCTGAATCGGAAGGTTTTACATTGATCTGTCTTATTAAGATATTCCTAATGTCATTTCTAATAATATCATTAACGAGATTTAATTGTCTTATATGTAATTCAGCAGTAATTGGTCGAACACCAAGAAGTAAATAGGTGATTCCTCTCACAGAGAGGGACAGAAGACATTGAATTTTTCTCAAAAAGCTGAGATGAAATTTAGAGATCAAAATGAGTTTGCTTTAATATAAAAGTTTCTAAGCCATAAAGCAGGCGTGGGAGTACGTATGTATTGAACAAACTGACACAAGTGGTAGGTGGTAAGCCATTAGTTCCATGTAAACCAGTTCCTGTTAGACCGTAGAGTGTTTTCCTTGCACAGGAAATCCTATCTTCTACGTTGGATGTAATTTCACGTTTGGTATTTCGTAATATGCCTAGATGTTTTGCGGTATGCGATATGAAGACTTCATTGTCCCCAATTTTCCAGTCTGAAAAAATACTAGATGAAGACTTATTTGGTACTCTCATCATTAGAACACTTTTCTCTGGATGTATAATATAACATTCTCTGTTAGCAAAAGAATTTTTGACATCTAACATTAGTTGGAGGTCAGAGGTCGAGTTGGCTAGGAGAGCTAGGTCATCTGCGACAGTTGGGCATCCTACATACGTTGTTCCAATATGTGCTCCAATATGGCTTCGTTCGAGAGAGAGTAAAAGATCATTTATATAGCATTTATAGAGGTGGTAGACAGAATACCGCCCTGCCGAATGCCTTGTTGTACAGGAAATGATTCACTAAGATGACTACACCATTTGACTTTTGATGTCAGGTTACAATACCACGCATCCAATATTTTCCAAAGGTTCCCATTGATTCCATTAAAATAGAGCTTGCATTTCAGAGACTGATGATCTACAACATCGAACGCTTTCTGTGAATCCAAAAAGGATATGTAGAGTGGTAATTTCATCTCTTTTGCTTCAACTATAGATTCATTAATAATCAAAGCCGCCAGTAAGATGGACGTTCCTTTGGTGAACCCAAATTGTAAGTGGGCTTTTTGATATGGAAGTAAATGTTCAATTCTTTTCAATATTACCTGTTTTAATATTTTCCCAAGTGTACTGGAGACCGTAATGCCTCGATAGTTACTAAAGTCTGTTGGATCTCGTCCTTTTTTATGTACTGGTGTTATTATTCCTGATAGGAATTGAGGTGGTATATGGCTGTGTCTTAGTATTTCATTAAAAGGAGTTTTAATTGCCGGGATAATGGTCATATCTACTAATTTAAAATGTTCAGCACTTATGCCGTATTCATCAGCTGTTTTATTGTTATTCAGTTTAGATATTGCTATGGTGACTTCATCATCTGATAAAGGTACATAATCATTTTCCTCATCGTTTATTATGTTACAAATCATATCTAAATTTTGCAGATTGTTTTGTTGATATGTTATGTCAAATTGTTCTGATTGTTTAGGAACTGCCAAGTCTTCATAAAATTGCATTTGCATTGTTCTTCTAGGTTAAGGATTACTTGTCCTTCATTTCGAAATCCTCGTGGTTTGTTGACCGTGTTAGATAACCCTCTGCGGATAAGTTTGTAAAAACTGGTTGAGTTTTCAGATTCTAATATTTCACTATTAAATTGTTTAAAATAATCTAAAATGATTATGTCACAGTAACTAACAGAATGTTTAAAAATAAACAAAGCAAGGTAAAATAAAACACGATCTAATTACCCCCTTCCCCTAAATGAAAAAGAACAAATAAAAAAAAACAAAAAAAAAAACCAAAATATCAAATATTACACATTTTCCTAGAAATATAGCATAAGTCTGCTTGTAGTATGGACCCCTAACAGCGCCCTTTTGTTTTAACGATTTCAAAAATGACATGCAATATCTGCCCTCTGTTCTCGACCACCACTCCAGAGCTACGTTGTTGCAGCTAACAATCATACACTTTAAATAATCTGAACAAAACTCTTCAAATTGCACAAACATCAAAATTCAAAAGTGAAGTGAAAAACCCGATTATGGTTCATTAGCTAGAACAACTTGCAAATAACCTCGTCATTTGTTTGGTTAATCCCATAAATCACAAAATTATGCTATTGTCATTACGGCAGTAAAATTAGGCCTACACAAGAACCTACAACTCATTACATACTGTACATCAATACATTTTAATTAAAATTGGAATTTCTACATAAATGATGTGTAAATTGTATCTCCCCTGGGCACTGCAAAGTACTGAAAATTAAAAATAACACAGCACCAAACAGTTACCAGAAATGATAACGATATAAAATAAAAAATATCGAAAACAATAAAAAGTGAAACTGACACTATAAACATTGGAAAATCAGTCAGAAACTTTTGCACATAAATTTGAAATAATAGTTAATACTGTTGTCAAAGACAAAGAGCAAAATATTAAAAACACAAAATTTGACATCTCGTATTATAATTAAGAGTAAAATAAAAGATTCTCATTCCCAAACTATTACATAATGGCTTAAAAATGACTTGCCTTGTAACCTTACACAGGATCAATGAAATAAACGTCCATTAATTACGCCACATTCCAGTTGAATGACGTTGACGTTTGTTAACGTAACACTCCGTTTTTCACAGATCACTCTGACAAAATAGTCCCTTTGAAATTGTATTGAATAACAGATTGATTCTGTAATTTTTTAGAACTTTTGCATGGATTTCATAAAGATATAGTTATAAATTACAGATAAACAAAATATAAGGCAATTGGTTTTAGGTAGTGGCTTTCTCACTGTGATATCTCAGGTTCGCCCTAACAGGCTCACCTGGGATGTATCTGTATGTATCCAGATGATAACTTTAAAACATGTTAGAAGATTTCCTTTAAACTTTGCATAGCTGTTAAATAATATACACTGTAAAATGAAGATCAAGTTCAGCACAATCCAATTTTAAGTTTTGCATTTTAGTCCAATTTATTGGTTTTTTATGCCCCCGCGACGACATGTCGGGGGGCATTAAGTTTAACTCATGTCCGTCCGTCTGTCCGTCCGTCTGTCCGTCCGTCCGTCTGTACGTCCGTACGCATTTCCGTCAAGCTTTTCTCAGAAACCGTACATCAGAACAATTTGCAATTTGGCAGGGTGGTTCAGTATCACAAGTTGTACGTCCTAAGCGACTTTCAGACCTGTCGGACAACTACTTCCTGTTTGGGACTGGGCAGATATGAAAATGTGTTAACATGAGTATGAAAATTTCCGTCAAGCTTTTCTCAGAAACCGTACATGAGAACAATTTGAAATTTGGCATTGTGGTTCAGTATCACAAGTTGTACGTCCTAAGCGACTTTCAGACCTGTCGGACAACTACTTCCTGTTGCGACTGGGCCGATATGAAAATGTGTTAACACGAGTAAGAAAATTTCCGTCAAGCTTTTCTCAGAAACCGTACACAACAACAATTTGAAATTTGGCAGGGTAGTTCAGTATCACTTGTTGTATGTCCTAAGCGACTTTCAGACCTGTCGGACAACTACTTCCTGTTTTCGACTGGGCCGATTTGAAAATGTGTCAACACGAGTATGAAAATTTCCATCAAGCATAACTCAGAAACCGTACATTAGAACAATTTGAAATTTGGCAGGGTGGTTAAGTATCACAAGTTGTACGTCCTAAGCGACTTTCAGACCTGTTGGACAACTACTTCCTGTTTGGGACTTCCTTTAGCGGGGGCATCCGTGTCCCATGGACACATTCTTCAATTTTTTTTCAACAATTTACAGTTTCCAAAAGACAACTTGAAAACATGTCAACAGACTTTGTTAAAACACTGCAGAACTGTTAAATCAGTGTTCCATTCAAAACCTAAGTTAACTTCTTAGTTTGTCTTCATTGGAAGATTTAACTTATGGCTCAATCCTCCAACCAAAATGGCCACATTGACTAAATATTAACATTGCAGTCAATACATGTTTTGTCGATAACTGTAAAAGAAAGAATGAGAAACTGTCTACTGTGGTCTTGTTGAAAATAATGCCCTTTCATGACAATTACATGAATACAATTTGTATACCCCCACTTCGAAGAAAAGGGGTGTATACTGTTTTACCCTTGTCCGTTAGTTCGTCCCTCTGTCTTTAACACAAATTTCTGTCACAGTTTTCTAAGCAACTATAGCATATAGAAACCTGATATTTTGTATATTGCTTTATCCTATAGTGCCATATGCTGTATAGCGATTTTATCCTCCTTGGTCATCTACTTCCTGTTTACCAAATACTTAGATTTTTACACCTTGTTGACATATATGCAAAATTTCCATCACGGTTTTCTAAGCAACTTTAATATGGTGTTATTATTCCTGATAGGAATTGAGGTGGTATATGGCTGTGTCTTAGTATTTCATTAAAAAGAGTTTTAATTGCCGGGATAATGGTCATATCTGCTAATTTAAAATGTTCAGCACTTATGCCGTATTCATCAGCTGTTTTATTGTTATTCAATTTAGATATTGCTATGGTGACTTCATCATCTGATAAAGGTACATAATCATTTTCCTCATCGTTTATTATGTTACAAATCATATCTAAATTTTGCAGATTGTTTTGTTGATATGTTATGTCAAATTGTTCTGATTGTTTAGGAACTGCCAAGTCTTCATAAAATTGCATTTGCATTGTTCTTCTAGGTTAAGGATTACTTGTCCTTCATTTCGAAATCCTCGTGGTTTGTTGACCGTGTTAGATAACCCTCTGCGGATAAGTTTGTAAAAACTGGTTGAGTTTTCAGATTCTAATATTTCACTATAAAATTGTTTAAAATAATCTAAAATGATTATGTCACAGTAACTAACAAAATGTTTAAAAATAAACAAAGCAAGGTAAAATAAAACACGATCTAATTACCCCCTTCCCCTAAATGAAAAAGAACAAATAAAAAAAAACAACAAAAACAAAATATCAAATATTACACATTTTCCTAGAAATATAGCATAAGTCTGCTTGTAGTATGAACCCCTAACAGCGCCCTTTTGTTTTAACGATTTCAAAAATGACATGCAATATCTGCCCTCTGTTCTCGACCACCACTCCAGAGCTACGTTGTTGCAGCTAGCTAACAATCATACACTTTAAATAATCTGAACAAAACTCTTCAAATTGCACAAACGTCAAAATTCAAAAGTGAAGTGAAAAATCCCGATTATGGTTCATTAGCTAGAACAACTTGCGAATAACCTCGTCATTTGTTTGGTTAATCCCATAAATCACAAAATTATGCTAGGGTCATTACGGCAGTAAAATTCGGCCTACACAAGAACCTACAACTCATTACATACTGTACATCAATACATTTTAATTAAAATTCGAATTCTAAATAAATGATGTGTAAATTGTATCTCCCCTGGCCACTGCAAAGTACTGAAAATTAAAAATAACACAGCACCAAACAGTTACCAGAAATGATAACGATATAAAATAAAAAATATCGAAAACAATAAAAAGTGAAACTGACACTATAAACATTGGAAAATCGGTCAGAAACTTTTGCACATAAATTTGAAATAATAGTTAAAGGGAACGCAAGGTCAAAAATTATTTTTTGGCATATAAAAGATTGAATCTATAAATATACACATCTGCAATCCATTTATTCATACTAAATCTAATTATCATTTAATCAGTGATTATTATATCTTAATTGCACTTTCATGAAGGCAGACATATTGTAAATATATTTATCTCTCTTATCAGAGATTTCCCAGCAGGCACAGCTGTTTATTACCGTCTCCCATGGGAGACGGTATACATAGTCAAATGACGATCAGTCTTCGGAGTAAATGACTCTCTGTTACTTGATTGGGTGGTTAACTATATCTATAAATATTTTTAGCTCACCTGGACCGAAGGTCCATGTGAGCTATTGCTATCACTTGGCGTCCGTCCTCCGTCGTCCGTCGTCCGTCGTAAACTTTTTCAAAAATCTTCTCCTCTGAAACCACTGGGCCATTTTT
Source organism: Limnoperna fortunei (assembly GCA_944474755.1). NCBI lineage: Eukaryota > Metazoa > Mollusca > Bivalvia > Mytilida > Modiolidae > Limnoperna > Limnoperna fortunei. The sequence continues at coordinate 40,670,957 of OX104112.1, forward strand.
TTTCAAACTTGGCCACAATCATCCTTAGGGTTCCTAGTTTCAAGTTTGTACCCAGGGTGTTGATCAACAGACAAATATGGCCGCTGTTACTAAAAATAGAACATGGGGGTCAACACAGGTTTTTGATCATTATCTAAAAAACTATAATAGCTATAGAGAAAGCCGTTACTTCAAATTGATCAGCATATTAAGGTCTACAATAGTTGCTATTAGTGCGAAGTTGTGTATTGGCTTCTTGTAGGAGTTACTGCTCTTTTTTGACGATTTTTGACCAAATTTTTGGTATTTACAATATAACCTGAAAAATATACGAGGTAGAGTGAAACTGTAAATTGCACAAATGATCAGCAATAAAGACCCTACAATTCACTTGATTGGTCTGAAATTGTCAGATGACTCCTTATATGAGTTATTGCCCTTAAATGGTAATTTTTTATGAAATTTTCCGTTTTTGTCCTGTAACTTTAAAACTATAACAGCTAGAGTAAAACTGTAAATAGCAAAAATGATCAACAATACAAGCCCTACAATTCACTGTATTAGTCTGAAATTGTCAGATGACTCCTTATAGGAGTTATTGCCCTTAAATGGTAATTTTTTATGAAATTTTCCATTTTTGTCCTGTAACTTGAAAACTATAGCAGCTAGATTGAAACTGTAAATTGCACAAATGATCAGCAATAAAGACCCTACAATTCACTTGATTGGTCTGAAATTGTCAGACAACTCCTTAAATAAGTTATTGCCCATAAATGACAATTTTTTATGAAATTTTCCGTTTTTGTCCTGTAACTTAAAAACTGTAACAGCTAGAGTGAAACTGTTAATAGCAAAACTGATCAGCAATATAAGCCTTACAAATTACTTTTTAAGTCTGAAATTGTCAGATGACTCCTTATAGGAGTTATTGCCCTTAAATTGCAATTTTTTATGAAATTTTCCATTTTTGTCCTGTAACTCAAAAACTGTAACAGCTAGAGTGAAACTGTTAATAGCAAAAATGATCAGCAATACAAGCCCTACAAATTACTTTTAAGTCTGAAATTGTCAGATGACTCCTTATAGTAGTTATTGCCCTTAAATTGCAATTTATGAAATTTTCCGTTTTTGTCCTGTAACTTAAAAACCATAACAGCTAGAGTGAAATAATAAATTGCAAAAATGATCAGCAAAAAAAGTCCTACAATTCATTTATTTGGTCTGAAATTGTCAGATGACTCCTTATAGGGGTTATTGCCCTTAAATGACAATTTTGTTATGAAATTTTCCATTTTTGTCCTGTAACTTGAAAACTATAGTAGCTAGATTAAAACTGTAAATTGCACAAATGATCAGCAATAGAAGCCCTACAAATGATTGCTTAGTCCAAAAATTGCAAGATGACTCTTAATAGGAGTTATTGCCCTTTCATTATGAATTTGGACATATGAACAGTTTTTTAATTATAAATTAGTCTATAACACACCTATTAGTAGAGTAAAACTGTAAATTTCTAAAGTACCCTAAAGGACAATGCCTAAAAACCATTTAATTTTCAGAAATTGTCGATGGCACCTTATAGGAGTTATTGTATTTAACAAATTTTTTGAAGAAATGTTTAGTTTTTGCACAGTAACTTAAAAGCTATAACAACTAGACTGAAACTGTTAATTTTAAAAATTTTAATATAGTTTAAGTCATTTGGATTCCAGGTGAGCGATTACAGGCTCCTGGGAGCCTCTAGTTCTCATTTCATAAAGCTGTTTTGGAAAAAAATATATGTTCTATATCATTATTTTCGTTAACCAGCATTTTATTGTAGTAATGTTACGTTCCACATATTGACTTCTATTTCATTCAATGCATTGGTCAGTGAACAATTAAAAGGTAAACATTGTACCAAAATCTCCCTACTTTTTAAAGCTGTTTGGGTTAGGAAAACATTATATGTTCTGTATCTTTATTTTCGTTCTGATATTGAAGCAAATTTAACAAAACATATTTTTACCGCTAATTTTGAACATTTGTTGTTTAGGGAGTCAACTTGTTTAATTATTTTTTAAACAGCACGTGTGACGTGACGACATGCATTTAAATCTCTCAAGCACCATTGGGTAATAGTTTAGCGTAAACAATGTCCTTACAAGGTACACGTACATTGTTTACCTATCTTACATATAAATTACAAAAACCTGATACTTTAATAAATCCATAAAATTTGTAATGCAGCTAAGAGACGGTTAGCTTTTTAGAAAAGCTAAACTTGTGACGTATGATAGTCAATTCCTGTATCATTGGCATTATCAACAGCTAATCAATTCTGTGCTACTTAAATAGATTACTTGATGGTAGAAAAGGTAGATCTAAGTAATGCCTGTCCAGCTGGAACTTTTATCTAATTCATTATGTGATATAATTAATCTTCGGAGAGATCAGAAATGGGTCAAGCTGTTAATTGTAGTGTATTTACCTATGAAATGTTAAAGATAATACAAGTATTTATGATCTTTTTTAATTAGATCAAGTTATATTCCAAAAAGTATGACTATGCTTTAATATTACTCAATACATTTGATTTGTAAAAAATATAAAAAATACATATATCATGATATTTACTTGCATATCTTCCTTGAAACAACTGGGCGCAAATTGTTTCTCACGAACTATCATGTTAAAGGAATGTTCAAAAGTTTTAATGTCCAATTTAGCATTTCCAAGATTATGTAACCATCTGACACATCTTTCATATTCCTTTGTGGGGTCTGTGATGTGAAATCCCTTGACCTCTTACAACTGTACAAAATTTTGCTTGGCACTCAGGCATTTTTACTATTGAGTGTGTATAAGATTAACAGCTGCATCAACAGGAGCTGTTGGATAATTGTTTCTTCGGTTTGTTCCTCAGGGGAACAGCGCATTGATAGCGAGCGCACATCAGAAAAAAGTAGTGCCATTATAACTCTTTAATGTGGAGGTAATAAAAATAATCAGTTTCACATGTACACAGTTTCACATGTTCCCCAGAGGAATTCTATCAATGTTTAACTTGACTTTTCTTGTAATGTTCCCCAGAGGAACTTTATCTACTTTAATCTTGTAATTATATCACAAGATATAATTTCTAGATTAAAGTAGATAAAGTTCCTCTGGGGAACATTACAAGAAAACTCAAGTTAAATATTGATAAAGTTCCTCTGGGGAACATTACAAGAAAAGTCAAGTTAAACATTGATACAATTCCCCTGGGGAACATTACAAGAAAAGTCAAGTTAAACATTGATACAATTCCCCTGGGGAACATTACAAGAAAAGTCAAGTTAAACATTGATACAATTCCCCTGGGGAACATTACAAGAAAAGTCAAGTTAAACATTGATACAATTCCCCTGGGGAACATTACAAGAAAAGTCAAGTTAAACATTGATACAATTCCCCTGGGGAACATTACAAGAAAAGTCAAGTTAAACATTGATAAAGTTCCTCTGGGGAACATTACAAGAAAAGTCAAGTTAAACATTGATAGAATTCCTCTGGGGAACATGTGAAACTGATTATTTTTATTACCTCCACATTAAAGAGTTATAATGGCACTACTTTTTTCTGATGTGCGCTGGCTATCAATGTGCTGTTCCCCTGAGGAACAAACCGAAGAAACAATTATCCAACAGCTCAACAGGAATTGACTATCATACGTCATATCTCTACTTCCCGCTAGATATGATAATTAGTCTCTCCATAGTGCAATAATTTGATTAGAAAAACAGCTGTGTCATTAATATCTGATGAGATATTTATTTAGATGGATCATTTTTCACATAAGTAAAAGTGTACAATTAACATATCAAAAAAATTTTTAGCCCTTACATTCCCTTTAATACTGTTGTCAAAGACAAAGAGCAAAATATTAAAAACACAAAATTTGACATCTGGTATTATAATTAAGAGTAAAATAAAAGATTCTCATTCCCAAACTATTACATATTGGCTTAAAAATGACTTGCCTTGTAACCTTACACAGGATCAATGAAATAAACGTCCATTCATTACGCCACATTCCAGTTGAATGACGTTGACGTTTGTTAACGTAACACTCCGTTTTTCACAGATCACTCTGACAAAATAGTCCCTTTGAAATTGTATTGAATAACAGATTGATTCTGTAATTTTTTAGAACTTTTGCATGGATTTCATAAAGATATAGTTATAAATTACAGATAAACAAAATATAAGGCAATTGGTTTTAGGTAGTGGCTTTCTCACTGTGATATCTCAGGTTCGCCCTAACAGGCTCACCTGGGATGTATCTGTATGTATCCAGATGATAACTTTAAAACATGTTAGAAGATTTCCTTTAAACTTTGCATAGCTGTTAAATAATATACACTGTAAAATGAAGATCAAGTTCAGCACAATCCAATTTTAAGTTTTGCATTTTAGTCCAATTTATTGGTTTTTTTTCAACAATTTACAGTTTCCAAAAGACAACTTGAAAACATGTCAACAGACTTTGTTAAAACACTGCAGAACTGTTAAATCAGTGTTCCATTCAAAACCTAAGTTAACTTCTTAGTTTGTCTTCATTGGAAGATTTAACTTATGGCCCAATCCTCCAACCAAAATGGCCACATTGACTAAATATTAACATTGCAGTCAATACATTTTTTGTTGATAACTGTAATAGAAAGAATGAGAAACTGTCTACTGTGGTCTTGTTGAAAATAATGCCCTTTCATGACAATTACATGAATACAATTTGTATACCCCCACTTCGAAGAAAAGGGGTGTATACTGTTTTACCCTTGTCCGTTAGTTCGTCCCTCTGTCCTTAACACAAATTTCTGTCACAGTTTTCTAAGCAACTATAGCATATAGAAACCTGATATTTTGTATATTGCTTTATCCTATAGTGCCATATGCTGTATAGCGATTTTATGCTCCTTGGTCATCTACTTCCTGTTTACCAAATACTTAGATTTTTACACCTTGTTGACATATATGCAAAATTTCCATCACGGTTTTCTAAGCAACTTTAATATGCATAAGCCTGATATTTCGCATATTGCTTTACCCTGTAGTCCAATATGGTGTAAAGGAATTTCATGCTCCTTGGTCATCTACTTCCTGTTTACCGAATACTTAGATTTTTACACCTTGTTGACATGTATATGAACAATTTTCGTCGCAGTTTTCTAAGTAACTGTAATATGCATAAGCCTGATATTTTGTATATTGCTTTATCCTGTAGACCAATATGGTGTTAAGCAATTTTATGCTCCTTGGTCATCTACTTCCTGTTTATGAAATTCTTAGATTTTTACCTAGTTGACATTGCAAATTCCGTCAAGCTTTTCTCAGAAACCGTACATGAGAACAATTTGAAATTTGGCAGGTTGGTTCAGTATCACAAGTTGTGCATGCTAAGCACCTTTCAGACCTGTCGGATAACTACTTCCTGTTTGGGACTTCATTTGTATGTACGTATGCCCGTCTATCCCTACGAATTTCTGTCAAGGTTTTCTCAGAAACCGTACACGAGAACAATTTGAAATTTGGCAGCGTGGTTCAGTATCACAAGTTGTACATTCTAAGCGACTTTCAGACCTGTAGGACAACTACTTCCTGTTTGGGACTTCATTTAGCAGGGCTTTTGAGGTAGGCTTTTGATATTTGGATTGTGGGTAGATAATATCTAGGTGATGTGTCGCTTACCATGGTTTTTTACCTTGGAACTTTGACCTTTAGGTCACATTATTGATTTCTGAATGACAAATTCATGTCCAGGCTAGAACTTATTTATTGTTTGAGGTAGGCTTTTGATTTTTGGAATGTATTTTGATAGTTTAGAGGCCATGTGTTGCATACTGTGGTTGTTGAACTTTGATCTCAAGTTCATGAATGACAAATTCATGTCCGGGCTGTAGTTTTTTAGCTCACCTGACCCAAAGGGTCATGTGAGCTATTGTTATCACTTTGCGTCAGTCGGCGTCGTCGTCGTCGTCGGCGTCTGTAAACTTTTTACATTTTAATCTTCTTCTCTGAAACCACTTGGCCAATTGAAACCAAACTTGGCCATAATGTTCATTGGATGGACCTTTACAAAGTTTGTGTTTTTTATTTTGATTGGTAAACCAATATGGCCGCCACCTCAAGACTTAGTTTAACATAGGACCCTATGGGAAAAAAGTTAAAAAGGGCTTCTTCTCTGAAACCGTTTAACCAATCAAAACAAAACTTACTAGCAATATTGTTTAGATGGTCCTCTATAAAGTTTGTGTTTTAGATGGGAATTGGAAATTCAAAATGGCCGCCACTGCAGGACTTAGTTTAACATAGAACCCTATGGGAAAAAGTTTTAAAAGGCTTCTTCTCTGAAACCGGTTAATCAATGGAAACAAAAACTTACTAGCAATATTGTTTGGATGGTCCTCTATAAAGTTAGTGTTTTTTATGGCAATTGGAAATTCAAAATGGCTGCCACCGCAGGACTTAATTTAACATAGGACCCTATGGGAAAAAGTTTGAAAGGCTTCTTTTCTGAAACCGGCCAACCAATGGAAACAAAACTTACTAGCAATATTGTTTGGATGGTCCTCTATAAAGTTAATGTTTTTTATCCCAATCTGATATTCAAAATGGCCGCCACCGCAGGACTTAGTTTAACATTGGACCCTATGGGAAAAATGTTAAAAAGGGCTTCTTCTCTGAAACCGGTTAACCAATCAAAACAAAACTTACTAGCAATATTGTTTGGATGGTCCTCTATAAAGTTTGTGTTTTTTATGGCAATTGGAAATTCAAAATGGCCGCCACTGCAGGACTTAGTTTAACATAGAACCCTATGGGAAAAAGTTTTAAAAGGCTTCTTCTCTGAAACCGGTTAATCAATGGAAACAAAAACTTACTAGCAATATTGTTTGGATGGTCCTCTATAAAGTTAGTGTTTTTTATGGCAATTGGAAATTCAAAATGGCTGCCACCGCAGGACTTAATTTAACATAGGACCCTATGGGAAAAAGTTTGAAAGCCTTCTTTTCTGAAACCGGCCAACCAATGGAAACAAAACTTACTAGCAATATTGTTTGGATGGTCCTCTATAAAGTTAATGTTTTTTATCCCAATCTGATATTCAAAATGGCCGCCACCGCAGGACTTAGTTTAACATTGGACCCTATGGGTAAAAGGTTAAAAAGGGCTTCTTCTCTGAAACCAGTTAACCAATCAAAACAAAACTTACTAGCAATATTGTTTGGGTGGTCCTTTATAAAGTTTATGATTTTTATGCCAACTGGAAATTCAAAATGGCCGCTACCGCAGGACTTAGTTTAACATAGGACCCTATGGGAAAAAGTTTTTAAAGGCTTCTTCTCTGAAACCGGTTAATCAATGGAAACAAAAACTTACTAGCAATATTGTTTGGATGGTCCTCTATAAAGTTTATGTTTTTTATGGCAATTGGAAATTCAAAAGGGCAGCTACCGCAGCACTTAGTTTAACATAGGACCCTGTGGGGAAAAGTTTTTAAAGGCTTCTTCTCTGAAACCGGTTAATCAATGGAAACAAAAACTTACTAGCAATATTGTTTGGATGGTCCTCTATAAAGTTTATGTTTTTTATGGCGATTGGAAATTCAAAATGGCCGCTACCGCAGGACTTAGTTTAACATACGACCCTATGGGAAAAAGTTTTTAAAGGCTTCTTCTCCGAAACCGGTTAATCAATGGAAACAAAAACTTACTAGCAATATTGTTTGGATGGTCCTTTATAAAGTTTATGTTTTTTATGGCAATTGGAAATTCAAAATGGCCACCTCCCCCGCAGGACTTAGTTTAACATAGGACCCTATGGGCAAATAAAAAAAAATCTCTATTCAACTGGTTAACCAATGAAACAAAGCTTTCTAGTAATATTGTTTGGATGGTCCTATTTAAAGTTTATTGAAAATTACAGGACTTACTTTAACATCAGGGAAATGCCATCTTCATTGCCTATAAAATCAGGTGAGCGATACAGGCTCTTAAGAGCCTCTGGTTTATCTTTTGAGGTAGGCTTTTTATATTTGGAATGTGGGTAAATAATATCAATGGGGATGTGTAGCATACTGTGTTTGTTGACCTTTGACATTGAACCTTGACCTTAAGGTCACATTATTGCTTTCTGAATGACAAATTCATGTCCGGACTGTAATGTTTTTATCTTTTTTTTTTTTTTGGTAGGCTTTTAATGAATACCATCTCACTGATATCTAGTTGTTGACTATTTTTCTTGTTTTTAGATAACCTGGCGGGCAGTAAGTGGCCAAATTTAAGGGTGTGCTGTCTTGATGTCCTTCTGTCCATTAACATCTTGAGTTTTGTGCTCATAAACCACAGGGCTCCTTTAAATTCCCTGTACAAAGTTTTATCTTAAGCCCTCCTTTCAAAAGGTAGTTGTTATTACTTATAATAGAAAAACCAACCAAAATTTCATGTGTTAGTTGAATGGTACAGGCTCTTTAGCGAAAAGACATAAAAGAATTTTTTTTTCTTATCAATACTTTCTACAAAAATGTATCCTTGTAAATATGTCTTAATTGATTAAAAATTGTATCATAACATGTAAATTTGTTACATTTTTATTGCTGTAATGAAGAAAAATTAAATTATACCATTTCTGAAAACAGATTTCTCAGGCAGATGGAACAGACGGTTTACAAATTGTGAATTCTGTAACGGGACAAACAGATACTTTACGTGTATCCACGGTGACGACAGAAAATGGAGAGGTGTTGCATATCCATCAGGCTGACCAAACAGAATAATGTGGAAAAAATGTCTGGTTCTTATATGTATACAATCAAAGAAATACCTAGTGAATTTCCATCCAGAGTTTGATATGATATAGTTTTCAGTTTCTGTGAAAATGTATAAATAATTCACATAACCAATACAAGGAAACGGATGTCATTAGGACAATCCAGTAATTATTTCTTAAAATTGTAAAGTGCATGCATTCAGCATGTTGCTGTCTCGTTTATTGGTTTATTGCCTACAATAGTCTTTAAATAGCAGTACATGTAATAATTAATCTTTCTATTCAATGTCTATCAACCAGTCTTTCAAATAGTTATTTTAACTTTATACTCAATCATTTACACACTATTACTTAAGTGTTTAATTTGAAAATATCTAGAGTCCAGAGGTTTATACTAAAAGTAGTACTATTCAATAGACAGGTTCAATCTTGCTCATATAGAATTAGAACCACAATAAATTTGGTATTTTTGGAAAGCGTAATATTATAGGAAACTTGAGGATAAAGTTTTATTGGTTTTAAATGAACACAAAATTGTTGAGAGTCAATTAGGGACATGCACTATTTTTGGATTGAAATAGAAAGTGAAAAGAGATTTTTAGACCATGTGGAATTCATGTTGAGCGTTCGTTCTTATATGTAATCAAACATTTGAAATTTTGACAGAATGTTCACTCACTGCATTTTTATATGGGACAGAAGTTTAACTTAATTTGAAATAAAGGTAAATTTTCTAGGATAAGTCAAAATTATCAATTTAATATAGCCGAAGAATCAATTTCAATATAGCCGAAGAGTAAAAAACAATGGTGGTCCTACACCATTAAGCTACATTGTAACATGAATCCTTTGATCTTTTGGGGCATGTATGTATGCTTGAAATTAAAACACCTCGATAATATTGCATAAATGGTCAAATGTGCCTGTTAAATGCAAGGGAAAAACAGCCGTGCAGTAACCAATAATGCATAGAAAAATTCCACCTTAATTATGTCAAATTTTTGTTGTTTTCACTGCAAAACAATAGCATGAGCTTTGAATATCAGCTTTTCATTTGATTTGTCGAATTGAGAACCTTTAAATCAGCTAGTTCATTATACTAGTCCCAGGTCAATTATCGGTCGCACCATAATAAACACCACCCTCCTTGTTATAACCAATTATTAATAGGCGGAATCTAAAGGCTTATTCATGTTACAAGTAATATATAAAACTGCCTTCCTGGTTAGACAAATACTTTCGCGTGAGAAAGTGTTTTTTGTCTTAACTCGGAAGACTGTGTTATAGATATAAAAAAGAATGACAATTATTTGTTAATAAATGTGATAAATATGTTTTAGTTAAATTTGTTTGTTATTAATTTTTCTATTTTTCATTAATTTTTTTTAAATAAATAAAATATTCAAACAATTGTCATACATAATTAATTAATTTAACCAGTAATGATAATCTATCACGGCCAAAAATACAAGAACAGATGCAGACCGCAACGACACAACAGTATATCAGATTTTGGTTCTGAGCAAAATAGTCAACATAGCTGTTCGGAATTTTTTTTTACCATTATGGTTAATATGTTTTTTTCACACCATTTAGCATTGGAATACTAATAATTTAATTTAGTTAGCATATAATTTATAGCAACAATTATTTTGTCATAAAATTTTTTAATGGAAGGACTTAAGTTAAACATGAATAAATAGGATTGTTCTTGCATTAAAATTAATTTTAAAAAAATATATTTTTACATTTCTAAAACTTGAATTAAAAAAGATTCATTTTTAGACATTTAACAAATATATGATTTACTTACAGATGTCTGATTCCTTGTATTGGTACAACTTTCCACACTACAACCGGGGCCCGCCGGTATACAATGTGTTTAATTTTATTGTTTTTGTTATGAATGGTTTGTTGATTGTGTACAAGTTGTAATTGTATTTTGAATTAAAATTTAAGTAAGTGTTGCATAATAAAAGTTAGAAATATTTGTCTGTATATATAATTTCTGTTTGTAAATAACTACTCGAAGGGCCATGTTGAATTTTGTAAGTCTGAATTGTCTCCTGTCATCACTTAATTTCTTAATTTTTCTCCTTTTAAATGGGGGGGGGGGGGCTATAGAGGGTCCATTAATAACAATTTTTTATTTTTCCCAAAATAGATAACAGTAAATTTAAAATAATAACAGATAACAGCAATTTACATGAGAAAACAGGAAAACAGTGAGTTCAAAAATAAGAAAAAAAACAAAACAGGTAACAGCAGAATCTCGTCAAAGGGCAATACTATTAACAGCAAACAGGGTTTTTATTTTCATTATAACAGTTAACAACATTGTCAATTTTTAAGAAATCAGATAACAGCTAAAGGTTAAAAAACAGTTAACAGTTGCTTTATATAAAAAAACAGTTAACACTCCTGTAAAAATGCCTGAAACACATTGAAAGAAAAGATCTTGCCCCCCCCCCCCCCCACCCCACCCCCCCCCCTTTTTGCTAACATCCAATGTCTGTCTGTTAATCGTAACTAGAATTTCTGAATCATTGAATTAGAAACCTCGCCAATATGAACCAAGCTGTAAGTATTCCTTGGTTGTACTAGCTACTTGTCAATTTGATTTGAATTGTCTGATGGTGAGATCCATATATTTACCCCCAAATACCCCAAAATGCAATACAATAAGTGAAAGTGAGATTTTGGACATTATTTTTTTTATGTGATAAGTTATTGCTGAAATGTTTTGTTTCAACTCGCCGGACTTAGTTGGGAAATAGGCCATTTCCGTCATTTCAAGTGTTCGTCTATCTATTACAGTCTACTAAAAACCACATGGCCAACTGAAGCGGCATGAACGATTATTAAAGCCATCTACGATCCTCTACAATTTCCCCATTTCATTCTATTTGCTTAAATTATGGCAGCGATGGCCTTTTCTTGTTCATGATTGCCAAAGATTAAATAAATTTTAAAAGTCGGGCCTCGATGGCTAGCAAGTTATCTATAATTGATCAGGTGGCAGTCAACACATAATTATAGTTGATGGACTGTAGCAAAGTTGGAGCAATAAGTTGCGTACTAAATCCAGCTACCCTGGGTTTGTAAAAGTGAAGCAGTTTGCCCTACTATCATATTATATTTTACAATATTATTTATATCTCAGTATATAAATTACATTGAATTTAAATCTACAATAAATTTGCTATTTTAACCTTTTCTGGCACTCAATAGTTTTCAGAACTATTGCCTGATGATGAACTATTGAACGGCAAGATCATTTTCTTTTTGCCCAATCAATATTTTTTAGGACTATTGCCTGGGTGCAAAAAAATGTTGACTGTTAAATTGTTGTTTCATGGTTGTGTTTGTTATTTAGAAAAAATGTTAACATTCAAATTGTTCTGATATTCAGCCTTGAAACTACCTTTTGCTGGTACATTTATTTTTAATGTGTTATCAAGTGCCAACATGTTGTATCTTATGTCCGTTCGGTACAATAAAACAGACTGGATATTCGGGGAATAGAAAGTTAATTTTTTCCTCGGATACTATTGCTATGCATTGGGGCAATAGTTCCACTCATAACCAGTCAAGTATACATTAAAGAATTCTTGTATATTAAATTATGTCTGTATCTTGTGTTAACATTCTTACCAATTAAAAATCGAAAGAATATTGCTTCGGTAATTGTTGCATTTCCTTCATCTGCGCATAGCATGACTACATTGTTACCATAAACAATTTCCATGAATAAATAGTTTAGCAATTGCATTCGTTACAAGAATCATTAAACAGATAATAATTAAATTATGTGTGCATTTTCATTGGTCGAATTCGGTCACGAATTTATCCCCGAGGGAAATAAGGATGTTAAAGTTTGAACAAATTTTCATATATCTGTTCAGAAAGGGAAATTAATGTTTTATTCAACTATTTTAACATTAGTATTTTGTCATTTGTATATAAATAAATTTTGCGAGAATACTGACTTTTGATTGGCTGAAAAATGTTTTCTATCAGAGGATGGAAAACAAATTTGATCGTCATGGAGACACGCGCCCTTTGACGTCATATATTACTCCACGGGAAACTAACAGTTTTTGTGTTGATCTGATTTTTCAAAAATGTCCAGTTACAAAATAAAATTGTTGAGTTTATTCTATTATTTGCATTTATTTATAAGTATTAACTTCAAAAAATATTTTCTCAATCGAGGGATAACAAAATTTCCGTTGTGCACATTTAATATAATCCGCTACGCGGATTATACAATGTGCAAAACGGAAATTTTGTTATCCCTCGATGGAGAAAATATTTTTTGTAGTTAATCCTTAAATAAACAGTTTTATATTGTATTTAATTTAAGAATTTGATTGGTAATATAAAAAGAAGCAGAACTGGGATTCCAACTGATCAGCTTATCTGATTTGGATATGGAACGGTTAGATCATGTGTACAAAGCACTGCAAGTTGATAAAGTAAACCAATTACGCGAATTTCATGGTTAAATAAAATTCAAATTTGCAAATTCATTTAAGGCAACATGTAATATGAAAAAACACTTTAATAAGTTATAATTACATAAGAAAAGATAGTGCTAATTGTTCAATAACAATAGGTCTTTCCCAGATACCTTTATGAAATTAATTTTTCTTCATCTCTTGTGAACTTGACTACATAAGTTACTGAACCCTTTTTTAGGCGGAATAGACTATTTCTGTGGTCCTGAGTAAAAAAATACATGATTGTCAAGGACTTTCGTGGCCGTTGTTAAGGACAAAATGCCACTTCCAGTTGTAAAATAACATATTTCAGTAAAGTACATCATCCTGATTTAAAAAATATATGGTTGCTAAGGACTTTTTGTAATGGTGACCTGGTTGCTATGGTATGACCTTGACCTGTGACCTTTAAATTTGGGCTCAAATTGAAAGCCTAATTTTACTTGATGATCATGTTAAACCTATATGTTTACTATATTATCTGTAACGGTTATCAACTTGTATTCCAAAAACTGATTAACCGAAATGAGTCAAGAGCCCGAACTTGAAAACGGTTCATCGCACAGTTTCGGACAAAATGTATCAAATGAAGGCCTTGATGAGAGGAGTATTTTTCCCATTTATTGTCTTCTATCTTTTATAGTTTTGGAGTTGTAATGATAACAAGATTGGAGGCCTAAGGTCGAGGTCACTTCTGAACTTTGACTTTGAGATTTTCTTTAAGGACATGTCACAGGATGATAAATGGTGAAGACCTTTTTAAGATTTCGACTTACGGTTTGTGAGTTTTTTTGATAAGCGGAGTCCTTGAAACATTCATGGGATACCGCTCATGTTCGCTAGTCAGAAATTTTTAGTCAAAATATGTCATAAAGTTGTCTCAAAAGTTCCTTTACATTTGTCACTTTTCAGTTTTCTTATATCTGTTATAATTCCAGAGATTACGCGATAACAAGGTTTTCGGTGTTAGGGCAGATAACTCCGTAAAGAAAAATGTTTCGATTTTACAGGGTGAATTCAGAATAGACTTTCAGTGCCCAAAACTTGTCGCGAAAGACCAAAATGATATGTCACATAGTTTTTAAACTGTTTGGTTTTGAAGTTGGCGGGGAAAAAAAAGAAAAAAAAACACCTTATGAAATTAATTTTTCTTCATCTCTTGTTGTAAACTTGACTACATAAGTTACTGAACCATTTTTTAGGTGGAATAGACTATTTCTGTGGTCCTGAGTAAAAAAATACATGGTTGTCAAGGACTCTCGTGGCCATTGCTAAGGACAAAATGCCAATTCCGGTTGTAAAATGACATATTTCAGTAAAGTACATCATCCTGATTTTAAAAATATATGGTTGCTAAGGACTTTTTGTAATGGTGACCTGGTTGCTATGGTATGACCTTGACCTGTGACCTTTGAATTTAGGCTCAAATTGAAAGCCTTTACTTGATGATCATGTTAAACCTATATGTTTACTATATTATCTGTAACGGTTTTCAAGTTGTCTGCCAAAAACTGATTAACCGAAATGAGTCAAGGGCCCGAACTCGAAAACGGTTCATCGCCCAGTTTCAGACCACATGTATCAAATGAAGGACTTGATGAGAGGAGTATTTTTCCCATTTATTGTCTTCTATCTTTTATAGTTTTGGAGTTGTAATGATAACAAGATTGGAGGCCTAAGGTCGAGGTCACTTCTGAACTTTGACTTTGAGATTTTCTTTAAGGACATGTCACAGGACGATAAATGGTGAAGACCTTTCACGATTTCGACTTACGGTTTGTGAGTTAACTGTTATAAGCGGAGTCTTTGAAACGTTCCAGGGATACCGCTCGCCTTCGCTAGTCAGAAATTTTTAGCCAAAATATGTCATAAAGTTGTCTCAAAAGTTCCTTAACATTTGTCACTTTTTAGTTTTTTTGTATCTGTTATAGTTTCAGAGATTACGCGATAACAAGGTTTCGGTGTTTGGGCAGATAACTCCGTAAAGAAAAGGGTTTCGATTTCACAGGGTGAATTCCGAATACACTTTCAGTGCCCAAAACTTGTCGCGAAAGTCCAAAATGATATGTCGCGTAGTTTTGAAACTGTTTGGTTTTGAAGTTGGCGGGAAAAAAAGAAAAATAATCCGAACAAAAACAATAAGGTCTTCCCATTGGAAGTGGGAAAGACCTTAATTAATGAATTTGTGGATGAATGGCCGCAGCAAGTAACTGGACTGGACTATTGCATTTGAACTATAAAGTGGCATTCTTGGGAAACCAATAGCAATACCCAAGACAAAGCATTTTTGCAGGTCTACCTTAGAGACCAAGATAAAGGATTTCGCAGGCCTACCCTTGAGACCAAGATAAAGCATTTTGCAGGCCTACCCTAGAGGCCAAGAAAAGAAATTTTGCAGGTCTACCTTGGAGGCCAAATAGCATCACAGCGGGCCCACCTTAGGAGCCAAAGCTAAAGAAATGGTGGTCTACCCTAGAGACCAAAATTACCAAATTCACCGTCCAGTGAAGCTGCCAGGCAAGGTGTAATAACCTGTTAATAGGTCGGGCCACTTACATTGGTATTAACAAATTCGCAAAACAGTCCAACAGTTAATATCGATTCTGCGCCCATTCCTCTTAAAAGAACCATACATCTGAAGAAATAAAACATTCCAATGCCCCTTGCAATTCTTGCAAAAATATATCATTTCCTAAATCGTTCATGTTTACTCCATCTTCCAAATAAAGATTTGGTGTAGTGTGATCTACTGTATGTTTATAAACCTTCCCCCATTTTAAAACAAACATGTCTACTTTCCCTATTTACCCTTTTTCTCTTTCATTTTTTAAAATATTCTTTGCCCCTTTCCAATATAATCTTGGCAATAAGTCTGGCCAAATAAAAACAGTTTGGTAAACATTGGGCCAAATCTGAAATATCCTTCCTTATTGCATTATATAGTATAGAGGACTTTTGTTGGCATAAATCTTTTGAACCTAAATGTATTATAACAGAAGGTGCAGCTTTTGTTTCCAGTTCTGAATAAAAAAATGTTTTTAAATCCCCCCATTTCATACCTCTTCGCCCCATCCAAGTAATATTTACATTACAACTTTGCAAGCCAATATGCCTTTCCAATACCCTTTAAGCCCTTTGTTCCGCAATAAGTCCGTTTTTAAACAGTTAGGCGCTTTAAACCAAGAAAATGTGTACAACTTGGTTGATAAAACACTACCAACGGTCTTATAAATGTAAAACACTTCGAACCGCTCTGGCCTTTTTATTAGCTCACCTGACCCAAAGGGTCAGGTGAGCTTTTGCCATCACTTGGCGTCCGTCGTCGTCGTAAACTTTTCTTTAAAAATCTTCTCCTCCAAAACCACTGAAGGGGTTGCTTTGAAACTTTGCACACATCATCAGTAAAATGTCCTCTGCCAAGTTACCATGGCCTCAGACCAACCAACATGGCCGCCATGGCTAAAAATAGAACAAGGGGGTTCAAAATACAGTTTTTGGCTTATAATTCAAAAAGTATAACAGATACTGGAAAACCAAAGAGACCTCCCTTCTTCAGCATCAAAAGCTCTACAAAACACTCCATTGGGTCAAAGTTGTATGACGACTCCTTGTAGGAGTTATTGCCCTTTAATTGTTGAAATTGATGATTGTTGCCATTTTTGCCTCAAAATCTTGAAAATTATTAGAACTAGAGACAAAGTTAGCATTGCTTAATTGTTCTATGAGGGCTACAAATATTACTTTAGGGTTAAGATTGTCTGATGAAACGTTTAAGAGTTATTCCCCTTGAACTGTTTTTTTAATCGGTTTTAAACTTTGTACACATCATCAGTCAAATGTCCTAAACCAAGTTTGCACCAACCATGGCTGCAGATTAACCAACATGGCTGCCATGGCTAAAAATAGAATGGAAAAAAGAGAGGGGTAAAATACAGTTTTTAACTTGTATATTTAAATAAGTGTAACAGATACAAGAAGACCGAAGAGACATGCCTTCATCTGCATCAAAAGCTCTACGAAATACTCCATTGGGTTGAAGTTGTATGAGGACTCCTTATAGGAGTTATTGCCCTTTAATTGTCAAAATTGTTTATTTTTGAAATTTTTGCCTCAAAATGTTGAAAATTATGTAGAACTAGAGAAAAAGTTAGCATTGTTTTATTGTTCTGCTCTATGAGGGCTACAAAAATGACTTGGGGTCAAGATTGTCTGATGAACCATTTAGGAATTATTCTCCTTGAACATTTTTAGCTCACCTGACCCGAAGGGTCATGTGAGCTATTGCCATCACTTGGCGTCCGTCGTCGTCCGTCGTCGTCGTCGTTAACTTTTCTTCAAAAATCTTCTTCTCCAAAACCACTGAAGGGATTGCTTTGAAACTTTGCACACATCATCAGTAAAATGTCCTCTACCAAGTTTGCTCAAATCATGGCCTCAGACCAACCAACATGGCCGCCATGGCTAAAAATAGAACAGGGGGGTCAAAATACAGTTTTTTGCTTATAGTTCAAAAAGTATAACAGATATAGGAAAACCGAACAGACCTTCCTTCTTCAGCATCTAAAGCTCTACAAAACACTCCATTGGGTCAAAGTTGTATGATGACTCTTTGTAGGAGTTATTGCCCTTTAATTGTCAAAATTGATGATTTTTGCCATTTTTGCCTCAAAATCTTGAAAATTATTAGAACTAGAGAAAAAGTTAGCATTGCTTAATTGTTCTGCTCTATGAGGGCTACAAAAATGACTTTAAGGGTCAAGATTGTCTGATTAACCGTTTAAGAGTTATTCCCCTTGAACTGTTTTTTTTTAATTTGTTTTAATTGATTTTTTAAAATATTCTCCTCTGAAACAACTGAAAGTACTGCTTTGAAACTTTGTACACATCATCGGTCCAATGTCCTCAACCAAGTTTGCACCAACCATGGCTGCAGATTAACCAACATGGCCACCATTCCTAAAAATAGGACGTTGGGGGGGGGGGGGGTGTAAAATACAGTTTTTGGCTTATATTTAAAAACGTGTAACAGATACAGGAAAACCGAAGAGACATGCCTTCATCTGCATCAAAAGCTCTACAAAACACTCCATTGGGTTGAAGTTGTATGATGACTCCTTATAGGAGTTATTGCCCTTTAATTGTCGAAATTGATTATTTTTGACATTTTTGCCTCAAAATCTTGAAAATTATTAGAACTAGAGAAAAAGTTAGCATTGCTTAATTGTTCTGCTCTATGAGGGCTACAAAAAAGACTTTAGGGTCAAGATTGTCTGATGAACCGTTTAGGAATTATTCTCCTTGAAAATTTTTTTAATCAATTTTACTTGATTTTAAAAAATCTTCTCCTCTTTAACCAATGAAAGGACTGCTTTGAAACATTGCACACATCATCTTTAGGACATCCTCTACCACCTGACTACCTATATAGCTACGTTGGCTTTAAATAGAAAAAATGAAAAAAGGCGGGGGGGGGGGGAGTCTAGAGAGTTTCGACTGATAGTTAAAAAAGTACACAGGTACAGCAAATTTGAAGTGAACTTCCCTTCTCCCTCTAAGCATCAAAAGCTCCTCCTTATAGGAGTTATTTCCCTTAAAAGGTCGAAATTAATGATTTTTGCAGAAGTGTTGGGCAATTCCTTATAGCAAAGAAAAGCTGGATAAAAAAGGGTTGTTTGGTTTCAGGTTCAGGTGAGCGATACAGGCTCCTGGGAGCCTCTAGTTTTAATCAATTTTACTTGATTTTAAAAAATCTTCTCCTCATTAAACCATTAAAGGACTGCTTTGAAACATTGCACACATCATCTGTAGGACGTCCTCTACCAAAATTGTGCAAATCATGACACCTGACTACCTACATAGCTACGTTGGCTTAAAATAGAAAATGGGAGGGGGGAGTCAAGAGAGTTTTCGACTGATAGTTAAAAAAGTATAACAGGTACAGCAAATTTGAAGTGAACCTCCCTTCTCCCTCTAAGCATCAAAAGCTCCTTATAGGAATTATTTCCCTTAAAAGGTCAAAATTAATGACTTTTGCAGAAGTGTTTGGCAATTCCTTATAGTAAAGAAAAGCTGGATAAAAAAGGGTTGTTTGGTTTCAGGTTCAGGTGAGCGATACAGGCTCCTGGGAGCCTCTAGTAAATTGTTCAAGGAGATTAAAATGATTTCGTGTAAATTTCCGTGAATAAGAGTATCAAGTTGCACAAATGGTATATGCTAAAGAAGCAGCACGTGTCTATAACTTGCGACACCTTTGGTTGTCTATAAGGTAGCGACACTTTCGGCAATCTGTTGGCCTTTATAAAATTTGAACCGATCTACAGTATGCAATAGCTGCGATGTAAATTGTTACTTGTGTCAAGTGATAATAGTATCTCCTTTTTCGTACTCTTGTAGAAAGCACGTGTCTCTGTAGTTTGAGATGAAAGAGTTTACGATAAAGTTAAATTAAATCCACTAAATATTAAAGTCCGAACGCACCGAAAAACTTCGTTTTCAATATAAGTACTCAATAGCTCTTGCTTGAATAAATTTAGATTTTATATTTATACAACATGTATCGACAAATTTTCATGCTTTATGTCTGTACGTAAATGCACACGTTTAACATTCTGAAAAAACAATTGACCGACGGGTCTGCTATCGGCATGCAGTTCAAAATTCTATTCAAGTCTTTTAAGTTCTTCATTATAATAAAATAATTATACCCTTCATGTAAGATGAACATCATAATTGTTCACTCTTGTGATGTTCAGAACTTTGCATCAATGTCGGAGGGTTAATGCATGTGGGGTGGCAGGATAGTTTTCGTGATGGAGGATTTTTTACATGTCATGTTATCATTTCTAGACCAATCAAATTGCTCTAATTCGACTCAAAACTCCCCCACTCTACCAAAACGTCACAAAGAAAAATACAGTTAAATAGAAAAAAAATTGTTGAGGATAACACTATTGAAACAAATTTATATTATCCCAACACAGTTATTACTAGTTTAAAATTGAATTTATGTTATAAAAAACAAATAGGCCTAATTAACTGCGTTCTCGTGCTAGTGGGAAATAGATACAAACACCGGTAGGAGTGCAAGACTGGGAAATCTCCGACACCCAAGGAAAAGGAGTTCTGGTCTCAAACGAAGCTTTTTTGCAAGGAATACAAAGGAAAACTAGAATTATTCTGTAACGAGTAAATACATAAAATGGAATACGCATACATATATACTACACTGATGCCTGGTCAATTTTTCTCGTCACAAAGGACCTAACATCGGTATGAGGACCAGACGAGAAAATCTCAGACACCCAATTGAAAAGTTTTCTGGTCGCCAACGAGGTTCTGTTCGCGTAAAAGATTTCGTTTGGTCTCCAACTCGGAAGGGCGTTTATACGTACGTGCTAATCGAAATTAAGACTCTCTTAACTTGTCAGAGTATCATTAAGAAAGGTCCATCCAAGATAAAAGTCTTCCAAAAGAAGGTTAATAGTGTCAACACAATACATAGGAAATACATCTGTTTTCAATAAAAAGTATGGATTATAATACTAGTAATTATTATATGAAATAAGAATTGATTGAAATACTTTTAATTTAAAGTGAAACTTCGCGAAAAAATGAAAATTGTATATGCTATTGTTCAAATAAAAAGAAACACTTTTGCCTCTTAATGTTTTATTATATTTTCAATGGTTAAGTTTCTACATTGAATTTACTGTGTAAAAAATGCACTTATGGAGGTCCGCCATCTTGTCACTATGTCGTCGCTAGATGGCGATATTAGAGATCCCCGGACATCCAAGTACCTTAAAGTCGCCGTATGATAATAACGCGAAACGGTCAATAACAGAAGGTTATACTATAAGACCACACCGATCAACCGACTTATATCATTTTGGTGAGAAGTAGTATGACACCATGAAAAAAGATATAAACATGTTAGAAGCGATGAAAACGTAGGTCAATTTTTATGTTTTAAATTTAATGTAGCGAATAAAATATATTGAAACACGATTTAGCATAGATTTTGCAATAGATATATTCAGTCCTTTAATCTCTTGCTTTTATTTGTGTCCAACTTATCTTTTAAAATAAACGAAAAAATGCATATATAGTTATTAAAATGCTAAAATGACCTTTTATGATATAATTTTATTTCAAATCGGTCGTTTAAATATAAAGATTATTCCTTTAGCTTTCGCTTGGTGCTAAAAATGTATCTTCAACATAATGCATTAACAATATTAATTTGATTTAATTGCACTGTCACAGAAATTACGATACGATGTAAATCAGTTCAATGATATGATTAAAACAAGAAATATGACTTTGTATAAGCTATTAAATTCTGCTAACCGATTGAATAAGTATGCACTTTAAGAGTTCGTTACGTAATAATATATGTAATTTTTTATTTTCTTGTCAATATCAAGCATGAAGAGGAGGATGGGGAAAATTAATTTTGATTACTGTGCATAAAATATACAATGAACAAATTGCGACACACAATAACATTTGCAGAAAAGCTTTCAAACTATACTTTGTATTTGTATACAACTCTTATCATTTTTTATTATCTATATATATGCTTTTGTCTGGCAATTTACATCATCTTCTTTTTTTCTTATCTTCAAGTCCTTTAAGGCTGATATTTTCAGACAAATTTATTTGACACTGCAAATCGCATAATAATACAGTTTAGGATATGTAAGACAGCTTTATCTAGTGTTACATTACACTTTTCATCTTTAAGGAGGTTTATATTGGGTTTTTGGTAAAAGAGGCAAAAGAAGGTCGACATATTGTTGTGTGTCCGTCCGTGCAGCCATTACAAATCGTGTCCGGGTTATACCTTTTTATCGTTTTAGGTAGGCTTTTTGATATTTGGCATGTTGGTAGATTATAACTAATCGATGTGTCGCATGCCATAGGTGCTGCCATTTAATTTAAAATTTGACCCCCAAGGTCACATCATTGCCTTTTGAGTGACTGCTTCGTGTCCGGATATTTAACTTCGAAATTTGACCCCCCCCCCCACCCCACCTAGGATAACATCAATGCCTTTTTAGTCATTGCTTCACGCCCGGTTATAACTTTTAAAATAATTGTTTGACTGTTTGTTTGCTTGTATGAATGGTTTGTAATGCCTTTCAGCAATTTATCAGCTGTATGATGTCTTTATTGGGAGTGGAAGCCTGAGTACCTAGAGAAGACCCCGACCTTCGGTGAAATAGGCTAAGCTTTTCATATTTGCCATATGGGTAGATAATTACTAGACAATGGGTCTCCTATCATGGTTGTGGACCTTAGACTTTGATTCGCATTTTGTTTTGATTGACAAATAAGTACCAGGGTTTTAAATCGTATACAATCCATTAGTACAAACCATAATATGAAAAATCGAACCAGTACGATAAACGAAACACGAGAAACGTTTGACGAAAATGTTCAATACGTATAAGCTGAAAGCAGGAAGTAGAAGGTCGACAGTGAGATTTGTGCATAACTTACTGCCTATTAGTACGAATCGCCAAATATCGAACCGTTCCAATTTCCAGAAGGGGTTAAATGTTGAACTAAAATCATTGTAATGCACATCGGCCAACAAGAAGTAGGGTTCTGTCGGATAACAGCCTATAACGTACTATTCGTTTGTACGAAAGCCCAGAAGGCTCATTCGAGATTCGAAATTAGAAATTCAATATAGTTATAATCGTCTACCAATCAGAATAGTTCTTATATAAACGTAGCCACGTGCTATTATGTTTATTTGGTGTTTTAACCGTCGACATATTTGTCAAAGAATGACTTGTTCAACATGGCTTTGTTAACAAAAATATCAAATTTATCAGCATTATTTGTTATTTTATCAAATTAATTCAGTTCACAATAACATCTCGAGTTTACAAATCAAGAAACAAGAATGTACATGTAAAACGGAATTCAACCAAACTTGGTGTGTAGGAAGTACACCATATGTAGTTGTGTTACTAGGGCATTTTGGTCCTCAAATTTTGTGTGGGGCTATCAAGGGTGGATCCAGAGGGCGCCCTCCCTTTTGACGGAAAAATTTGGTAGGATATATAGGAAATCATTAAAGCATGACCAAAGTGGGCCCCCCTTGGCCAGTCAGTGGCCCCCCTTTTCGAAATTTCTGGGGTCGCCACTGGCTTATTTTGGCCCTTTGAACTTAGAAATGTGCTGAAAATACCCATTAATTATCTTGTCAGCACAAATTCTCTGAAACTACTCAGTACTATACAAAATGTTATGAAACTTGGTATGTTACTAGTACACCATATATGTAGTTATGCATATTATCAGGAATTGTTGATTCCTAAATTTATATGGTAGTTATGGCTCTTTGAACTTTTGAAAAGTTTTGTTATCCTTAATAATCATGGTTTTCGCTTTAACTCCATTAAAACTACTCAACCAAATTGTATATAGTTTCGATATAACCAAGGAATTTTTGTCACACGCAATCTGATTGGCTAAAACTACATGAATTTCGAATATATAAGAACTATTCTGATTGGTAGACGATTATGTCACATGCAATCTGATTGGTTATAAATATTCGATTCGATTATCGAATTTCGAATGAGCCTTCTGGGCTTTCGTACGTTTGCACAAATCACCATATCAATCATGAAACTATTTTGATTGAAGAAAACCCAAGAGAGTGACAAAATAAATGTCGACGTTCGTACTTTCTGCAAAACTGAATTTTTATGTCGCCGTCTAAGGGCGAAGGTGGCCTTAGCATTTGGGGTGTAGACATAAAAATAAAGACAATTTTATATGACAGGCAGGGTGTTTTGATTTTTATTTGTTTGATTGTTTATCATTATATATTATTCATTTATTAGAATCAACAATGAACGAAAACGGGTAATTAAACCATAAATATAAATAATTTTGTAATAAAATAGTGTATATTTGTGTAAGTATTCTCTAACCAGATTCGTAGATTCTTTTCTGTGTATCTTCAGGTGTCTACAGGTGTAATACGCGATGAAAATTGTGTATAATTCGGTCAATGAAGGTAAATCTCGCGGTCTGTTTGAATGATATAATATTGTCCTTAGTAACTACATGTCTTACAGTTACACGTTTTCCTTTTCTGTTTTTATGTAAGATTACTGTGGAATTCTCAAAATATTTGCAACCGATAATGTTAAAAATTATTAGACAGGCAGTATTCGTGTTACAGTTATATATGATGTATTAATTCTTGAGATTTAACTCTCATTTGTGCGCTAATTAACCTTAAATTTCTCGCTATTCGTCTTTATTATAAATTGTAGCTGGACTAGTATATAGGTTCCTGATTGTAGGCAGCAAATGTGATAATGTTTGACATCAATATAATGACCTACCAAGTAGATGGATCCGTTTTATACTATTTAATGTCGACATAGTAGGAAATATTTGTACAAGTAGGAAATATTTGTAAAAAATCTTGTTCGTTATGTGTTATTTGTTGATAGGTGAGAACTCATATGTAGAGCGTAATCGACATGTAACACAGATTTCCGCTTAAGCCCTGCTCTGGATGGTCTAAATGAGAGCATTTACTCTATGTTTAATTCCTCACTATGGTTTTAAGATGAATTACAAAGCTGCTCCGCTGCTTGTTACCTTTTTCCATGTCTAGTGATTTGTGTCAAGAATGTATACATTATAGTCCTATTGTATTAAAAATTGTAGACTTTTTGTATAATATTTAACGATATACAGACATTAGTTGTAAAAAGTCATTGAAATGCCCCATGTGGAAGTTTAAAACTAATCAATTAAGAAATACGTGGCTATTTTCAATCGTGTCAATTGACTTTTATTCATCTTGTCATTATAAAAAGATGAGCTGATTTTTTCCGTATCATTTTTTCAGTAAATGCGTAAAGAAAAATGATTCAAACTCCTAATAAATTGCAATTGGAAGAATAATTTTGGGGACAGAAAAAAGTTGGATAAATGCCCCCTTAAACAAAAACACTGGATGCAGAAAAAATATTGTGCAGAAGCGTAAATTTTGCATTTTTTTGTTAAAATTTGTGATTCCAGTACCTTTGGAACATATTTTCAGATAACAAATGAAAAAAGTAAGTAAAACGATTGAATATGTTGATTGACAAATATATGCCAAATAATTTTTTACTACACAATATTTAATACAGTCAGTTTTTAACGCAGCGATTTGGGAAAAGTCATCTGTATAAGTATAGGTCTTAACTTGTTTATATCTTTTTTCATCGTGTCATACTTCTTCTCACCAAAATGATATAAGTCGGTTGATCGGTGTGAAGACAAGGTGGTGGAAAACCCCGATTTATGTACCAAATAGTTTAATTGATTGATTGATTGATTGATTGATGTTTAACGTCCAGCAAGCAATATTTCAGCTATATTCAGGACGTGAAAAAGACTTCTTCTTAAGACTATGTCCACAGGCATTAACAACTTCATGCGAATATCATTTTCCAGAATATAATGGAGGATAGTTTAGTGGTTCATTCACACTTGGTCTACTCCCAGTTAGTCTACCCCCATTTGGTCTACTCCCATTTGGTCTATTCCCATTTTGTCTACTCCAAAAAATTATAGTGTCCCATTTTGTCTACTCGATGAATTTTATATGCGAAACTAAGTTTAATGCAATTTTTTTCATTAAAATTTATAGTATTTTTTTTTATTTTTTTTTTTAAATTATTAAATGTTTTAATTATGAAGGCAGTATAAAATTGGTATTAAATAAAAATAAAGTTAAAAATTAAGAGAATTCAAATGTTCTTAAAGTAAGTATGAACATATAATGAGTAAACACTTTTAATTTTAAACAGCTTTGTTTTATTTAAACATTCTATTAAATAAAATGTGTGCATATGAATAAACTATTATTATTTACTAATTAGTATTATGGAATTGTTACATTAACAATGAAAATGATTAAGTTACCAGCTGTATAACAGCAATAAATATAAATGCTTATTTAGTAATTGAATTGTTATTGCAATACAAACATTCGTGAAATAATGCAAAATAAACATATAAAAAATACACAAACTCTAATACACCATAATTTTATGTAACAACCAAGTTTAAATCTAGTTATATTTTATTGAGTAGACAAAATGGGAATTATGAATTTTCAGGAGTAGACAAAATGGGAGTAGACCAAATGGAAATGGGCATATAGTAGACCAAATGGGAATAGACCAAATGGGAGTGGACCAAGTGGGAAGTTACCAGTTTAGTGGTATGGTGACCTCATTTTTCATCGAATATTCGTTTGAATTTTGCCCTTAAATATTAAATTGAAAATTATTCGTATTATTATTCTCAACTTAATCAGATTATGCAACTTATTGAACGAAACTTTTTTATACACAATCTTTGCTAAGTTGACAATTTTAGAGATAACGGTCATTAAATGATTTATTTTAAAATACCCTGTTTTCGCACATCAAAATTTCGTTCACGTTTAGTACATTTATTATTATTATTATTACTGTGCGTATGGTGGCATATATCTGCCCCTACTTGTCACATAATTAAGTCTACATAATTTGGGAAATAAGTCGACTTGTCACTTAATTATGTATACTTGTCACATATTTAAGTAAACTTGTCAGATAATAAAGTTGTAATATTTTTAAGAAAAATAAACCGTATTTTGCGTGTTTGCCCTTTACATGCCATACATAAGTTGACATAATTATCTGACAAGTAGACTTGTGTATCTGACAAGTTGACTTATTTATCTGGGATGTGAACTTAATTATCTGACAAGTAGACTTATTTATGTGACAAGTTGACTTATTTATCTGACAAGTAGACTTGTTTATCTGACAAGTAGACTTACTTATCTGACAAGTAGACTTGTTTATCTGACAAGTAGACTTATTTATCTGACAAGTTTACTTGTTTATCTGACAAGTTTACTTGTTTATCTGACAAGTGACTTATTTATCTGACAAGTTGATTTATTTATCTGACAAGTACACTTATTTATCTGACAAGTTTACTTACTTATCTGACAAGTAGACTTAGATTTTTAACATCCGCCATTCGTTTTAGAAGACGCATCTGTGCAGACTGCGCGATATTTGCTCAGACGCACGAGGAGAAAACTTTGCTCATCAGAATAATTAGAGGTATGTATTTGAAAAGCAAAAATGTATATATGTCTTTGCCTTCTCAAAAAGGGAACCAAAACAAAAACCATACACGATAAGGTCACACTATTTATAACACAAATTGCCCATGACCAGCACATAACAGTAAGATGGGCACTATTCGACTATTTAGAAGTTCTGTGGTCTACTGTTAGGTCATTTACTCAGTAACATGATAGGGTAACAGTATTATCTTTGACATATACTAAATCTTCGAATGACTTAGTACCACCTACAACTCTATAAATTGGTCTGCATTCTTCGGAATACTTTTGACGCGATATGTAGCCATTCAATGAAGGTTTTTTATGAAGTGTTTAATGATTGCCTTTTTACTTAAAAACGGCAGTACAAGATGAACATTGTAAAAAAGCTATTAGCAAGCCAGCCGTCCTACAAATCAGTCCAGTTGTCGTTTCGTGGTGGCAAATCCTTGCAGTAGAAATTACCTATCAATGATGATTTTTAGCTCACCTGGACCGAATGTCCAGGTGAGCTTTTGCCATCACATGGCGTCCGTCGTCCGTCGTCTGTCGACGTCGTCCGTCGTAAACTTTTTCAAAAATCTTCTCCTCTGAAACCACTGGGCCATTTTTTTTTAAACTTGGCCACAATCATCCTTAGGGTTCCTAGTTTCAAGTTTGTACCCAGAGTACAACAGACAAAGATGGCCGCTGTTACTAAAAATAGAACATGGGTGTCAACACACGTTTTTGATCATTATCTCAAAAATTATAATAGCTATAGAGAAAACCTTACTTCAAATTGATCAGCACATTAAGGTCTACAATAGGTGCTATTAGTGTGAAGTTGTGTATTGGCTTCTTGTAGGAGTTATTGCCCTTTGACAATTTTTTTTGGTATTTACAATATAATTTGAAAACTATAAGAGGGAGAGTGAAACTGTAAATGGCAAAAATGATCAGCAATAAAAGCCCTACAATTCACTTAATTGGTCTGAAATTGTCAGATGACTCCTTATAGGGGTTATTGCCCTTAAATGACAAAGTTTTTTATGAAATTTTCCATTTTTGTCCTGTAACTTGAAAACTATAGCAGCTAGATTGAACTGTAAATTGCACAAATGATCAGCAATAGAAGCCCTACAAATGATTGATTGAAAGATGACTCTTTATATGAGTTATTGCCCTTTAATTATGAATTTGGACAAATGAACAGTTTTTGTATTATAAATTAGTCTATAACACAACAAGAGTAAAGCTGTAAATTTCTAAATTACCATAAAGAAAGAGGCCTTCAACCATTTAATTTTCTGAAATTGTCTGATGGCACCTTATAGGAGTTATCGCACTTAACTAAAAAATTTTAAGAAATGTTTAGTTTTTGCACAGTAACTTAAAAACTATAACAACTAGACTGAAACTGTTTAATTTCAAAAATTAAAAAAAAGTTGAAGTCATTTGGGTTCCAGGTGAGCGATTACAGGCTCCTGGGAGCCTCTAGTTAACAAAAGTTTAGGGTTTTTACTTAGTAGTTAAAAAAATAAATTAAGATGTAAATTCAATGATGTATTTGGAGTCTCCAATATTTTTATATGGATGTACTCGATTAACCATTTCCTGTTTGCAACAAGTTGGATGTTTCTGTGAAATATTTGTAAACATTCACATATTTTTTTTATTTTTAGACACAATATGAATGAACAGGAGATCACAACTACATTTTTACACACTTTACTCGAGGATACAGATTTAACGAGAGACGATTTAATTTCCGTCTACTATCATTCTGGGTACACGATTGCAGAGATAATTGGATTTCTCAGTTTGCGACACAACATGGCTGTTAGTGAACGACAAATACATCGTATCTTAAGAAAAATGGGATTGTCACGATGTGGCATGGGGTCTTCTCTAGAAGATATAGTTAAAGCTATTTTGGAAGAGTTAAGTAGACGCAGTCAAAATGTTGGCTATAGACAATTGAGAAGAATTCTGCTAGTTGATTATGGTATTGTAGCTTCATGTGAGTTAATTCGTCTGGCAATAACGGTTATAGACCCAGAAGGCGGTGCAGCAAGAAGAAGGTGTCTAATTAGACGTGATTACGTGAATAAAGGACCAAACTTTGCCGTACATGTTGACGGATGGGATAAACTTAAGCCTTTTGGCATTTCTGTTCATGGTGCTATGGACGGGTTTTCGAGGCGCATTCTATGGCTGAAAGCTTGTGATTCAAATAAAAATCCAGAGTATGTTGCGCGCTTTTATATAGACTACTTAAAAGAAATCAGCGGCGTTCCAATGGTAGTCTATGCTGACAGGGATACAGAAAATGCAATCATTCGTGACATACAGCGTGCGCTTAGGTGGAATCACCATGATGACTTCCAAGGACTTACAAGCTTTATTTATGGATCCTCTAACAGAAACACTAGAATTGAAAGATTCTGGAGAAGCTTGCGACAAGCATGTGGCGATGTATGGATGAATCACTTCAAAAACATGACAGATGTAGGACTCTTGGACACATCAGACCGCATACAATTAGAATGCGTTCGGTATTGTTTTGTAAGAATGATCAACAATGACCTACAGAGAGTTAAAGACTTTGGAATCAGCATACTATACGAAGAAACAGGAATGCAAATTTCCAGGAGGAAAACCGAATGTGTTATATTTTCAACCAGAAATATATACAGCAAGAGACTATAAGATGCCCCTACCATTGGATATAACAGGGATAGAAAACCAGTATGGTCGAAATCCTTCAGCAAGTGGTGTATCACTTGAATTTGAAGTAATTGCCGATAACATTATCAGAATGCATCATCTTCAACCAGTCTGTTCTACGATAGACGAATCGACAGATTTGTTTGTAGAGATGATGCATCATATCAATTAACTTTAAATTATTTTTGTTCAATTAAAAATTTAGTGTTGTCTGTAATCAGTCTTATAAATCAGTTCACGCAAAAAACTTCATCTGAAATTACAATTGTTCGAATTCAGCAATTTTGCAGCTGTGTCATAGCATCCAGTTTTTATGGATGGGGGAGGGGGAAGCCGCAGTACCCGTAAAAAGGGGACCTTTTTCAGAAATCTGGCAGTCCTTATCACTTTAGGTTGCATGGAGTTGAGCACACCCTGCCCGCAGTACGCCTCGAACCCACAACCTCCGTACTGATAGACACGTGATCAATAGTAGATTATTACCTTAACCTTAACCCAATAAAAACCATGTGCTCCGGACGAGTAAGCAGTGCCTGCCTCTAATTAGACAACGGTTGAGTTACTCAGTGTCATGTCTAGGGAAAAGTCAATCCAGGATAGGAATCACTACGTATGACTCAGCAAAAATGTCAGATCGTGTTTGAGACTGATTTCCCACATAACGATCAATTAAGTCATGGTGACGACCATAGAACTTCTGGAGAGATAACATCAACCAAGGTGCAACAAACCCTTTGTGTAGTTTAGCAGTCAACAGCAGGGATCGGTCTAGAAAATCGGAATACCGATCGCATGAATAACGTATAAGTTGTGAAATGTACACACCATGCGCTGGAGCTGCTGGAATGTTGCTGTCGATGAACGGGAAGTTGACAATTGGAAAGTTGAAGTCATCACGCTTGTCGTAGAGTCTAGTTTGTAGTTTTCCTGAGTCTATTTCTAGAAGTAGGTCTAAGTAAGAGGCTGACCTTAGTGTATTGGTGGTGTCTTTAATTTTAAGCTCGCTAGGGTAAATTGGATGTAAATAGTCACCAAATTTAGCATTGTTGAGGGACAAAACATCATGAATATAGCGGAATGTTAAATTAAAGGTCTGGGCCAGTATCTTTTCTTTCCTAATTAGCAGGCCTTCTAGGAACTCGGCCTCATAAGAGTACAAAAAAAGGTCGCGGCGAGGAAAGGAGCACAATTAGTACCCATTGGAATACCAACGGTCTGTTGAAAAACATGTCCTCCAAACATGACGAATAATGTTGTCAATCAGAATATATTGGAATTAAATTGTTAGTTCAGTGTACTGATTCAATCAATAATAATTAGTACCACCAAATTTCAATCTATTCAGCCAAATTATGGCCAAGTGTCTTCATCCTATCGATACACTTTCATGTTTTGTTCGCGATGTCTCATGGAATTTGTTCGAGATATCTCTTGGAAACGATCATGGTTATGGAGAAGGCTTTTGACTGAAGCCATTCGTAATTTTCGTGAAAATCTCAAAAAAAGATTTTACATTTATGAAAAATACTAATAATTTCTTTCATTGTTATAACTTTAAATTCCACACAATTAAATATAATACCGAAGGCTTATTCCTCTGTTTTTGTTCACTTTCTATGACAGACAGGTGCACGCGACCGTGTTCGTCATGGGTGAAATCGAAAACTAATGAAGATCTGAGATTTCTTCCAGTTCTGTGGGGCCTCGGTGGCAGAGTGGTTAGGGTATTTCGTCTACTATTGATCACGTGGTCTGACAACACTGAGATTGCCGGTTCGAGTCTCGCTGCAAGTTCAATCTTAATTGACAAGGATTGACAGTTTTCCTACCAGGAGTTTTCTCTGGGTACTCAGGCTTCATCTTCCAATAAAAACTGGACGTCGTGATATAGCTGAAAAATTGCGGAAAGTGGCGTTAAACACCATTCAAACAAATCCACCTCTGTGAGAAATACTTTGCTTTGAATTTTCAGGGTAGTAACGTCTTTAACTTTAAAAATGTAAACCGTTTTTATGACTCAGCGCCTATTAATACGATTTTAAAAATTAAAGATTGACCTATATCGTGATCTCACATTATTTTGCCAGTTCCAACGGAACGAATATGTTCTTGCACTTGTTATTACATAGTCGGTTACCTTGTTTCTATGTGCTCCTCTCGTGAATAGACCCGTGTACTTTTACTTATATATTGATTGATTGGATGTCTGCTTTATGTCCAGTGAGCAGTATTTCAGCTATATTCAGAACGGGAACAAGTTAACAAACAATAAATCAACGGAAAACGGGGGTGGGATGGGTCACAGGTAATACAATTTTGACTGCCACTGGAAAAGTATGGAGTTTTGGGTAGGGGCGGAAAATTTAGCCTTTTGTAGCGGCTACAATGAGCCTACTCTTTTTCGAAATCTACAAAAGGGGTCTTTATCGTGCGAGGAGCGTGGCACTCTCCAAACACGTTACCCATTACGGTCCGCGGTCAGGCTTTCCGTATTATGACCTGACAACCCCCCAACGAGAGGGCCTCCCCTATTCGCCACCCAGGGACGCGCTGGGCTTTACTTATATACTTATATACTACATCAATTTATTAATAATTTAAATTCAGTGTATGAACATTTCTTTTTGAAATGCAAGTATATTAAAAGCTTTTTGGAAAACATAAAAACCTTACTAGGGAAACTAGGTTATGATGACCATGTGCTTTCAATAGAAAATCTGGTATTTGGATATAAAATTGAAGAAATATGTTATTATGGTATAAATTATCTCCTCACTCTGATCATGTTTACAATCTATAAATCATACTTTTTGTCAAATTCTAAAAAAGATACCAGCTTTAATATTTTAAAGGTCTTCAAAAATGAGTATCATAAAAGAAAGCACTTCACAATTAATCAGTACAGAAGAACCTGAAAAATTTATGATTTGCGAAAAGTTTTTAACACTGTCTCTTAAACTTAATGTATACCAAATGTTTAGCTGAGAGTTTTATCAGCAATTTTCAGCTTTCGCAATCTATCTACATGAATTTACAGTGTGTCGTATATTGTGCGCTTGCTGATAATAATGCTATTATTTTGCAATAAAACGTTATACACAAACAAAGAAAACAAAAGTATTATTTTAAAACAATAAATTTACCTGTAGCTCTAATTAAACAAGTCAATTAATCTCAGACACAATGATAACGGTACACGTACAAAAGGTCATTATTCAGAACAGTTAATTTAAAAACGAAGTCAGAGCTGGGATACTTATAGTATAAATTCCGTATTTTTTATATGATTGTAATGTGTAAATGTTTCAATTTGTACATTAGTTTTTACACTAACACAATTGTTTAATAAGTGATTTTTTTACTAGGCAATCTCCCTGGTTGTCTAGTGACTAATTACAGGGATACTCAAGCTTTAAGCTGTAACTTGAGTAAATTGTTAACAGCATCAGTGCAATAAATTATCTTCAGTTAAAAAAAAAAAAAAAATAAATTCAGTGTTTGCTTAAACGATTTCAGTATAGGCTAAAGAAACTATGGCAAGTTTAAACAAAATTTATAACAAATTCTTTTCAGTGCAGTACAAGTATTATACACCCCCTGAACTGTTAGATGATTCATAATTCCTTATGGACTCCCAATAAATATTTATACAAAATCATGTGGGTTTCACTCAAAAAACTCTTTCTCCTTTCCTTTTTTGTTTTATATGTTGAAACCAAACAATCAAATTTATTATTTAGTCGGATAAAGATATGAATTCGAACAATTGTAATTTCTGAGTTTTTTGCGTGAACACTGATTACAGACAACACTAAATTTTTAATTGAACAAAAATAATTTAAAGTGAATTGATATGATGCATCATCTCTACAAACAAATCTGTCGATTCGTCTATCGTAGAACAGACTGGTTGAAGATGATGCATTCTGATAATGTTATCGGCAATTACTTCAAATTCAAGTGATACACCACTTGCTGGAGGATTTCGACCATACTGGTTTTCTATCCCTGTTATACCCAATGGTAGGGGCATCTTATAGTCTCTTGCTGTATATATTTCTGGTTGAAAATATAACACATTCGGTTTTCCTCCTGGAAAATTTGCATTCCTGTTTCTTCGTATAGTATGCTGATTCCAAAGTCTTTTAACTTTCTGTAGGTCATTGTTGATCATTCTTAGAAAACAATACCGAACGCATTCTAATTGTATGCGGTCTGATGTGTCCAAGAGTCCTACATCTGTCATGTTTTTGAAGTGATTCATCCATACATCGCCACATGCTTGTCGCAAGCTTCTCCAGAATCTTTCAATTCTAGTGTTTCTGTTAGAGGATCCATAAATAAAGCTTGTAAGTCCTTGGAAGTCATCATGGTGATTCCACCTAAGCGCACGCTGTATGTCACGAATGATTGCATTTTCTGTATCCCTGTCAGCATAGACTTCCATTGGAACGCCGCTGATTTCTTTTAAGTAGTCTATATAAAAGCGCGCAAC
The DNA here is from genome assembly GCA_944474755.1 of Limnoperna fortunei. NCBI lineage: Eukaryota > Metazoa > Mollusca > Bivalvia > Mytilida > Modiolidae > Limnoperna > Limnoperna fortunei. The sequence goes on from OX104112.1 coordinate 40,705,590, forward strand.
ATACTCTGGATTTTTATTTGAATCACAAGCTTTCAGCCATAGAATGCGCCTCGAAAACCCGTCAATAGCACCATGAACAGAAATGCCAAAAGGCTTAAGTTTATCCCATCCGTCAACATGTACGGCAAAGTTTGGTCCTTTATTCACGTAATCACGTCTAATTAGACACCTTCTTCTTCTTGCTGCACCGCCTTCTGGGTCTATAACCGTTATTGCCAGACGAATTAACTCACATGAAGCTACAATACCATAATCAACTAGCAGAATTCTTCTCAATTGTCTATAGCCAACATTTTGACTGCGTCTACTTAACTCTTCCAAAATAGCTTTAACTATATCTTCAAGAGAAGACCACATGCCACATCGTGACAATCCCATTTTTCTTAAGATACGATGTATTTGTCGTTCACTAACAACCATGTTGTGTCGCAAACTGAGAAATCCAATTATCTCTGCAATCGTATACCCAGAATGATAGTAGACGGAAATTAAATCGTCTCTCGTTAAATCTGTATCCTCGAGTAAAGTGTGTAAAAATGTAGTTGTGATCTCCTGTTCATTCATATTGTGTCTAAAAATAAAAAAAATATGTGAATGTTTACAAATATTTCACAGAAACATTCAACTTGTTGCAAACAGGAAATGGTTAATCGAGTACATCCATATAAAAATATTGGAGACTCCAAATACATCATTGAATTTACATCTTAATTTATTTTTTTAACTACTAAGTAAAAACCCTAAACTTTTGTTAACTAGAGGCTCCCAGGAGCCTGTAATCGCTCACCTGGAACCCAAATGACTTCAACTTTTTTTTAATTTTTGAAATTAACAGTTTCAGTCTAGTTGTTATAGTTTTTAAGTTACTGTGCAAAAACTAAACATTTCTTTAAAAATTTTAGTTAAGTGCGATAACTCCTATAAGGTGCCATCAGACAATTTCAGAAAATTAAATGGTTTGTAGGCCTCTTTCTTTATGGTAATTTAGAAATTTACAGCTTTACTCTTGTTGTGTTATAGACTAATTTATAATACAAAAACTGTTCATTTGTCCAAATTCATAATTAAAGGGCAATAATTCATATAAAGAGTCATCTTTCAATCAATCATTTGTAGGGCTTCTATTGCTGATCATTTGTGCAATTTACAGTTCAATCTAGCTGCTATAGTTTTCAAGTTACAGGACAAAAATGGAAAATTTCATAAAAAACTTTGTCATTTAAGGGCAATAACCCCTATAAGGAGTCATCTGACAATTTCAGACCAATTAAGTGAATTGTAGGGCTTTTATTGCTGATCATTTTTGCCATTTACAGTTTCACTCTCCCTCTTATAGTTTTCAAATTATATTGTAAATACCAAAAAAAAATTGTCAAAGGGCAATAACTCCTACAAGAAGCCAATACACAACTTCACACTAATAGCACCTATTGTAGACCTTAATGTGCTGATCAATTTGAAGCAAGGTTTTCTCTATAGCTATTATAATTTTTGAGATAATGATCAAAAACGTGTGTTGACACCCATGTTCTATTTTTAGTAACAGCGGCCATCTTTGTCTGTTGTACCCTGGGTACAAACTTGAAACTAGGAACCCTAAGGATGATTGTGGCCAAGTTTGAAAAAAAAATGGCCCAGTGGTTTCAGAGGAGAAGATTTTTGAAAAAGTTTACGACGGACGACGTCGACAGACGACGGACGCCATGTGATGGCAAAAGCTCACCTGGACATTCGGTCCAGGTGAGCTAAAAATCATCATTGATAGGTAATTTCTACTGCAAGGATTTGCCACCACGAAACGACAACTGGACTGATTTGTAGGACGGCTGGCTTGCTAATAGCTTTTTTACAATGTTCATCTTGTGCCGTTTTTAAGTAAAAAGGCAATCATTAAACACTTCATAAAAAACCTTCATTGGATGGCTACATATCGCGTCAAAAGTATTCCGAAGAATGCAGACCAATTTATAGAGTTGTAGGTGGTACTAAGTCATTCGAAGATTTAGTATATGTCAAAGATAATACTGTTACCCTATCATGTTACTGAGTAAATGACCTAACAGTAGACCACAGAACTTCTAAATAGTCGAATAGTGCCCATCTTACTGTTATGTGCTGGTCATGGGCAATTTGTGTTATAAATAGTGTGACCTTATCGTGTATGGTTTTTGTTTTGGTTCCCTTTTTGAGAAGGTAAAGACATATATACATTTTTGCTTTTCAAATACATACCTCTAATTATTCTGATGAGCAAAGTTTTCTCCTCGTGCGTCTGAGCAAATATCGCACAGTCTGCACAGATGCGTCTTCTAAAACGAATGGCGGATGTTAAAAATCTAAGTCTACTTGTCAGATAAATAAGTAAACTTGTCAGATAAATAAGTGTACTTGTCAGATAAATAAATCAACTTGTCAGATAAATAAGTCACTTGTCAGATAAATAAGTCTACTTGTCAGATAAACAAGTCTACTTGTCAGATAAATAAGTCAACTTGTCACATAAATAAGTCTACTTGTCAGATAATTAAGTTCACATCCCAGATAAATAAGTCAACTTGTCAGTTACACAAGTCTACTTGTCAGATAATTATGTCAACTTATGTATGGCATGTAAAGGGCAAACACGCAAAATACGGTTTATTTTTCTTAAAAATATTACAACTTTATTATCTGACAAGTTTACTTAAATATGTGACAAGTAGACATAATTAAGTGACAAGTCGACTTATTTCCCAAATTATGTAGACTTAATTATGTGACAAGTTTGGGCAGATATATGCCACCATATGTGCGTAACACGGTTTCAGTAAACTTAAAAGAAGGTCATATTTATATACACAAAATGATAATATAGTGAAGAAGAAAACACAATGTCATTATTAAAATTACACTTTTATATTATAAACATGACCCATATTTATATGAGACCAGATTTTTTTTCAATTAAGATTAAAAGCATACATGATACCCATTTTTATATAAGATTGTTGTAAAAACTATACCCATTTTTATATAAATTTTCCAAAAAAACCTACCCATATTTTTGGCACATATACGTATACCTTTATATAGGAAGTTACCCCCCCCCCCCGTGCGTTAATGTTTTTTAATTGGGGCAGTTCCTCTGTAACCATTCATAGTAGGATGACAATATTTGGTATATAGGTTGCTGATGAATAGCACATTACTGTGTAGTAGGTGTCACCTGAACTTGACCTCAATTTCACGGTCCAGCGACTACTTTATTTCAATGACTTAAAATAAAAAGGCATCGTCACAAGTCAGGGTTTCTGTGTCCATATGTTGGACACTTACAGTGTACATAGAAACCCTGACTTGTGAGGATGATAAAAAGGCTATCCGAGTAATATTGTTTTCACACGACTTACCGCATTGCCATACCGAACAAAAAGTCTCATAATGCAATTCTTGATGTAACGTCAATCCTGATTGGACAATGGGAATAGTTTCATGGCATCAATTCTACGATAAATGCCGTCAGAAGTTAATATAAGTCACAAGCCCATTTCCGGAAAATAACAAAATCCCATTTTAATCAGTTAATTTAGTTTTTTCATAGCCATAGCATTGGAAAGGAGATAAAAGTAATGTATTTAAAGATTTGCAGGCATCATATGGCGATTTGAAGATCGGAAATATCCTTTTATTTATCTCCGCGTACGCGTCGCCAGTAAACACAATGTCCGACCATCAAATCACCAATGATGAATGCAAATCTTTAAATACAATACAGCTATCTTCTAATTAAACCGTGTATCATTTTTATTTTAATTCAGTACATGTAATCCATATACTGATCATGCCAATTTTAGCATAATAGAGATTGGGGGTACATAGTTTTGCTAATGTCTGTCCGTTGATTTGAGTGTATATATATTGTAGTGTAATTAGTGTATTCGTAGTCCGAGAATCCTCTGCCGTCCAATGCTTGTTTTACACTTTGATGGGAGCGTGGGACGTCAGAGCTCTCCATAAGCGATAATTATACTCACCGATAATACAGCATTATTTTCTACAACAAACAAACAAAACGTTTCTAAGAAACAGACCAGTAAACTGTCAACAGTAATTTGCTACGTTGGTTTCTTTTTCTTTTTTTCTTTATTTTACATTTCTTACGTAATACACTTAGTGTCGTTTTTCTTTTTGTCTCTTTTCCTCTCTCTATTCGCATTTAGCAATAAGTTGCACTTATATGTTGTATTGCCTACTGTCATGATATGTATGTGTAAATGTTGTAAGTGGCGGACCTACTGTCCAATACTATTGCCTTTATGCAATAAAATAATATCAAACTAGATTATTTAAATATATACCAATTGCTTATTATAACAAATATTAAGGTTTGAAAGAATTTTAAATCAATTATAATCTGGGGCGGATCCAGAAACTCGCAGCGCCCTGGTGGGGGAGTAGGGGGTGAAGCCCCCAGAAGCTGGTGAGATTTAAGTTATTGAGAATGTATTGAGGACTACCATTTTAACATTTTCAACGGACTATCGATCGCTCTTTCTTTTGTCTCTCTGTTTTTCCTCCTTTTTTTCGCTCACTTTCTCTCTCTTCCCCTTTTTAGTGTGAAGGGGGCAAACGTCCCCTCCGCCCCCCTCTGGAGCCATTGATAATGACGGTTTTTATTCTTTTCTATGTGTAATCTTTTAAAAAATACAAACTATCGGCATTATGCTCCAATATTTTTTTTTAATTTAAAATTGTATAAAGAAATAACCATATGGCAATTTAAAAAGAAAATTCATTGACAAATAAGATTCACTATATCGTAAATCCTTAATTCTAATATGACGTGGTTCCAAGGCTTTGGGACCACAACTGCGGTAAAAAATGTTAAAAAAAGATTTATGTCATGAGCAACATACGACGATGATAGCGTGTTTTGAATGGCTCCTCCAGTTACAAAACTGTAACTCGTACCGGAAAGCTATTGCTATGACGTATTAATCTTATAAATAGCGACACGCGCTATAATTGTCCGTTGCAATATATTGTGTGTTACATTGACGGAACAGCCTGTCGCTCGGGATAAAACTCGTAATACGACAAATGGTCATCCCGCTGTAAAACGACGATAAACCACAGCCTCTGTGAATTATTACTTAAATGAAAACATGTTACGCCTATATCTCACCCGGCTGTTGACGAATCTTTCTCTGGTAGATTAGAATCAGAGACATATAATCCGGCCCTGATTATAAAAAATGTAAAAAAAAGATATAATGTATGAGCAACATGCAACGAAGATAGCATGTTTTGAATGTTTTGTTATAATATAGGTTATTAATAAACATTTATATTTCATTTAGCACTTATGTATGGAAATATAATTGTTGATTCGTAGGGAATAAATGTGAATTTGATTTTAATTGGTTAAAAGTAAGAAATTTATAGTGTAAAAAGATTATCGACATAATTTAATATAAAGTATTTTGATATCTTTAATGTTGAAGCCACGTATAACGTATATAATATTTTATTTCTCAAAGTTATACTTCGAGCATTATAAAAGTCTCTCACAATTCTTCTTAAAGTGGCAAATGTACTTTGATACATATTCTTTATTTTATTGTATAATGCTTTATTTAAAATGTATATAGTGAGATGAATCCTAATCGAATCTAGAAGCTAGAATGCTACAAGAGACATATAAATACATGTCTCTTATGCTACTTAAATACATCTAACTATTCACCGTCAGAAATTTTTTACCGCTTAAACATTTTTAAGACATCGTACTCATTAGCAGACCGTTACGTTCTGCAAAGTCATTATTGGTCACATTTTTATTCACATGATAACTTGTGTGGATCACATGACAAGTCACATATGAGAGAGGCCGTTTAAAGGGTAACCGCAACATAAAGATTTTTTCTTAATGTTTTTTGCTGATGTTTTCTTTTAGAATCCTTAAATGTTTGTATTTGCCCTTTTAAACTTAGAATCTAGAATTTTGCTATACGACAAAATGCCAAATATATTTAGCATAGTATTTTGCAATCGCATAAACCCTGTCGCTAATTTTATTATTATCCATATGCATATCTACAGGTATTTATAAGTGACAATAATATTGCTAATCCTCATTAGTGTTTGTTCTTGTGTTTGATCCGGCTTATACAGAAACATGAATCTGCTGGCCATTGGAATCTGTGTGGCGGTATGGAGCACTGCTTATACTAAAGTATCTTATCATGGGTAAGGCACATGTATAAAATTAGTACAATTTAGTACGTCACTACGTCCTTCAAAGCGTTCGCTGCATCCTTTTAAGTCGTATTTATTTTGGAAGTTTTATTCTGTTCAATGACACACCATTAATTATCTTCAAATACTGTCATGATTTGCAAGCTGAATCTCATTCCTAACTTTTTGGCGCTCATTATTATTTTTAAATTATTTCTAATTCAGTTATGCATTTCATTATAATATTGTATCAATACTTGTGTTTTTGTATAACCTACAAACAAGCTTCAGTATAAAAATTGCCATCGAACATTATAATAATCGAAATACGAAAGTATAAATAGCACCTTATCTCAAAAAAATTTCCATTTCCAGTTTTACATGATTTATCTCCCTTTTTTCTTCCAGTTAAAAAAACTACGGCTATCATCGCTAAAAGAGTATGTTATTGAAATACAGATTTTGCATTGTTTTGTATTGTTTGTCTATGCCAATTAAATTTTCATCTAATTAACCTCATTAGTAGATGTTACTACAGCCATAGGCAACAGGTGAGTTTGAATATTGGAACACGCGGGATGTCACTGGTAAGCTTGTTTAATCAACATGAAGCGTTAAAATTTTTCAAAGACAAGTGTCCATTTCAAAAGTTTTCAACAGGATAAATTGCGGCTGTAGCCGCAGTTTTTAGTACCGGAAGTGGACACTTGGTGGCGTTTTTTAAATTGGAAAGTCGTCAAATTGGCCGTTATTCGGCTCCAAAAATTTTGCTATTAAATCTAACGTGCATTCGTCTTGTATTTCAGCTTTAAAATGTACGCAGTGACCCCAAAAAGTAGATTGCAATTACAGTTATTACAGGGGATGCATACAGAGTCTAAAACTAACGTCGTGGACTTTTGGGTTCCGCCAAGAGGGGTGAACATTCCGGTCCAGATATCCTTGCCTCCACAAAGTAAACTTGCAGCAACTTTCCGACTAATAGGCATGGAAGTAAAGCTTGTTATGCACGACGTTCAGCAGTACATAGACACTCAAAACAGAGTAGACTTATCCTTCACTCCGAAACGAAAGATGGAGGAATTTAATTATGCAGAATATCATAATCTATCTGCTGTAAGTGAACTCTTATTTCTTGTTATCATTTTTGCGCTTGAAACGACGATATAATGATTGGATAATTTATGTGAAGTTTGTAAGTAATACTTAAAAATATGATACAATTTCTGACTTTGAAACAGGTTATTTTACAGAAGCAACCCTGAATCGGATAAATTGACTGACTAATTGATATTAAGACTGCTATTCAGATTGGCTACGGAACAATTATACTTTTGATATATTTTTAGGGTAAACTGGTTAATATTGGATTCCGCTTGACCGCGTGTAGTCTATTTTTGTTATAAAACCTTGCAGCGAACAATATTTTAGTGCTGCTGCGATTTTAAATGACCCGAAAGAAGTTTTAAGACCAATCAAAACACACAGTTTTATTAATGTAAAGAATACCATTATAGCTAAATGGGATTATTGCAGGAAAAGCTTCAGAAGCTTAATAAATGGCTATAAAAGTAACAACCAGTCTCTGTTTAAACATAAATTAACATCATTTATTCGTTATTGTAATTATTTCTGCAGATAAACGACTGGATCACCAATATAACTACAGTGTACTCCAGCATTACTAAAGTTATAGAAGTAGGAACATCTTACGAAGGGCGAATTATCCGGCTAATCAAGGTATGGTCTCTAAAACGTCATTTGTCGAGATATAATTAGCGATCATTCTAAGTAATAAAATAATAATAAACGTCATCAAAGACGCCAATTTTATACATGTAATATAACGTCCTATCATCTTCAATATGTTTTAAAACTTCTTTCTGTAGTAACTATATTCTTGCAAGGTTTCTTTTGCAAAACGTTAATTATTGTTTTATTTGAAACCATTCAATAAACTGCATAAAATTGGGATGTAATATGATACCTCAGACTGGTTAAAGATATATTATTATATTGTATTTCATTCGATTTGACCTCAGTTCTAATTCTAATGCCTGTAAAAGTATTCAAGTCCAAAGACTCGACACATTTGTCTGTCTTCAATTCTCATGGCTGTAAAAGGACTTATTTCAACATTTAGGTCAACAAACAATATTTCCAATTACATGGTATAGGCAATAGGGGCATCAGTTTTACAAGACTTGCAATTCTAAAGTACTAAGTTGAACATGTAGGTCAATCTTTTAAAGTTATGTTGCTCATAATATGCAAACAGTACCTTGGCTTGACCAGACATGCAATTCTCATGATTGTAAAAGAATTTATTTCAACTTTTAAGTCTATCTACAATATTTTTGCGTCCCATTATAGATAATAAGTGCCTCAGTTTGACAAGACTAGCTAGGTCAATATTTTTATATTTCTATTGCCTATTCTATGCAAACAAGTTATCAGTTTGTGTACCCAACGTTCAGTATTACAGTGAATACCATATGTGGTGTTCTAATATCTGTCAATAGTGGTTAAATGTTTACAATTGTTTGTGCGTTAGCTTACACATATATATAATACAAGTTTTCGTAGCCTGGGTAAATGCTGATCAATGTTAGAAAGGCATGCAAATCATGGAACTGTTAGTATGTTGGACTGTGTACATACCAAACAATTACTACCGTTCTACTTCCAGAACATGCCGAGAAATAATAGTCCGCAACCCATTTTTTAGTAAATAATTATCGTATAAATCACGCTGCCTTATGTTAAAATGCTCCCGTGGCGTAAAAAACACTTATAGGGGTCATTATCCTATTTTTGGAATAAACATGGCAGCATAAAAAATAGTCCCAATTTTATTATCGACGATATATATATGGGCGGCGATATATTTGTATTCACTTTCGTTGCTAACGATGGATAAAGGAGAACATATTTTTAAGTACGCTTAGTTACCATAAACGAACAGAATTTTGCTACAAGAATGTTAATCATTTAACTTGAGTGAAAAATAAAGATAGTGTATGAGGTTCGACTTCAAAATTGCTTTTGTGATATCAAAGTTTCATGTAATAATAACTTTTTTTAGTATTCTATTTACGGAAGTTAATAATACAGGGAGACCATTTTTATCCTGGTACTAAGTCTTTCGTTGATAGCTCTATAGACAAGAGTAGCTTTGAAAAATCGGAAACCAGAATAAAGATTGATAGATAGATTAATGGTGTTTAACGCCCGAGCAGCAATATTTCAGCTACATTCAGGCGACAAACCAGAATAAAAGGCTATTTTGCGTAGACAATTCCGGAGTATGCCGATATTTGTAAGATTCAATAAATAAATATTTTGTCAATAATTTAATTGAAACACGTGAATATTAGTTTTAATTCAAGTATATTTATGATTTAATATATGACAAAAGATTACATGTGCACAAATTTAGAAATTGGGCAATTGAAATTAGCCACAACAGCAGGGCTTAGCTTTACATAGAAATTTATGGGGAATAAGTTCATGTGCCTTGTTCCGACGCAGTCGGTATTATATTCACTTTTTACCCTTTGACCTCATGACACTTCACCTCTCGAAAAGCAAGTAACGTGATCCTAATTCTGTTTCTTGATTAGTCAAAAACCAATTTGGACGGGGGTTCGAAACAGGGTAATGAATTGGACAGGGGTTCGGAACAGGATGGTATATTGGCAATTCTCCTTTCAAATTGTGTACTATTATTATTAGATTTTGCCGTCTGTTTGTTTATAAAATTATTTCATAGTGCAATTTAGTATTAAGAACGATGGCGATGAGCTGCAATTTGTAAAATTTTATATTAAACGACTTGTACAAAAATGTTAAATATTTTTTATTTTAAGTACAGCGCAAATTAAAACGCATATTAACACCCTGGCTTTTTCCGAGATTTTATAGAGTGTAAAAGAAATGAAGAGAAGAAATTTTAATTAATTTCTTTAAAAAATACAAAATAACAATCATTTTATATTCATGTTGAAAGTAAATCAAATGTGTTATTATTTTTCTTGGGCGTCCGTCGTAGTACACACATAAACATAGAGTTGTGGCTCTAATTGTAAAGTATACTTTGCTTAATCAGTAAACTTTAAACTATAAACATTTTATTAAACAATTCTTATATTCAATTTGTTGACATAATTGTATAACTGCTTTTGGTTTTTGTTTGTTTGTTTGAATGGTGTTTTAACGCCACTTTCAGCAATTTTTAAGCTATATCATGGCGTCCAGTTTTTATTGGGGGAGGAAGCCGGAGTACCCGGGGAGAACCCCCGACCTGCGGTAGGAAAACTGGCAATCCTTGTCAATTAAGATTGGAGTCGAGTACACCCTGCCTGCAGTGAGAATCGAACCCGCAATCTCAGTGTTGACAGACCACGTGATCAATAGTAGACGAACTACCTTGACCACTCGGTCACCGCGGCCCCAACTGCTTTTGGTGCTCGCAGAAAAACTTCATTTCTATATCTTAGGCAGTGGGTTTCAATACATAATAGCAATAAACGTTCTGGAATACATGTACATGTACAACAAAGTAGTTGTATGTAAATTATCAATTTTGAGTTAACTGTATGCTTGGTAAATCTGTTAATATTGAAAACACGTAAATAAAAAAGGGGGCGAACACATGTATAAATTAATAATAATAATAATTTCCAACTCGTTTCACATGGGACTAGGTTCATGATTTCTTTCACGTAGTAATAATTGTCCGTCAGTACTTTCCATCAAACATTTCTGGTCTATTGAAACGGGGAATTTGTATGACAATAATGACGATTCGTAGTTTAATGCATAACTCAATTTATATCTTTACTGCGTCGGTTATCTTTTTTAAAGATCGTACTTGTTTTTAGAAATCACTTTGACAAACGCGTGCAGAATGTAGAATAAATCGGCGGCGAACTGATGCTTTGCATCAAAAGTTTTCTTGTTATATTTTTGTATTCATTTTCGTTGCTAACGATGGATGAAGGAGAAAATATTTTGTTTCTGCTTTTGCTGATAACTGCTATAGCTCAAGAGTTTGATATTTTGAAAGGTATGGCATTACTGTCAAACATTTTCCATTAAATGTCTTTACAGTGGAAGCACTTCCTGAAGTTGTAGAACAATGTGGCCACACCATTGAAATGAAAGTAAAAAAATCATTCTTAAACTTTAAGGTTAAATTCCCACATAATTTTCCTGAAAAGCCTATACTTTTCCCCCATTTTAATGAAATTTAGCATTATGTGTGCATCATATATGAAGTTTCAAGTGAAAGAAATTTTTTGTAATGAAAAATTTAGATATTTCGATCGACGTTCGATCAATTTTGCAGAAGTCTCCAATAGGATAAAGAACTCTTTTAGTTTTGCTACAGATAAGCCTTATAGATTCATTTTGCATGTTAATTAATACTTATAACAACAGAGGAATAGCTTATTTCTCGGCATGTTGAGTGTATGTATAAATGAGTAACGTATCGTGTACGTCCGTTTGAACACTACCGTATTTGATTGTGTTTGTTTGTGTTGTGTATTAAAGCGTCCAGTTTTATTGGGGTAGGAAGACGAAGTATCAGGAGAAAACCCTAGACCTTCTGTAGAAAAACTGGCAATCCTTGTCAATTAAGATTGGATTCGAGTAAACCTTGCCTGCAGTGAGAATCGAAGCTGAAATCTCAGTGTTGACAGACAGCGTGATCATAGTAGACGAACTACCTTAACCACTCGGCCTCCGAGGCCCCATTTGATTGTGTTAAAATTCTATTTTATAAAACAAATTAAAATAAAAATATACATAACATCATAAGATCACAATATTTACTATAGAAAACACTTAAATTAAATTAAATTATTATATAGATATATATTTCTTTCTCGTTACCTTAATCGCCCTTGTACATTGCCTATCTGTTTTCGTCATTTTAACTTTGCTGTTAACTGTAATGGTAAATATTCAAAATAAAAATGGTTAAACTGTATAAGTGGACCCCCTATATCCCACACCTACATAAAACATACTAGGAAGTAACCGGACAAACCACAACATAACTGTTTTTGTTCTGTTAGATCAGACATAAATCATAGTCTGTATGGTGTTGCAATCATTCTCTTACGTTTGCATATTAAGTCTTATATATTCCAAAATAATTCACTCGTTTTTAATTGAACTAAATTTTTTGAATTAATTTCTTTTCAAAACTTTGGTCGAATGACTGCGTGTATAACATAGTCTTTTCGGGCGAAAAAATGGAGTTCTCACACCACGAAGAACAATATAATCAAATATTTACTAATGAGATTATTGTAAATTATATTACAGATCGACACTGGCAAAGTACAGCAGAAAAATGGTTTCTTTATGGAGGGAGGAATACATGCCAGAGAATGGATAGCACCGGCTACTGTCATTTATATGACTGGTCAAGTAAGTATATTATGAAAAGGATTGGATATCACCGGCTACTGTCATTTATATGACTGGTCAAGTAAGTCTATTATGACAAGGATTGGATATCACCGGCTACTGTCATTTATATGACTGGTCAAGTAAGTCTATTATGACAAGGATTGGATATCACCGGCTACTGTCATTTATATGACTGGTCAAGTAAGTATATTATGAAAAGGATTGGATATCACCGGCTACTGTCATTTATATGACTGGTCAAGTAAGTCTATTATGACAAGGATTGGATATCACCGGCTACTGTCATTTATATGACTGGTCAAGTAAGTCTATTATGACAAGGATTGGATATCACAGGCTACTGTCATTTATATGACTGGTCAAGTAAGTCTATTATGACAAGGATTGGATATCACAGGCTACTGTCATTTATATGACTGGTCAAGTAAGTCTATTATGACAAGGATTGGATATCACCGGCTACTGTCATTTATATGACTGGTCAAGTAAGTCTAATATGACAAGGATTGGATATCACCGGCTACTGTCATTTATATGACTGGTCAGGTAATTATGACAAGAATCGGATATCTCCGGCTACTGTCATTTATATGACGGGTCAGGTAAGTCTATTAGAATGGATATCACTGGCTACTGCAATTTGTATATCCAGTCAGGTCATGTCAACCATGGCAGACAATCACCGGCTGACTTTTGGCATTTTATGTCCTGTCCAGCGGCATATATAGGAATTTTGAAAGAGGGGACATAATAACGGCAAAAGGGGTCTACGAAATATCACTTAGATCTTATGTTAATCCTGCAATTATAACATTGAATTGCAAAATAATTTTGACGATTATCAATTTGCCGTATTTTCCATTCTTCGCGAGTGCGTGCGTGCGTGTGTGTGTGTGTGTGTCTGATATCGGGTATGTTTATATCTATGTTTATATGTTACAGAGATTGTTCAATATTCTGCGTAGTTATGTTGTTAACTGTTGTAAGGATTCAAAGTTTTTTTCAAGTCACTCAAGCCTGTTTGTATGTCTTATTGGTTTAAACAACAATGTGTCATTTGCTGTACATTTCATGCCTGGCATAAAGGCTTACAATGAAACTTTTAAAACCATGTAGTTTTGTGCGAATTAGAGATCATCTAGACAATATGACAGATAATCTTATTTACAATATTGCAACCAAAATTGCCCTGTAATTTTTGATTAGCATTAAAAATGTATACGTATAGAGGAGCAAAGAAGCGTTTTATATTCGGAAGAAAACCTCTCGGATTGTTGATCGAAATTATGAAAAAACTCTTTGTAAAGGACGATCTAATAAACCAAAAAGGACCATTGGACTTTTTTCTCCATATGATCCTTCATTTCATTTGTTGGTTTTAATTTAGTAAATTGCATAAAAACATCTATTTTAACATTCATGATTAAAATAATATTAATTGCTAAAATATCTTTCGCAGTTTTTGTATATACATATAATCTATTGTCATATCAAATCATAAATGTGCTTTACTTTGAGGGTATTGAAATCTTTCAAATTTGAAACTGGGGAATAATTTCATTCTTAAACAACACTTTGATTGCTTAAGGAGAAAAATTCATGTTCGATTGATACATCTTAGAAATTCAATTTCTTATCACTGGTTTTTAATACCAAAAGGTCTTATTTTGTGCTTTAAAATATTTGTGATCTACTATCTCCAAGGTTAACCTCAAATCACTCTATATAATGTTTTGTTAATTTAAAGATTTCAAACTTATAACAATGTATACGTTTAATGAAACTATGCAATGGAACTATAGAAACTACGTTATACACGTAAACCCTGGGACATACACACCTGCATACTGATACGTTATACACGTAAAGCCTGGGACATACACACCTGCTTAATGATACGTTATACACGTAAAGCCTGGGACATATACACCTGGATAAAGATACGTTATACACGAAAAGCCTGGTACATATACACCTGCTTAATGATACGTTATACACGTAAAGCCTGGGACATATACACTTGCTTAATGATACGTTATACACGTATAGCCTGGGACATACACACCTGCTCAATGATACGTTGACCACGTAAAGCCTGGGACATACACACCTGCTCAATGATACGTTGACCACGTAAAGCCTGGGACATATACACCTGCTTAATGATACGTTATACATGTAAAGCCTGGGACATATACACCTGCTTAATGATACGTTATACACGTAAAGCCTTAGACGTTTACACCTTCTTAATGATACGTTATACACGTAAAGCCTGGGACATACACACCTGCTTAATGATACGTTATATACGTATAGCCTGGGACATACACACCTGCTTAATGATACGTTATACAAGTAAAGCCTGGGACATATACACCTGCTTAATGATACGTTATACACGTAAAGCCTGGGACATATACAGCTGCTTAATGATACGTTATACACGTATAGCCTGGGACATACACACCTGCTCAATGATACGTTATACACGTATAGTTTGGGACATACATGTTATACATGTATATCCTGGGACATACACGTTATACACGTAAAGCCTGGGACATACACACACGTTTTACACGTAAAGCTTGGGACACACACGTTATACACGTAAAGCTTGGGACACACACGTTATACACGTAAAGCCTAGGACATACACACACGTTATACACTTTAAGCCTTGGACATACACACACGTTATACACGTAAAGCCGGGGACATACACACACGTTATACACGTATAGCCTGGGACATGCACCTGCTAACTGATACGTTACATGTTGGAGTAGGAACCGAAAATTTTAGTTCTAACAGCTCGATTTTTCTCGTGAAAATTTAAAAATATAACACATGTAGAATGAAACCATTTCCAGATTCAAAATAACATAAGAAATGACATTGTTCATATACAACATTAGTATACGCGGATATTCATCAGGAACGGTCTTTCACTCATTTGGACGTATTAAAAACTAAGAGACAAATCGGAAATGTCATTTTTATCATTGTTAGCCAAATACGTCAAATAATCATTTTGCTGCAAAATGTTTTATTATGGACTTATTTTATACTTAAGTATCATTCTCTAGATGTTAGATATGTACGGCAAGGATCCAAAGATAACGGACATTGTGGATTCATACACGTGGTATATACTGCCTGTGTTTAATGTGGATGGATATGAATACACGTGGACAACCGTAAGTAAGCTTTAATATTGAAGACTTTTGGACCTGTGGACGGTCCTTCTGGACAGAGAAAACTGCCTAGTAATCAAGAAAGTTAGGTTGAAGTCTTAACTTTAGAAGTTCTGTTTTTCTTGTTGATAAATTCATTTCAGAAATATTAATAGTAGTAAAACACTTTTTATTTATCAACTCGGACCATTTTTCACTTGATTTATTAATTTAACAGGATAGAAACTGGAGAAAGACCAGGTCCAAGCATGGATCGTGCTATGGGGTTGATCCAAACAGAAACTGGGATTGGGAATGGTGCAGTATGTATTATTAATATTATTCATTGCATTATAAATATACCACATGATATAAAAGGGTTTTAAAAGTCTTATGAGTAAAGTTTAATACTATCCATGTGTTGACCTTATAATCATATTATTTGTTTTTATCGTTTAGTCCGATTTGCTATGAACTAAATCTGTAAAATTGTTTTCACTTTTCTAGAGGAAGGTGCAACTAAAGATCCGTGTACAGATACATATTGTGGACCGTCGGCATTTTCTGAAGTAGAAGTCAAGGCCGTTGCAGACTATATCAGTATGCAGAAAGGTACAATCAAAGCTTTCATAGATTTTCACAGTTACTCTCAGCTATGGATGACACCGTGGGGTTACACTAAGAAACTACCGACTGATTATGCAGATCAAGTAAGTCTATACTAAAGGTTAACGCGGTTTGTTTGAGGTTTTTTGCGTGACTAGTGAAAACGTATTGTCGCGTTTATTCAAGATAATGCCCTTTTTGTATGCTAAATATTATTAAACAAACATTTTCACTTTTGATTCTTTGTAATACATCAAAATATACGGAGGAAGTTCTAGACATTTCAACTTTTAAAAATGGTTGACATTTTCAAAGGCATAAAGTATATTAACCAGTAATTGAATATTTTTTACAATAGGATGCTGGTGCTAAAGCAGCATGTGATGCTTTAGAAGTAGATTATGGAACTAAATATCAACATGGAAGTATTGCCAACATCATATGTAAGTAAAAGACAAATGTTGTATTTTAGCTGCATACGTTATACAGTACACAATGTGAAACAACTGAAAAAAACCAACATTAACGACATTAATTATTACAAGTATTACGTGATTTTAATGCAGATGATGTTCAACGATAAGCCCTATGGTCTGGACATGTATAAAAAAGGTCCTTGGTGGTAAAGTGGTTAAGGTAGTTCGTCTAATTTTGATTACGTGGTCCGAGGTTGCAGGTTCGAGTCTCGCTGCGGAAATTGACAAGGATTGTCGGTTTTCCTACTGACTGTCCCCAGTAAAGTTTGGACGCAATGATGTAGCTGAACAGTTGCTGAAACTGGCGTTAAACACTATTCAATCATTCTACCAACCAAACAAATATTAATAAAAAATACCGCACGTCTAACTCCGACAACTATTTAATATATTATAATATATCTTTCTATCGTATTTCTTAAGATGTTTTCGTCTATTATATTTGTGTTTGAAGCCGGGTTGTAATTTAAAGCGAAAACAAGGTTTTACAATTTAAAAATTATGACTATCAGGGTTCGTCAGCATATACATGATCAAATAATCATGTAAAAGATACATGAGCATAAAGGTTACGAGTCGTTCGTATATCTCGGAATCTAAGGTTAAATGTCCGTTTGAAAACCAAATATTGATTCGTTTTCTGTATTTAATACAGCTGAAATATTGATAAATGATGACGTGACACTCATTCTGTTACTTTTGAGCAGAATGTTTGCGAGGTCACCAACGCGATTACTATACTACAAGTGAACGTGTTTTGTGAGGGATTTTTGCGTGACTAATGAAAAATGTTTACCGCGTATGATTCAGCTAATGCTCTTTGTAGACCCAGTATAGATATTTTAGAGACATTTTTAAGACTTTTTATCGTTTTCGAATCCATCACCTTGATTTTAGATTGACATTTTTCATAACCCCCCCTTTTTTTTCTATCATGGCTGAGATATGTGTCCGTCGCAGTCTAAGGTATCGGACTATAGCCACTCCCCTCACTCCATCAAAAAATCATGAGTCTCAAACATCAAAACCGGCAGATGCTGTAGATAGAGACAGTCCAACAGACCTTGTCGCAAATTATATTTTAAATCCGAAGAAGGCAATGAAATAAAAACAACAGGCAACTAATAGACCAGACGTAGCTATACAACTCAAAACGAACAATTTCACGCTTGAATTCTCTGCTGCAGTGTATGAATGTTTCAAATCTGTTTTGAAAAGCTGTCTTCTCGAAAGAAAAATCAACCATGTCATATTCTCCAAGTCCTCGCTCAACATAATAAAAGTAGATGAATCAATATCGGTAAGAAATGAAAGAGAGGAACAACTTTATCGCATTAATTGCTACAACACGTCATCAAAAGTGGTTGTCAATAGACATGGACTATCAAAATGTTTGAATGAATTGATGCATGCAGTTCTCGCTATCCTTGGTCAAAACAAAGACTATCGTAACATGAATGACATGATCAGATATGCATGTGTATCATATTTACATGACCTACAATCAAAGGGAGCACACTCCAATTCAAATCTTTGTAAATCAAAATCACTGAAGGAACCGAACCAAAAAACCAAGGCCGCCATAAATACTTATGATAACAACAAGAAACAGAACCAATATGTCAAGGATTCAATATGTCAATATGTCAAGTTTGCATCCTTGCAAACTAATGACAATATCAGTCCAACAATTTCAAACAACTGTTGTACCACAAGAACGACAAAATATGATCCCAGGGAACCTACTGATCAAGGTAACGACAACGGGGTCTGTCCATTCTGTCAAACAGAACTAACCGACACTGAAGACGCGGTAGAATGTAGTCAATGTAAATCGTGGATTCATAGAGCTTGTACTGATTTAACAGAAGAACAATTTCAAAAACATACAGAAAACAAAGAGTTAAACTATTAATGTTATATGTGTCAATCCCTCAATACAACCACTGACAATAATGCTCACGTACTAGAGCTTAGTGTACATGACACCAACACCAATCCAAATGATTCTGTTATCAGTTGCAATAAAAATTCACCTACAACGAGGAATACAATAGACAATAGTAGCACTGGGAAAATAGAAACAGACAATAGCAATCGAAGAGAGCAAACAAAATTTAAAAAAAGGAAATCGATGAAAAGAGAAAGTAATGAAATAGAAGAACAGATATCCGCTTGTAAAGCTCGTATTATTATACTTGAGGACCGAATTAGAGACTATGAAAGAATTAAACAAATCCTCCAGAATAATAATAGAAATAACTACATGACCTTGCCTACAATCAATCAATGTTGTCAAAATAAATGTCGATCTAGTGATATGTCAGCTAAGGGAAGAGATGAATAGAATAGAAATGCTCTTGACTACAAAACTTGAGATGGTTAAAATGGAAACAAACCATAAACTAGAGCTACATGAAGTCAATCTGAAGCATCAATTAGAGATAAACAACCTGAGAAAACAGTTAGATATGAGAACTGCCAATCAGATACCTAATCAGAATATGAACACGTTTACAGTTCAACAACCAATCTTAAAACAACCATCATACCATTTCGGCAGCAACCCAGTACAACTCTCGCAACCATTAGGGCATTTACAATAGCAACAACCACTGCTACCAACCTGGAATCCCTACCCACAAACATTGACTGCCAATGTGCAACAAGCCTTTATACAGCAACAACCGACCATGTCCAACTTTGGTAAAATACAAAGAACAACCTACCTACCTAAGAATAATACAACTATTCTAGAGGCACAAAAAGTTCCACAAACTGAACAACTACGACCTGAGCTAACACAACAGAAGATGATGATGCCACAAGAAGGAAGATCGGTCCCTGCACCTCAACTTCAACAACAAGCATCATCAAGCGATAGTACTAGTAACCACAAATCAACACAACAACAGCAAAACCATAGAAGTGTGGTAGTTGAAACAAATTATACTCAACCATGTCCTGTACAGATATGTGACACAGAAAATGGACCTGCCAACAATATTCTACAAGTAAGCAAAGACAACACAACCAATAACAGGAACAACGATAGTAAGTCCAATGAATCCATAACTGAGAGTAAAGAATATCAGCAGAGTCATTTTTTAGAGCAATGAGCCTCGGGCAAAAGAGATCCGAAAAGACGGTCTTTGTAGGTACTCTTAACATTCAGAATGCTATGACAAATCAGCTTTATTTGAGTGAAGCACTACAAAAATGTTACATTCTATGCATCCAGGAACATTGGATGTACTCAACAGAAAAAGAACAACTGCAAGAACTTACCCACACTCACTTTTCCTTAGCGAAATCAGTAGATGACAATATTGATTCCGACATGATAATAAGAAATAGGGGGCATGGTGGAATATCAATGTTTTTGAATAAAAACTTAGATCAGGCAATAAAATACACCACAGAAGGATCTGAACGAATTCAAGTATTAACACTTAATTCAACAAGAAAACCATTATGTATCATCAATGTATATATGACATCAGAAACAAAAAACTGATGAGCAATACAAGGACATCCTATCACAAGTGACTGAAATCATTGAGAAGTATGAAGGAGATCATGACATGTTAGTATGTGACGATATGAACGCCTCCATCCACAAAAACAAATACGCAAGAGACAAACATTTCGTTGAGTTCATTTCCAACACCCATCTCCAGCAAGTAGAAAACTACCCACACAGAGACACATTCTTACATCATAATGGATTATGGCATCGCCAAATAGACTATATCCTACACAAAAGCAATGACTACATTTAAACGAGGTGGAAACAGTGGACATGAGCCCAATCCGTCCGACCACACTCTTGTCTATGCAAAACTACAAATATCTTTCGAACGAACTCAGGAAGGGCGAACAAAAATCACAAAAAGACAAAACTGGAAAAAGTGTGATAAAGCCACATATGAAGACCACATTATCAAGGAGATTCAAAGTAAAGAGACTATATGCTGTGCAGAAAAGGAAACAATGAGACTTGCCAAAGTCCTACACGAAGCTGGTAAAAAGAGTATAGACAATTATAGACAGCAAACTATAATCAAAACCACTGGCAAAACTATCTGGAATAAAGAAATCAGTCAGGCATACAAAAAATCAAAGATAGCATTCTACGAATATAAGAATGACAAAGAAAACAACATCAAGAAACAGAAAATGAGAAAACCTAAAAGACTACTGCGAGGTGCACAAAGACGAGCCCAACCTTCTGAGCAAAACATTTTTACAGAAAAAATTATGAGGGCTTCAACAAAGGATAATAAAATGTTCTACCAACTTGCTCGTAATCAACGAAAGACACCAAGAGACAACACCAGTTCTATGACTTTCAACAATACCTCAACTTCAGACAAGCAATTAATACTGAAAGGATGGCAAGAGTATTTTAGTGAGCTTTACTCCAGTACGACCGAAACTCACGAAGGAACTAGAATGCCTACTAAGCTCGAATTGGTAACAACAAAATGAAATTATACAAGAAATGGTGATCAGTAAAGAATCTGTAGCTAGCCCTGTAACAGAGTAGGAAGTAACGAAAGCAATTAAGAAGCTCAAAACTGACAAAAGACCAGGATCAGATGGTCTTTCAGCACAGCACTTAAAAAATCTACCAGATGAAGCGATGTCATATATAACAAACGTCATCAACCTGATATTCAAGGAAAAGAATTTACCTAGGAACCTCAGAGAAGGAGTACTGACACCCGTTCGGAAGCCAGGGAAAGACAAACATTTACCGGCAAGTTATAGAGGAATCACAGTAACAACAACCCTTTCTACAATTATCGAAAGCATCATAAAGGACAGAATAGAACAACAGTTAGTTAAAAAACAGAGTAGACTACAAAGAGGCTTTACTCAAAACACATCTTTAAACGCCGCCTTTATAGTCACACAAGCTACTGAACATTTGAAAGACCACCGAAAAACACTTACATTACTGACTTTAGATGCGCAAAAAGCATTCGATACAGTGAATCATGAACTCCTTTTCAATAAATTATATCATGATGTAATCGATGTAAACCTATGGCTCTTTCTCCGAAACATGTACAAAGATGAACAGTAAAAGTGAAATGGAGCAACGAACACTCTAACTCTTTTGTACAAGAACAAGGTGTTCGACAAGGGGGAAAGCTGTCAACCGTACTGTACAAGAGATATAATAATAACATCCTAGAAGCCCTGGAAAGATCTGATTTAGGAGCCTCAATCGGTACCACCAAGATAGTAGCACCAACATGTGCAGGCGATATAGCACTACTCTCTACCTCCGAAAACGAAACCCAAACATTATTGGATATCGTGTATGAGCTAACTAAAGATGACATGGTAACCATTAATCCTAGCAAATCTGAGCTAGTTCCTCTAACATCAAGAATTTAGTGTAAAACTAGGAGACAATATGATCAACCAGAAAATCTGAAAAACCACTTAGGCATAACTAGAAACAGCAAAAACAAGTACAACATCGAAGAAAGGTTGAAAACAGCAAGAAAAACCCTATATGCCACTCTAGGGCCAGGATTCCACGCAAGAAAAGGAATGTCACCAACTGTCGCACTAAAGATTTGGAAAACATATGTCCTACCTAGATTCCTTTGTGGAATAGAAATAACAAACTTTACAAACTCAGACATCCAAAAGATAGAACAGTTACAACGAAAGGTGTGTCGACAAATACAAGGACTGCCCAATAGGACTGCAAATACTTCAACTTATGCCCTCTTAGGAGTAGAACCTATCTACATGGGTGCGGACAAACTCCTCCTTAATTTCCTATGTAGTATACTACAGAATCGAGACTCGATCGAATCGAATTTGAAATCTTGACAAGACAATTATGTATGATATCCACCAACTATTTTATAAACAAAGTCATATCAACATTAGAGAAATACAGACTACCAAAGATCACAGATCTGCTATGCAATACTCCATCAAAACATGAATGGAAGAAAACAGTGTACGAGGCAACAATGTAGTGCCTTAGAAGCTGAACGAGCTAGACATATGTCCGTTCTGAAATCATACATCGACAGAACTGCCGGAAAAGACACCATGAATGCTATTCATAAACATGGACTTATGTCACAGTTCATCCTTTACTCCTCTGCAAATTCCATCCGCCGCCATGTGAAATTCAAAGACCATATATATAGAGACATTGAGGGTATCACAAGAACTCTTTGTTACAGCCTACACGCTAAACGCTCTGAACTGCTAAATTCTTGACTTCTAATGAACCTTATCCATTTCAATATTTGTCGTCAGGGGCGGATACAGGATTTTCGAAAGAGGGGCGTAAAAGGGGGATATCGGAAAAGGAAGGCCACGAACAAGGATTTTATAGTGTTCAGTAATCTTTATTTGGTACAGTATATACAACAGAGATATCATAATAAACGAATTTGTACCGTTTATGCATTAATTTATGGCGAGGACGAGCGGGGATTACATTTCTGCCTTTGGCGCTTTTTGTTACCCTCCCTGTTCTCTTTTTTTTCCTTTCCTTTTTTTAAAGGGGGGGGCGTACGCCCCTACGCCCCCCTGGATCCGCCACTGGTCGTTAAATATGAACAGTCCATTCGTTAGTCCGAGAATCCTCTGCCGTCCAACGCTTTTTTTTGCGTGGGACGTCAGAGAGCTCGCCACAGGCAAAACAGCGGATTTTGCGACACCGGTCTGGGTCGGCACATTTCATCGTGTCAGATTTAATAAAACATTTTCATCCAGTTAATCTATATATAATTCGCTTCTTTAGATATTTTTCTCTAGGAATATAATCATCCTACCTTCAATCAAGATGATTTAAGTCCATTTCTAAGCTCATTTCCATCGATACCCTTACATTCCTACATTTCACTTTCAGTTTGAACAAAAAGTCACGTGACAACAATCTGACTTAAATCCAGTGCTTAAATTAGCTTGATTGAATGTATGATGATTATATTCCTAGAGAAAAATATCAAAAGAAGCGAATTATATATAGATTAACTGGATGAAAATGTTTTATTAAATCTGACACGATGAAATGTGCCGACCCAGACCGGTGTCGCAAAATCCGCTGTTTTGCCTATGGAGAGCTCTCTGACGTCCCACGCAAAAAAAAATTAAAAAAGCGTTGGACGGCAGAGGATTCTTGGACTATCCATTTGTATATATCCCCACTGGTAATGCAGGATTTTGGATTGGTGGTGGGCAATGCTGCTGTACATATTTCATGAAAATTAAAATGAAAATGGCTAAATTACTATCCTATGGGAGTGGCCCTCAGATAGGTTGAAATTACCAGACAGTAAACAGTAAAAGATCAAGAAAGGTTCTTTTTGAAATCAACAATTATTTCCTCGTGATATTTTGCATTTTGAAATGTGTCGGTTTGTTCAGTGTAATAGGTCGATTTTCCATAATAAAATTTGACTAAATTAGAACGGAAGTGCGCATTAGTAACAATCGATTGGTGTCTTTTCGAAATCTTTCGGGTAATGTCGTCTGCAGTGAAGGCGGGAAAAGTCTTGCGGTTTGCCCGAATACCATTGAACTCTTTTGAACAACGGAAGGTCCTTTAAGAAACATAAATGGCTGACTTACTATGTAAAATTCCCGTAGCAAAAGTCAAGGACGATTTGTAATTATTGCTTTCCTATCATGACATTGTAGGGCTACGGACTTTACTATGCATAGATATGTATAAACACTGCTAAAACGTTCTAGTTTCTAGTTGGATAATTTCTCTTGGAACTCTCTGTAGCATAACTTTTCACTTACCTGAAACGTAAGAAGTAAAATATTGTTTATTAAAGCATTTAGTATTTCATATGCAACTACCTAAATGTGGGCCTACCGACTCAAAAAAGGTAGAGTTTTTGTAACAAAACCCACATATATACTATAAAGACAAATCAAATTAAATGAATTAAACACTTTAAACAACCACTTACTGAAACATTTTTATGTATTACCTCTAAGCTGTTACATATTCAAACTTATACAAACTATTATAACAACAACTTTGCAATAACCCTAAACATTATGATTTCGCATGTGGGTACCAATTCCAGTTCGACTATTTGTCTATTTCAGTCTGACCAAATCTAAATCAGTAAAATGTAAATTGAATTGCATAAAATTATTCAACTTATGGTATAGGAATACACAATTGGAAATCACGTATCCTCATTTAAATCAATTGTATAAGTTTTTGCTTAATTTTGACAATTATCACTTATCAAATCCTTAAAATAGTATATATTTTGTTCTTTAACTAACTGTGTATGCAACAAATTCTAGTGCTATATCATTATAGAAAGCTTTATGTATCATCTTTACATAGACGTTATCCTTAGAACAGTATCTGTTAAAACAATTCAGGTAACTGGCTCTTTATGAAGCAAACCTGATCATGTCATTCTTAGGTCACATCAGGCTTGTTTTTTTATGGAAATAATCACAATGTTGCATTTACTATATTGATTATGGTCATACGTTTTAAGGTTTTAAAGTTGAGTTTTCTTTCGATAATAAAACATACATTTTAAGGTGGTTTTAATAGCTTAACGTGAATTAGGTAGAGTTGGTAGGTCTTTCCTTAGATAATAATAACATTTGTCTAATTATTGTAACCTTCAACAAGAAAGATTGATACTTGAGCTCAAGACATCAAAATAGATAAATAAAAACATTCCTCAGAATTTTGAACAGTTGTTCGGTTCGGAAGCAAACAATTAGATAAACAAAATTTAAATCAATATTAATCAATGAATATTTTTTTAAACATTGTATTGTCACATTATATTGCATCATTTAACAGATTTCAAGTAAGTTTTGAAAGTTAATCAAAGTTCAGGGTTCAGAAATTGTGTTATCAAACATTTATAATGTGATCCTGTTCTATGTTGAGTTATTAGTGCCTTATATCATCCATACATAAACCTATTGTTTTCCAAAATTGCTTGATAGATTTGCATAAAATGTTGAGTCATTGTGTTAAAAGCGTTGAAGTTTAAGAAAATGGGATATTTCCAGTGTAAATGTGAGTTTATTTTTAGCCAAATTTAACACCAAAATTTCCACCCTGATTGTGTTTCAGTCGACTGGATTTTTGTAATAAAAAGGTAAATTATGGAATAATAAAAAATACAAGCAAAAATGCACTACACGGGGGTGTGACTTGTAGTAAAGTATGTTACTAGTGTGACAGAACTAATCCAATAAGGACGCACTGATATGCACCAGCTATTTACTATATATTTAATTTTCAACAAAAGTACCAACTGTTTAATTTTGCTTTCAAAAAATTTAATTTTCAAGAAAAAAGATTTGGTAAAACAAAGGATGGACGAATGATACCGTGCGTGTTCTATAAAGACTCACATATATACTTGTATCAATAACTTGTGTCATTTGGAAATAATATCTTTTTTGTTTTAGATGTGGCTAGCGGAAGCAGTGCTGACTGGACATACGGAGCTGAAAAAATAAAATATTCTTATGGCGTAGAATTGCGAGATACCGGAAAATATGGTTTTCTACTTCCGGCTGACCAAATAGTGCCATCGGGAAAAGAAACACTTGAGGGATTGAAAGCATTATGTACATATGTATTTCATCATTAATATAAAAAAATAACCATTTCGTTATTAGTTATTTTTACTTCAAAATATAAAAATGCATAATTTATAGTGGCATAATATCGAAAATCATTCCAAATGTCAATGCTCATATGCTTTTCAAAACTAGTTTGTATAGGTAGTCAGTTCTTATAATTGACATATTCATACAAAAAAATTATGTGTGCAGTATTTTATTATGTACGAACAGAGCCACGTTGTTCATAGACAGAAATCTTTTCACTTCGGTGTCAGAGATTTTCCCGTCTTGCCCTTCAATCGGTGTTTCTTTATTTCGCACTAATGAGACAGCGTTGTACAGAGCTGCTTGAGATATCTTTTTTCGCCCGAGGTATAGCAGTTTATCGCTATTTTGCAGTATTTTCCTTTGATCTTTATGTGCGATATTATTCCATCTCACTACTAGCGTGAGATGGGCCCATCTCAGCTCGCTGTCAAGACGTCGTTAAGTAAACACTGTGACGTCACAATGTTACAAAACAACAATAAACAGATTATTTACGTTTTTTGAAACTCGATGCATTTTCTCGAAATCTAATCTCAGGGCTGTCGCCCTTCGATGAGATACGTCGAGAAAATGCATCTCGTTTCAAAAAACGTAAATAATCTATAAATCTCTTGACTTTCTGTTGGTGAGATTTCTCTGTCTCACGGGTGAGATATCTTATTATGACATCATATCATTATGACGTGATGGACGTTACAGTTACGTATACACAAATGGCACCAAACATACTGAAGAATAATAGGTTTTTCCATACGTTTTGGGGAAAGACCGGTTGATTTTTATCGAGTGGTAAAAAATTTAGTTCTTTTCGCGAGTGGAGCAGAGCTGAACGAGCCAAAAGACAAACATTTCTATCACGAGTGAAAGAATACCATGGCTTTCCCAAAAGCGCATGAAAGTACATATTTCTTCCGTAAACCAACAACTTTAACATCGCTATATACTATAGACTCTTTATTGTTTTTTACTTAATTGTCTCCAACATCCATTCAGAACGCTGGAAATAAGAAGGATTAACAAGAACGTTGTTATACTTTCATAACAACATTCTTGTTTCTGGCGTTTAGATTGGATGACGCAGCAAGTACACACCAGAGGCGTAGCTGATCCATGCGCCATGTGCAAGCAAATTTAATTAGGCGAGGGGTCTGGGGACCGCCTTAGGCCCACAGCAGGTCCAGGGTCGAGTCCTGGTGGGGGGACCAGGGGGCGAAGCTCCTGCATTTTGGGGTTTTAAAGAATTTAATCTATATATAAATTAAATGACAAAAAACAAACGGTTTTTTGCATTTTTATGTATAGCTTTATGCTTACCAAATGGATCTCATATAAAACAAAGATTTTTTTATCTGAAATATACTATACACCAGTAATATTGAAGGTTAAGATATATATGACTGACGAACCAACGAACTAACGGGCACATGAACGGACCATAAAAAAGGTTATGAAGACGGTCAAAACAACAAACTCAGTCACACTTTAAATAAATTTTATTTGTATCGCTAGCTGTATACTGCATACTGGTCTTAATATCCATGTATCTATGTTTGGCAAGAGCAAAACTACGAAGAACCATTTCGGAATCTAAGTCCATATCCCTTTGGACATGTATTAATTCTAGGGATGACAATCTGTTTGTTACCATCGTAGATCGAAGATAGGTTTTCAGGCGTCGAAGAGCACTGAAGGACCTCTCCGTGGTTAATGTTGTTACTGTAGTTTACTTTTATTGTTAAATTGCTGTTTCATTACCATTATTACATCAATTATTGAATAAAGTTGATCATGGTTTGAATAGTTTTTCGGTATTTGTCGGATAATTAATTGGGCGGAGTGAATATCCAAAATATAACCACTCGTGCCGCATAACGCATCTGATTAAACGAGTGTGCGGAACTTGTTTCGCGCACGAGTTTAATCTGATGCTTTATGCGGCACGAGTGATCATATTTTGGATATTCGCGATGCCCAATTGATTATCCTATTTATTATATAGATCAAAATTGTTTTCGTAAAATTTTAATTCTTAATCCTAAATTTTATGAACGGCGGATGAATATCTGTATAGTACAAAACCATTGTGACATTTTGGCGGGAAAAAAAACGAGAGTGAAAATAAACGATAATTTTCACATGTGATTTACCGTGATTTCTGTCACTCGGAAAATTCGATATTTCATCTCTATCTATAAAATTAAAAAAAATAAATGTTACATGTCTAACAGGGTGACAGTAAAATTGTCAACTTTCGAAAATACGGTCAACCTCGGTTTTCGCCTCAGTTGACAGTATTTCCTCAAGTTGACAATTATACTGTCACTCTGTTAGACATGTAATAGCGAGCACAGCGCAAAGAGCGGTGAGCTCTACGGCAATTACGTGTCATGTGATCAAAATGAAATCACGTGATCAAAATCTGCTTTCGTCCGGAAGTTGATATCGTCAAACAAAGTGAATGAAGAAGCACTAAATTTAATTTTAAAGAAAGACTTAAAAATAATTTGACAACGATAAAAAGTTATTGTTATATTTAAAAATGACAAAAAAAATCATACTATTTTTTGCAATCTCTAAATCGATCTTTAAAAACTGACAATCAAATTACATTTCATGTGACGTCACCATTACACAGAAAGACGTCACGTGACCACTGGAATTTAGAGGGTGTTCGGAAGTAACGTCAATTATGAAATGCACATTATATATTGATAATAAAAGACTATATTGTCTGTGCTCGCATTTTGGCAATGCCTACTCCATATTATATTTATATTCTGTCTCTGTCTCACGGGTGAGATAGCTTATTGTGACGTCAGTTTATTATGAGGTCATGGACGATACAATTACGTATCCTCAAATGGCACAAAAAAATAGTGAAAATATGCCTAAATTATCTGCAACTCTAGTGAGAAATAGTTTCAAATCACTTATAGAAATCCCAAACCCGCGGGCAAAGATATCTGTTTGTCCATTCCGTCGGCAGAGCCTCGCTGTGGACAAGATATCTTTCCCCTTGTGTTTTAAGTTTTCTTGTCTCTCCGTTCCACTTGTGATTGATACTTTTTCTCACGCGATGTATATACAAATCTCGTGACTTCATGTTGTGAGATTAATAGCATTAGCGAGCACAGCTCGCAGCGGGCAGCGAAGGTGGCCGCGAAGAGCGGTGAGCTCTACGGCAATTTTGTGTCATGTGATCAAAATGAAATCACGTGATCAAAATCTGCTTAATGCTGATATTGATTTTTTTTTCGTCCGGAAGTTGATATCGTCAAAAAACTGGAACAAAGTGAATGAAGAAAAGTACTAAAAATAATTTTAAGAAAAACTTGAAAATAAAGTTGACATCGATAAAAAAATTAATATTATATACTTTTTTTGCAATCTCTAAATCTATCTTTAAAAACTGACAATCAAATTACATTTCATGTGACGTAACAGTTACTAAGAAAGACGTCACGTGACCACTAGAATTTAGAGGCACTTGTAGGGTGTTCGGAAGTAACGTCAATTATGAAATGCACATTAAATATTGATAATAAAGGACTATATTGTCTGTGATCGCATTTTGGCAATGTCTACTCCATATTAGGTTCTTTCATACGTTTTTGGGAAAGACCTGTTGATCTTTCACGAGTGATAGAAATTTTATGTCTTTTCGCGAGTGGAGCGCAGCGAAACGAGCCAAAAGAAATAAAAATTTCTATCACGAGTGAAAGTTCACATGGACTTTCCCAAAAACTTATGAAAGTACCTATTTCTTCCGTATAAACCAACAACTTTCACATCGCTATAACCTATAGACTCTCCATGGTTTTAAACTTCATTGTCTCTGACGTCCAATCAGAACTGGCGCAGAATCTGGCTTAGTGACGTGTTGCTATTCTGCTACAGGAGCGTGATGTTAGAACACATGTTTACCGCCGACGAAATAAACGATTAGCGCAGTCATGTGTCCAGGAAGTGAATACATTCGGCGGAGGTAGCGTCATGGTGTGGGCGTCGATCTCAGACGACAGAAAATCAGAGCTTTTGTACTGACCACACAACTTAAATGCCCAACGATACAGAGACGACATCCTTCATTCACATCATCTTTTAATGATCGACCAACAGAGAAGTTATTCCAGCAAGACAATGAGAATTTTAAATATTTTAATAAGCGACATTCAAATCAAAGTTTTTACAAAATAGAAACATGTTACAAGGTGGAACTAGTAAGAATTGATCCAACTCGTATGACAACATTATAATTTATTAACTATTTAGATTGCCGGACAGAAATTGACCGAGTTCCCGATTAAATGCAACATAGTTTATATAATTTAAACTTATTTATTGTCAAACATATACTTAAGGATTGGGCACAAATTATAACAACTTACAGGGCCTTTTTCATACAATAATAATACACATAATGATAATCAAGATGACAGCAATTACTATTAATTACACACATAATTAAGTTTAAACAAATAGTACAAGACGAAAAATACAAAAGAGCAAAAGAAAAAAGTAGGAAAGATGTTAATGTTCCACAGAAAGTTAAGATATAACGGACATTCCAAAAAGTAATGAATTGCGTCCTCCAAAGGCCATCCACACAGACAACTTGAGTCATTGACTAAATTAACTCTGTATAGATCAGCATGTAAAGAACTACATCTATGTCGCAGTTTTGTATGAATAATATTAATCTCTCGACAACCAATAAAATAATGACTAGGAACAGTACCATTGGTCTCCGATCTCAATCTTTGTTTAAATCCAATATTTGAATTAATAGATTGACATCGGGGCTCAACGTGTTCCAACATCGTATAGTTGATGGAAAAAATTACCTAGAAAAGGTTTTCAATCTACACCGTGGTGGGTAATACTGAAAGCGGTTTCTAAGATTATATCCTATATCTGCAGAGTACTCATTTAAACTATCTTGAATATATTCAGGAATTTTCTGCCAATGTATTTTGTGCATTAAAGATAGTTTTCGCCTGGTTCTCCTGGACCTCAAGCTTTCCCAACCAGTCTCAAAGAGAAGAGATTCAGAACTAGCAAAACTAGGAAGACCGGTAATTATTCTTGCCGCTTCTTACTGAAGCCTATCTATCTTATTCGCATCCTGTTCATTACAACCATCCCAAAGCTCACATGCATATTCTAACAGCGGTACTATGTAAGCAAAATATATTTTACTCAAATTTTGTCTACTGAGTATATATTTTAGCTTTCTCAAGACATTAATCTGTTTACTCGCATTGTTACAAATATTGCTGATGTGTGTTGACCACTTACAATCATATGAAAAGGTAATACCTAGGTGTTTATGAGAGCTTACATACTGGATAGGTTGATTATTAAATACCAGACCTATAGGTGTATTGTCATGATTAAACTTAAAAACCATATTCTCAGTCTTTTGTGGGTTAAAATCAACCAACCATAAGTTAGCCCAGCGACATAGAACTTCCAAGTCAGCGTTTAGGCGATGTTCTATGTCGATATGATTATTACAAGAATACATCAACGAACTATCATCAGCAAACAGTCTTACTAAACATTGTACATCATCCGCTATACCATTTATATTTAACAAAAAAAGCAGAGGTCCTAAAACAGACCCTTGCGTCACCCCAGCTTTGAGATAGCCAAGTTCTGTTGTCTCTTTTGCAAATAGTTTTCAATCCATTTCAGTAGTTTCCCTTCAAGTCCATATGACCTCAGCTTAGCTAAAAGACCTTCATGATAAATGCGATCACACGCTTTAGATATATCACAAAAGACTATACATGTCGTATTACCGGTTTCCAATGCAAAACGGCACAAAACCAGATTGATATTTATAAAGCAATTTATGATCTAAAATGAAATTATATATTTGCTTCGAGATAAGACGTTCGAAAACTTTGCCTACACAGCTTAGCAAAGCAATCGTACGATAGTTTTATAAAACGCAAAAACATTCGCTATCTTCCAAGCACTTGGATACTTTGAAAGATTGAGTGATACGTTATAAAATATATGCAAGAGGAACACATACAGTACTAGCAGTATATTTTAACATATGATGGCTTATGCAGTCATTTCCGGAGGCCTTTCCAAGTTTAAGGGATTCTAACTAGTACATCCCTCACCTCTTCCTCTGTCAATTCTTCTATATCTTAAGTAGAGTCGCAACGTCTTAATAACACTGGCGGTTCATTTTCACCACCCGGAGAATTAGAAATATTACAAAAATAATCGTTCAACAACGAAGACTTGTCTTCATCATTAACAACAATTTCGTTTGTAGTTTGGTTTATTAACGGAGGAATATTTGAGGAAGGACCTTTTACCATTACTTTTTTGACAAGTGACCAAAATGTTTTGGGATTGTTGATAAATTCTCATCTAGAAGACCGTTGGCACTTAAATAAAACTGCTCTATCGCATGAATAATCATGTTGTTAACCTTATTACGTTGCGTTTTAAATTTATCCACATTATGTCTTGAGGGAACATTTTAAACTTTTTTATGTAAGCGATCTCTCTTACGAATTTCCCTCCTAATCTCGGAGTTGAACCATGGCTTATCTGATGCTAGTATTGTCACATTCTTACTAGGTAAAGAGTTTTTAGCAATTTCTAAAAACTTTGTAGTAAAAAATGTCACAATAGCATCTACATCGTCGCCGAAGTTAGAGAAAGCGTTTATGCAATCGAAATTTCTAATATCGGTATTAAATTTCTCAAAGTTAGCGTGCTTGTACACTGGAATCAAAATTAAACTACTTCAAATTGGAGTAGGATCTTTATTCTATAACATTATAAGCAAAATGTATGAAATAAGCAGGTCCTGTGTTAAAATTAAAAATGGAATTACTAATTTTTTTCCCACTAAAGTAGGAGTAAAGCAGGGTGACAACTTAAGCCCTAACCTCTTTAAAATTTTTATCAATGATTTTACAGATTATATAAAAAATAGTTCAGACCCTGTCTTATTAAATGAAAACCCAGTTCATTTTCTTATGTATGCAGATGATATAATTATCTTATCTTCTACAGCTGAAGGTCTGCAAGCTAAACTTAATATTCTTGATAAATACTGTGATGATTGGTGCTTGACAGTTAACCCAACTAAAACTAAAGTTTTGATATTCAACAAAGCAGGCAGACACCTACAACATAAATTTAATTACAAAGATAATATGATAGAATGTGTTCAACACTGTAAATACTTAGGAGTGCACTTTAGTGCCTCTGGAAACTTCACCTATGCTCAAGATGAACTCTATAAAAAAAAGCCTAAAGGCCTATTTTAAACTACAGAAAGATTTTCTCTGTATTAATCCAGATCCAAAAACAAGTATCCATGTTTTTGACCATACAGTTAAGCCAATCTTACTTTATGGTTGTGAAATATGGGGAACTTTTAACGCAAATACAGCCCGATTTAGAAATGGTTCTTTAACACCAGATAAAATTTACTCAAATATTATTTGTTAAAAATTACACTCAAAATTTTGCAAGTTCATATTAGGGGTCCATAGAAAAACAACAAATTTTGCTGTGTTGTCAGAGCTTGGACGTTTTCCACTCCATTATGATATAATTAAAAGCATCTTGAATTACTGGCAACGCCTTGAAAACTTAAAAAAATTTCCTTTATTTCAGAAGGCCTATGAACAAAAAAAGTCTTCATGGTATGGATCACTTCTATGTATACTTCAAAATTTTCCTGTAATTAACCAACTGAAAGATAAAAGGACCTCTAAAGCTAAACTCAATAAACTCATAAGGGAAACATTTTTGGAACTATGGATTAATCAAAGGGCCCAATTTTCTGATGGAAAATTGCGAACTTATACTTCCATTAAGCAACACTTTGGATATGAATGTTATCTTTCCATTATCAAAAACTTTGAGCATAGGAGGAGTTTAACAAAACTAAGAACCTCAGCTCATCGCCTCAATATTGAGGCAGGTAGATATCAGGGTATACCTCCACACCAAAGGTTGTGTGCTCAGTGTGACTCGAGAGAAATTGAGGATGAAATCCATTTTTTACTTGTCTGCAACAAATTTGCAGATAACCGACAAGCATTACTAAACACTGTTGCTTTAACATGTAACAACTCTCTAAATTTAACTGTGCAGGAAAAATTTCACTGGATAATGAACTGTGAAGACAAAAACATACTTAAAGAATTATGTAACTTTATTTATAAATTTTGTAGATAACTATGAAATTGACATATTTATATGTGTATATATACACTGTATGTATGTGTATGTATATATGTATATGAATACTGCTTACTTTTCTGGGCAAGACACAGGGAGAATCTAAAAGATTAAGCACCGTCCCCTGGTGTTTTCTCCAGTAAGGTAACCTTCTCTGTATGTGTGTGTACATATGTATATGAATACTGCTTACTTTTCTGGGCAAGACACAGGGAGAATCTAAAAGATTAAGCACCGTCCCCTGGTGTTTTCTCCAGTAAGGTAACCTTCTCTCTCGGCAAAAATAATTCCTTTTCTTTCTGGGTTAGACACGGGGAGAGTCTACCATGACTCTAACAAGCACCGCCCCCTGGTGTCTCTCCCAGATATAGATAATGACACTACTACTACGATATAAAATAAACATCAAATCTTGGTGAAAAACACTTTTTCTGTTCAATAGAATTCTTAAGCACCGTCCGGTGACTTAAATACGAACATTATGAATAATATTATGTTTTCAACCTTGTCACACTGTGCACACAACACCAATTGTATAAAAATGTTTAACACTATTACAACTTGTGTAACTCTGTTAAAATTGTAATGTACTGTTCATTAATCATACATGTAAATTATTTGTCATTGCCTCTAGTGGGACCTTAATTGGAATAAAATATTGGTATTGGTATTGGTATTGTACATCCATATGGTACGACGAAAAGAAGTTTGTTTAAAGTTCGGTATTTTTAAATATACTTTCGTGGCATTGTGGTCACTTTTATTCCTGTCTATACCTATAGTTTCGGCAAATATAGTATTACATTCTGCCGATACTAGAATAGGGTCTAACAAGGTGGCCCTTTGTGACACTGGATCAAACCTTGTAGATTCATTATTAACATTATTGAGGAAAAATAAATCTATGATTTCATTTAAAGGACTATTACTAACAGTAAACAAATCAACATTAAGGTCTCCAGTATAATGACAATATTTTGACTTTAATTAAATGCTAGCTCTATAGAGTAACAAAACTGTTCCCAAAAGTGATCTGTAGACTATAACGAGGAAATTCAATTTCAACCCAGACGAGCTCACCATTAATAAATTCTAAGTCTGATCTACGTTTCATTTTAAGAGTGTCTGAAACATAAATTATCACCCCTCCCCCAAACAATTCCGATCGTTTCTTAAAATGTCCTCGTGTAACATCATATCTTTATTTTCTACATTTTCATCTAAATGACTTTCAGTTATACAAATTATAAATGATTCATGAGCAACAGATTCTATATAATCGATCTTGGACCTTACACTTCTAGAATTTAAATGAAACACTGAAATATCGTCTTCACTAGATCCAGGGTTCAGTTCTACTTATCAAAAATATACCGATCAAAGTAAAGCAAATGTTAAAGCGCACATCATGTAAAAGCATTTTATAAGACATACAACTGTAACTTAGTACCCTGTAAAATAACACATATACTGATGAAATACGCTTTAAGCAATAAAACATTTTTTTTACAAATCCTCGAATAACAATTTCCATAAAATAATCCTATCGAGATCCTGTACAACATTAAGTCATTACCCATTGTCCTTATTTACTTCTATTTCACACATAAATACTGATGTAAAAGTTTATATAATTAGTTATACTACACAGATTTGTAATTGCAAGTGTTGCAATGTGTGTTCTTGCCTTTTTCTAATATTTAAGGATGTTTGACGGTAGGAAGCCCACCCGAAGTTAAATCTAACAAGTTTAACAGTTTGGGTATCAGTTGTTTCAACTGAGCTCATGTTTTTTTCATTTTAATAATTTTTTTAATATACCGAGAATAAACAAATAAGTAAAAACGTAAAATATAAGCATGATATTATTAGTTACATACGTTCATATCTGTAGATCATGTAGATATGGCGATTTTAACACCTGAAGTGACCCAAGTAGGCACTGAGGCGAAGCCGAACGGTGTACAGGGGTGCTGAAGGTGTTACAATCGCCATATCTACGGATATGAACGTGTATAACGAAATTATCCCCGGTTTTAGTTTGAAATGATGGATTTTAATGTGCTTTGTCAACTCAATCACGGACGTAAATTAAAGTTTTCATAATTATCAAAGAAAAGTGGATTGAAATTTGATAAAAATCGCGCTTTTTTACAAATTGTATTTCTCGAAAAAAAAAAATCAATTATTTTGTTGGATTCAAACAGATGAAAAATTTAGATATGGCTACGAATGTCATGCAGAGACGTCATATATATGCCGTTACCTTTGTCTTGGTAATAGGACAGACAGTAACAGGGTATTCAATATCGCATGTTATCAAACTTTTTTTCAAAAACAGTTAATTGTTCCCTCTTATATGGTTCGACATTTTCTATAACAAGATTTATATGTCAGGCAAAAGGACGATTTTTTTTTCAAACAAGACTGTTTTAGCATTAATTTATTGCTGATGACAGTCTAGACATTAGAAAATGCTACATTAATCTTAGTACATACCGATATTATTAGTGATTCAACTTTATATGCCGAAAACTGTTTCCGTTTGTTTTGATTATCTTCAGGAACGCAAACACCAATAGAGGAGCACAATTTGAATGGAGAATTAATTTCAGATCTGCATAATGCTAATGGTATTGACGCCGATTCAAGAACATATTTTAAATTGATAAAATGTAAAATATATCTTTGAAAAGCTTGCATAAACGATTTTTTTTCACTTATGCAGATATTGCATCATGTTAATACACACATTATTGAACTGTGTAAGGTTATTTTGATAATATACAATGGCACGAAAAATAACTATACCAATGACTAACAAGTGATTTATTCCAAAATTAAATCCGTCTTCTTTGTCATCCAAAACCCACAAAAACATTAATGTTCTTTTAATTTTATTTACTGGAACTTTTCAATAGGTTCATATCAATAATAAGTGTAGTAATTACCTTATACATGTTATAATGGTATAGGAACAGAGGCGTACACAATTTTGTGCAAAAACAAATAATCATAAATATGACCGAGTTGTACATTTCTCAAAAATTAAAATGTATTTTTTATATTAGTTTTAAGGAATACGTTCCTAAGTATATTTAATTTTATTCTATAAGTATCTATTTATAACTTGCATTTTTTTAGTTTTTACATTTAAATGTTTAAATCTTTTATACCTTTCATCCAAGTTCAGTATCAAGTAATAAATAAGCAATAAAGAAATAAACAATGATACCTAATATACAACCACAACACAGAAATATATTAAATATCTCTTATCCCTACCACGCCTCGTTATAGGTGAATCTCGTGTGCGATAGTTTCGGCATTTCGAAATCGTTGATACTAAATTACGCATTTATCCGTATCATATGTCGAGTTGTTCCGTCGTAGACTTCACAATTATTATGATCGCACAGCAGGAAGTTTGTTGTTGTTTACTTTGATCACTTCAACAATAAATGCCGCATTTAACAGGTAAACGTCAAAACTGTAGCTTATATTCATTAGAACATTAACAATGCTTTATACTTACACCTATAAAAATAAATTTGATGGTCGGTGATAGTCAGTTGTATGGGTACGTCGTAGCATACGTAGGATCTCTGTGGTTGGGCTTCAACATTGAGAATGGACAAGGCAGGGAGTCCCTGAGGGACAAGACAGTCCACCGCAACCTCTTGCTTCCCATTGGGATATTGAGAGACACACACTGGAGGTTTGGTTATTAGTGTTTTTATGGATATTTTAAGGGTTTCTTAGTCAGAGAATCTAGTCAAGGTCAGTCTTTTCACCCGACATTCATTATTTTTTTTTTTTAAAGGTGTTTTTAAAGGAAATTTTAGCTGAAACTAGCATTGCCATTGTATTCTTCGGCACTATCTTGTTTCTTGTTTTATCCTTTTTCTTACGAAAATGCACTGGAGGATTTTTATTAGTGTTTTTATGTTTCTTTTAAAGAAGCAGGATGTTTTAAATGGAACAGATAGAGGTGTTGGATATTTTAATGGTTTCTTAGTCAGAGAACTTAGTCAAAGATCAGTCTTTTCATCTGACATTCAGCAGTGGATAAAGCTATGGAACTTTCACACAAATAATATATCGTATGTAAACAAATGTAGAATTACTAGCATCAACGTTTTACTGTTATTGGCTGGTGACATTGAACGTAATCCTGGCCCGAGAACAGGTTGTAGCTTTTGCAGCAAGATTGTCAGACGGTCTGATAAGGCAATACAGTGCGAGGATTGTGATAACTGGAACCACATACATTGTGTAAACATTAGCAATGATCAGTACAAATTATTGCAGAATTCTAGTGATTCATGGTACTGCCCTAAATGTGTCTCACCTTGTGGTCTCTGCTTGCAATCTGTCAAGAATACTGACCCTGCCATCGAATGTGACACTTGTAAATTAAGGATACACAATCGTTGTGAAGTTGTTACACCGGAAGAGTATATGATAGTGCAGGCCACAAATTGTGCTTGGTCATGTCCCAAATGTGACGCAGATAACTTATCATCGTCATTCTCAAGTCTATCAACAGATTTTGAAACTCGTAATCAATTTGAAGTCTTATCAGATAACTATAAACCTACTAAAATTAATAAACCAACAGTAAATAAAAATAAAATCACTATTGTGTCAATGAACATAAATAGTATTAGGGGGAAAAAACTAGAGCTACAGTCATTCCTAGCCACCATGGATCCAGATGTACTAGTAGTTGCAATTCAGGAAACTAAACTAGACAGTAGTGTCATATCTAATGAAATTATACCAGAAGAAATGGGTTATGATATTTATAGAAACGATAGGAATCTAAAAGGCGGGGAGACTATGCTCCTAGTAAAATCATATTTAGGTTCATCTCCAGTGAAATTTATTGAAAATGGATCAGAATCAGTATGGGCTAAGTTGTCTCTAAAAGGCAAAGAACACTTTTTTAGTAGCTGGTATAGAGAACCAAATGCTTCGGTTGACCATTTAAATTTACTCAAAGAACAGTTAGACAACATAAAGAAATCCGTTAAAGCTCGTGTTACTCCATACATACACGTGATGGGCGATTTTAACTTCAGAAAGATTAATTGGGAAGACAAAACGAACAAAGTTACATCTTCATGTCTATCGGATTGTGACGGACAAACTTTAATTGATATATTACATGATCATAGTGCAGAACAACTCGTAACCTTCCCCACGAGGGACTAAAATATTTTGGATTTATTAATTACGACTTTACCGGGTCAATTTGAAAATGTGTTCTCACCGGATAAACTCAGTGACCATGACATAATCATGGCCACATTGAAGTGCGAAATACCATATAAAAAACAACCAAGACGGTCTTATTTCCAATATTCAAAAGGAGATTATGAATCTATGAGAAAAGAAACTTTGGACTTTGCAAATGAAAAATATTTTAACGGGCATCAAAATAGTAGAACTGTTGAAAAAAATTGGCAATTAATAAAACAATTCTTACTAAAAAGTATAAACACTCATGTTCCAAGTAAAATTAGTAAAAGTACAAAATCCTTACCTTGGATTACGCGTGAAATAACTAAATTGGTAAAACGCAGAAACAGAACTCATGCAAACTTTAAAAAAACCGGCAATGTAAGACTTAAGAAAAAGTGGCATATTCTAAGAAAACAGGTTAAATTGGAGGTCAATACAGCCCATGAAAATTACGTTAATAACTTAATTGGCGAAATAAAAATAGATTCCAAACCTTTCTGGAAGTATATAAATGGCCAAAAATCTGACAAACAAGGTATCCCACCGCTAAAGTCAAATAACGGTTCTTTCGCTGAATCAGATTTATCAAAGGCAGAAGCGCTAAATGAGCAGTTTACGAGTGTATTTACAGACACTGAGTATTTTTCGGTTCCTTTTGAAAAACCTTCAGTGAATAAAATGGACAATATTACCATCTCTAGTAAAGGTGTTGAACAGATTTTACATGGGTTAAATACAACTAAAGCCATGGGTGCTGACAATCTACATCCTAAAGTCCTAAAAGAATTGGCTCCAAGTTTGGCGTGTATCTTAGCGCATCTTTTTCAACAGTCAATTGATCTCGGTACTATCCCTGAAGATTGGCAAAATGCAAACATTTGTCCTCTGTTTAAAAAAAATGATAGATCATTACCAAGTAACTATAGACCAGTATCCTTAACATGTATATGCTGTAAAATGCTTGAGCATATTATCTGTTCCAACCTAATGCAGCATTTTGAAAAATACTCTGTGCTGAATAGAAATCAACACGCATTTAGGAAAAATCACAGTTGCGAAACACAACTAGTTACGGTTATAAATGACTGGGCCACATCAATTGATAAAACTAAACAAGTGGACATTTTCATACTGGATTTCGAGAAAGCCTTTGATATGGGTCCTCATGAGTTATTAAAGACTAAATTGCATAAATACGGTGTTCCAACCAATATTCTACACTGGTTTGATTCGTTCTTAGTAAATCATAAACAGTGTGTAGTAGTAAATGGATCTAAATCGACAGTTGTTAAATCTGGAGTCCCACAAGGAACAGTTTTAGGACCTATTTTATTTCTTGTTCACATAAATGACATTTCTAAAAATATTTCGTCGACCATAAGACTCTTCGCCGATGACTGTGTCTGTTACAGAGAAATTAACAATTTGGAAGACTTCTTGGCTTTACAATCTGACATTAACAAATTGGGCGATTGGGCCACATCATGGGGGATGCGTTTCCAACCAGTCAAATGCAATATGATGACCCTCTCTAGAAAAAAGAAAAATATTGTCTTAAAAAATACTCGTCTGGAATTTTTAAAAAGTATTAAATATCTTGGGGTGAACATTACAAATGACTTGAACTGGAGCACTCAAGTAAACGAAATTTGTAACAAAGCCTACAAAACTCTAGGTCTTTTAAAGAGAAATTTATCAAAGTGTCCACAAGAAGTAAAACTACAAGCATACAAAGGATTGATTCGTCCAGTTTTGGAATATGCCAGCGCGGTTTGGGACCCGCATCAGTTATATTTACAAGAGAAGCTTGAAAAAGTCCAAAAGCGTTCAGCAAGATTTATTACTTCAAATTATCGTGACTATGAACCAGAATCGATGACAAAAATCCTCAAAAGTTTAAAATTGCAACCTCTTGGAAATCGTAGAAAACAAAACAGGTTAATATTGTTGTGTAAAGGTTTAAATTCTAAGGCAAATTTACCACTGGAACAGTTATGCCGACCACTTCGTAAAACTAAAAATATGCATAGTGATCATTTCAACAGAATTCTTTCAAGGACCAATGTTCTAAAATATAGTTTCATTCCAAATACGGTATGTGATTGGGACTCTCTCCCACCGGACTTGATCCTGAAATACATGTCAGCTACCAGTGACCCAGTTTCTACATTTATAACATTGGTAAGAGGGGGCAAACAATTTGAGTAATTCAGCAACTTGACGCAAGCGCGGTGAATTAATGTTTATTAAAAATGTTTCACCGTATTCTATCAAGATCAAGAAGATCAAGATCAATACCTGTTCCAAGAGCAACAAAAGTTAAACCAACAGCAGCTCCAAGACCTTCCAAGATAAGACCAGTCCCAGCGAAACGAAGAAAGGAACTTATAATCCAGACTGATGATACTGAGGATCTTGAATCTGAAGAGGAGTCAGAATGGAGATTTGTAATCAGGGAGGAACAAGACAGCAGTGATCCATCCATCACTCAGGAACCTCTTGTTATGTCGGACCCTGATGGACAGAATCAGACAGAAGCTGTACGGGACGCCCTTCCATCTGAAGACACTGATAGTGTAGAAGATGACCAGCTTGATGTCAGTGACCAAGGAAGCGCTTCGGACAGAGAAGAGACAGTTCAGCAGGACAGCAGTGCTGACAGTGATAGTGCTCCAGATGATTTACCAGTTCCTACATTAAGACGATCGACCAGAGAAAGAAGACCACCACTTAGGTACAGGTCTGGAGATTTCATTCTGGCGAAGTCTACTGTTTTACACGAACAACCAGACTGGGAAAAGAAGATCCATTATATCACAACACTGGCAAAGACTACCAACCTTCTTACCGATTTAAAGGAAGAAACAGGAAAGACCATCCTACATGT
Organism: Limnoperna fortunei; assembly: GCA_944474755.1. NCBI lineage: Eukaryota > Metazoa > Mollusca > Bivalvia > Mytilida > Modiolidae > Limnoperna > Limnoperna fortunei. The sequence continues at coordinate 40,748,534 of OX104112.1, forward strand.
TGTCCTAAGACTATTGGATCCTGCCCATACTCTAAAGTGACAGACAGAATGCAGAGACGTCATTTTCCGGCTGGGGGGAGGATGTGGCAGAGTGTTATTTTCCAGGATTTAGTTAGTGTCTTTATTTTGTAAATTAATATTGTATTACACATATATTATTTAGTTTGATTATTAAATGAACAGGTTTAGTATATAAACTGACTCACTTTAAAATCTTATCTAGTTTTGTGATACCTATTTTGGATAATACTAATTACTGATTATGGAATTTTGAGTTACCTGTCAGGTGACAGTTATTTTTTTAGCAACTCTTCTATTTTATTCTAGTACTTCTTACAGTCTTATTGTCTATTGGTCATTTTGAGTAACATGTATTCTTTTGGAGGTAAAATTCTAATTCTATTGTTTTGGTGAACACTTCTTGATAAACCTTGAGAGAGAAAGGAAGACATTTTTGTTCATACTGATTTTCAACAATACTTCACAGCCTTTGTTCTGAGAAACTTTCAACAAAACTATATTGTGCTGAATTAGGTATAACCATGATGTAGAAGTATATATGATTGTAATATTTTGACTGCCAGCCTATTCATCTTTTTGAGTGGGCTTTATTTAGTCATTGTTTTCTGTTGATTCCCACTACAAATAAAGAACCTGAAAATTAAAACCAGTGTGTGTTATTTTTCGCATGGTTTCACAATCATCGTTATAAATCCGAGTAATGTCCTTGTTAAAATAAAAGATATAAGCATTAAGATGCCTTCTTTAAAACAAAACTTCGATAAATATATAGTATATCAATATATGACTGTTAAATTTCTGTTATGAGTTTGCTGGTTCGAGTCTCATTGAAGGCAGTGTGTACTCGACTACTGGTCTGGTCAGAGAGTAATTGACAACTTTCCAATTTTAAAAACTCCATCAAGTGTCCACTGCCGGTACAAAAAAACTGTGGCTACAGCTGCAAGTTTATCCAGTTGAAAACTTTTGAAATGGACAATCGTCATTGATAAATTTTAACACCAGTGAGTTTAAAAAAAAACCTTGTATGGTTTTCCTTGATGTTAATTATGGCTTTCACCAGTTAGACAAATTATGAGTCAGGTATTGGCCACCTAGAGATGTACCCTCGGATAACTTATGACACAGTTGTTAATTGCACCATTTTTTATCACACTTGTGATCATAACATAACAATTGCAACAGCTGACCACCAAAGTAAAAGAGAATGGGTTGTAAAAAACGGTGCACCAATTTATCCAACTGATTTTCTTTCTTACCTGTTGGGTTGTTTAGTAGCAATTAGGTGTCATTTATACAATGTGCCAGGAAAATGGTATCTTACCATTCATCCTACTTTTGATCATTAGATATTCCCATTTATTCAACTGATTTTTTCTTACCTATTGGGTTGTTTATTTAGCAATAATTAGGTGTCAAATATACAAAGTGCCAGGAAAGTTTGTTCCATGTATATTATTTTTAAAGGCGTTTTTTATATCTTAAAAATAAGCAATTTCTAAAATTTGTTTAAAATATTACAGAGGTGTAAAAAATAGAGAATTAAAAGTTAAAAATCATTTAAGCAATCTTTTATACAGTTTTAATTTATTTTTAAACTGAAAAATGAAAGTTTAAACTAAAAAGGTTTCAAATAAAAATCATGTATATTATTTTAAGCTCACCTGACCCAAAGGGTCATGTGAGCTATTGCCATCACTTGGCGTCCGTCGTCGTTAACTTTTCTTTAAAAATCTTCTCCTCCAAAACCACTGAAGGGATTGCTTTGAAACTTTGCACACATCATCAGTAAAATGTCCTCTGCCAAGTTTGCACAAATCATGGCCAGTGCTTGAAATTAGGATTTGCAACTCACTTGCCCGAATCCTGAACTTTTGGATTTTCTCCTATATATTCAATATAAATTTTATCAAAATTTCACTTGCCCGAAAGGATTTTTACTGGCCAGGGGCCAGCGGACTTGTGCTAATTTCGCAGACTGCATGGCCTCAGACCAACCAACATGGCTAGCGCTGCCATGGCTAAAAATAGAACAGGGGGGTCAAAATAAAGTTTTTGGCTTATAGTTCAAAAAGTATAACAGATACAGGAAAAGCAAACAGACTTTCCTTCTTCAGCATCAAAAGCTCTACAAAACACTCCATTGGGTCAAAGTTGTATGACAACTCCTTATAGGAGTTTTTGCTCTTTAATTGTCGAAATTGATGATTTTTGCTATTTTTGCCTCAAAATCTTGAAAATTATTAGAACTAGAGAAAAAGTTAGCATAGCTTAAAAGGTCAAAATTAATGATTCTTGCAGAAGTGTTGGACAATTCCTTATATGAAAGGAAAGCTGGATGAAAAGGGTTGCTTGGTTTCAGGTTCAGGTGAACGATACAGGCTCCTGTGAGCCTCTAGTTATTCATACTTTAGCTCTACATTTAAATTATTATAAAATTCAGGTTCTAAATTAAGCCATATTTTTTATATGTAACACAACATAAGCTGTAGTTAAAAGTTCTTTGTTCTCAATTACCTTTGATTGCATTTATCCAACTTTAAAATTTCTACCTGTAGTACTTTTTTATCAAAAGTTAGATAAATGGGAATAAACCTAATAAATATTTATTCCAATTTTGAAAGTGTGTTATACATTATATTGATTACAATGTATTCTAGGGCAGTTCTCACGACATCCTGTGTGATAATATAATTGAAATCATGGAACTATGTTCAATCACCAGATCACAGTAAATCCTAAGTAAATGCATTGAAAAGCTCAAAGAAGTATTTTTTTCTTTTCTTGATAAAAAATCATAAAAAATAATGGCTAATAGTTTTATTATCAGCACGACAGGTCGGACCAGCTACAGGGCTATAGTGTTGTGGCTTCAAAACCCAAATGTTATTGCCTCAGAGTCACATTAACAGGAGACATATGATTGTAGGTTGTATGTGATGTTGAATGCTATCCTTTACATGTAGTTATAAGTGTTAAATAAATATAATGCTAGTAAGTCAAATAAAGATGTTACATTTCTATTTTAGTTATCCTGTTTGTGTGGTTACCATGCTTTTTTGCTTTAAATGAAATTCCAGAAGGTAAATATAGAATTATTGTCTTTAAGTCATTATAAGGCTGTGGATTATAAAGCCTTCTTGTTATTAGTCTGTTTCTTATTAAGCCTTAATTCTTACCCATTACCAGGTGGATAGCCTTATTGTTATATGTATGTTTTTTAAGGCTTTCCACTTTTTGAAAGTGTTTGTTTATTATTCATCTAAGTTTTAAAAAGGTGTAATGACATGTTCCTGAGAGTCTCCTGGCCTAAGTTTCATAAAATTCAAATTGCAACTTTTCTCAAATCCTAGAGTTTTCCCCAAATTTGAATTTTCCAGCAATCTTAATTGAATTGACCAATATTTGAGTTGAGGTTGAGTTAAGGAAATCCTCAAATTTGAGATATTTTATGAAATCATGCTCTGTGGGTTAAATGCTTATATTAAAAGAACTGTTCAAGACAAGGATCTGTTGAATCTAAGCATTAAGTGTTACAGTTGCAATAGTAATTAGTTTTTTTTTAATTGATGAACATTTATTTTAACTCATCTGGAACAAAGGGTCATGTGAGCACTTTGAATTATTTTCTTGTTGTTATGTTGTCTGTAAAATTTTACATTTCAATCTTGTTCTTCATATTCTTGGTTAGTGTAATTAAAACTTAACTTCATTATGATGTTCTTTAAATGGTCGTTTATAAAGTTTTTTCATGGTGACCATAGACAAAATAACTGCATCCTAGGACTTGATTAAAATTGGGCTCCTATGGAGAAAATATTTTAAAGGAGAACCAACTGAAATAAAACTGATCAGTAAAATTTATTGTATAGTCCTCTATAAAATTTTATTTTCTATGCAATAAATTCGTAATGGCCACCACTGCAAATTTAGTTTAACATGGACAGACCTTAAATTGAAGAATTTTCTAGTGCCTCTGAATTTTCGAACACTACAAAGCTGAATTAAGTCATATTGTATGTGAATGTTTATTGAATGGTTCTCTTGAAAGTTTATGTTTTTTATTTGATCAAAAACCAAGATGGTAGCCATTGCAGAAATAAATTAACATATAAATCTATAGAAAAAATGTCTAAAAATCATTCTTATCTGAAACCAGTTGAAACTAAAAGGCAAAATTCATTTGATGGTGCTCTAAGTTTATGATGTTTATCCCAGTTTATCCCAGTTGAAATTGAAAATGATTGTCATTGCAGTGATACAGTTTTTGAGAGAAGCATTCTTTAGGTTGAACAGTTACATGTATATCAATAATACATCAACATTTATAAACATGATAAATGTACCTTAAAAAAGTTTACACATTTATTTAAGGACTAAATGTAATGACACATTTTCAACCAATCTTTAAAAAAACAAAACATATTTAATATTATTTGATTATAAGTACTGTATATTATAGCTCACATAAGAACCTTGCATTTTGATTGGTTAGCAAGCCGTATACATTAGGCTATGTATACGTCTACAGCCGTATACATAAAGCATATTTTTATCCCGTATGGGGCCCCTGGGAAAACAAATCATCATGGCCGCCTTCGTCCGCTTCGATTGAAAAAGTAACAAAATGAAGCAATGTCTAACCCGAACATGTTTTAAACGACGTAAATAAAATGATATGTAATATATTTGTTTTAATAACATAAGGGAAGTAAATTAAGAAACAAATCTACTCAAATATCAGCGACAGAAGGCACGGAAAAAGGGGGGTGGTTATGGGTCAATAATGTCAGTCTCAGGTCACAAATCCTGTATGATTTTTGTGTCCTCTATAAAAGTGTGTCAATGCACAAACCAACAAACGAGAAACTTGATCTCAAGCGCACTAAAAGTTAATAAATATGTACCTACACTGTATCATCATGCACTCTTCAGTCAAGACATCGTCGAAATCCGTTGATATTCATTTTGATTTCCATCGTCCAAAATCCAATGGTATTCATTTTAATGGCATCAAAGTGACATTACCGTCAATAACTAGTTTTCTTATTTTAATTCACTAATCAACGTCGACATCCACACATCAATCAAAACCAATACAGGCTCCACCGATATTGAATTTGGTGCTTCGCAAACTTTTACCTTGACACTTCCCAGTTTAAGGTTACAATTGGGTTATTTGTTGACCAGAAGACGATTAATATTTAAAAAAGATAAATTTTCGCTGTTATTTAATAAATAATAATTATTTTCTCATTTTTATTAATTTAATGTTCAACAAAAATATAGTTTGTTTTTATATAAACTATAGTTATAAATCCCGAATGGGCCTCGATCGTCTAAGCGTCATAAAAGTAATGATGGGGTGCCATAAGGGACAATATTTATTGAATATATTTGGATTTTATCAATAATAACGTAATTTGCCCAATTCCAGAGTGTAATTTTGTGTTATAAAAACTATTAATAAAGATGCATTTTTTTTAAATATTATGCGTTTTTTTTAAATATTATGCGTTCACTTAAAACGTATATTTTCCAAACAAATACGGATAACTTGATCACGTATCCAAAAAAATTTCGCTACATGGACCTAGTTCTTTCTGTTTTTCCCGTAAAATATTCCTAATTTAAGATGTGAGCTATAATATAATAGTTATTCCGGTCTTAGACAGGGTATATAATGTCACATTCACGGCTTAGGACGTATATTCCATTCGCCTTCGGCTCATGGAATATAAATCCTAAGCCGTGAATGTGACATTATATACCCTGTCTAAGACCGGAATAACATATAATATTCCATGTTGTGACATAGTTAATTTACAGATGATACTAGTATGTTATCCTATGATAAAATATCCAATAAATAATGGCTTCCATATATTTTCTCACTTATGATTTTGTAGCATTATGCAATTTAACTGTACACTCATTATACTATTTTGCATTATAAATTGAATTGATCAAGATTTTTAAGCATTATGGAACTGTTTTTCAACCTATACTAGTACATACATGTACTTGTGGAATGTATACCGTTGGTATTTTTACTTAGTTCTTTATGAATAAACAAAATATGTATTACTATTGTTCTCAAATATTCTTTTATTTATATAAAGTACTAAAGTATATTTAGTATATACATGTACATGTACTGTATTATATTTATCTTTTATAAGACATTTTTAAAATCAGGATATATTGTAATAAAAGCTTATTAGAACATCTTGAATTAATATTCTCCAATAAAGTCCACCTTTATACACAGTACATGTACACACTAAGTTTATTCTTCGTTATTATTTTGTTTAGTATTTTGTTCATTATTGGAGGAAGGAAATAGGTCAATAATGATTTTGATTTTGTTATACCCCCCGCTTGAAATACCCCCCGCTTGAAAAGCGGGGGGTATATAGTGTTCATGGTGTCCGTCCGTCCGTCCTTCCGTCCGTCCGTCCGTCCTTCCGTCCGTCCGTCCGTTACACTTTCTATTATTTGCAACTCCTCCTACACCACTGAAAGGAATTTGATGAAACTTACACAGAATCTTTGTCTCATAGTGCCATTGTGCAGGAGATATTTAACATTTTGATCGGAATGATATTTGGGGTTTCCCATAGAAAAACATGGACTTTGTCATTGACCTAAGGGGGTCCCTATCTCTTATGTGCAACTCCTCCTACACCACTGAATTGAATTTAATGAAACTTACACAGAATGCTTGTCACATAGTGCCATTGTGCAGGAGATATTAAACATTTTGATCTGATCGATATTTGGGGTTTCCCATAGAAAAACATGGACATTGTCATTGACCTAAGGGGGTCCTCATCTCTTATGTGCAACTCCTCCTACACCACTGAATGGAATTTAAAGAAACTTACACAGAATCTTTGTCACATAGTGCCATTGTGCAGGAGATATTAAACATTTTGATCGGATCGATATTTGGGGTTTCCCATAGAAAAACATGGACATTGTCATTGACCTAAGGGGGTCCTCATCTCTTATGTGCAACTCCTCCTACACCACTGAATGGAATTTAAAGAAACTTACACAGCATCTTTGTCACATAGTGCCATTGTGCAGGAGATATTAAACATTTTGATCGGATCGATATTTGGGGTTTCCCATAGAAAAACATGGACATTGTCATTGACCTAAGGGGGTCCTCATGTCTTATGTGCAACTCCTCCTACACCACTGAATGGAATTTGTTGAAACTTACACAGAATCCTTGTCACATAGTGCCATTGTGCAGGAGATATTTATTATTTTGATCGGAATGATATTTGGGGTTTCCCATAGAACAACACGGACTGTCATTGACATAAGGGGATACCCATTTCTTATGTGCGACTCCTCCTACACCACTAAATGGAATTTGATGAAACTTACACAGAATGTTGTCACATATTGCCATTGTGCACTAGATATATAAAATTTCGATTGGAATGATATTTGGGGTTTCCCATAGAAAAACATGGACTTTGTCATGGACATAAGGGATACCCATCTCTTATGTGCAACTCATTCCTACACCACTGAATGGAATTTGTTGAAACTTACACAGAATCCATGTCACATAGTGCCATTGTGCAGGAGATATTTAACATTTTGATCGGAATGATATTTGGGGTTTCTCATAGAAAAACATGGAGTTTGTAAAGGACATAATGGGATACCCATCTTTTATTTACAATTCCTCCTACACCACTGAATGGAATTTGTTGAAACTTATACAGAATCTTGGTCACATATTGGCATTGTGCATTGGATATTAAACATTTTGATCAGAATATTATTGGAGGTTTGCCATAGAAAAACATGGACTTTGTCATTGACATTAGGGGATTCCATTCTTTGGGGGATTGGGGAGGGTTACATGCATTATCTGCAATTTCGCCTTCACGTTTAACTAGATAAAGTTTCAATTTCATAATTAAGAACACCCGAATTTTCAAAGTAATTGTGAAGCGGGGGGTATCAATGGTGAGCATTGCTCACAGGTGTTTTTACTCTAGTTTCAGATTGTTATCCTGTGCAAGTTACTAGTAGAAAGGGTGAATTTGGTACACCCTTTATCAAACCCGCTTTGTTTTGTCAGCAGTGGGTGATACAAGGACAAACAGGGGAGATAATTACTGTCAGGTGAGCAGGATCTAAAAAAACAAGATCCAGGTACACTACAACTATTGTAGATTATGCTTTTCTACCAGTTCACATTGAGAAGCTCAACAATGTGTACTCTTTTTTAACCTCTTTTTTTGTAAAAATAAAAACATAAATGTTTTTCTGATTTTTAAAATAAATTATTGTACTTGTTTACCTTACATTCCTGTTCACAGATAACCTATATATACCAAATACTGTGTAACAATGATAAAACCAAAATCTGGAGCAAAATCAGCCAGAGTTACAACAGTAAAACAGTAGTGGAGGGCTTAGTACATGTATGTGTACATATATAAAGTCTGTCAGTGGTGGAGAGCTGAGTACATGTATGTGTAAAGTCTGGTAATTATCATCAGTAGTGGAGGGCTTAGTACATGTATGTATAAAGTCTGGTAATTATCATCAGTAGTGGAGGGCTAAGTACATGTATGTATAAAGTGTTGTAATAATTATCAGTAGTGGAGGGCTTAGTACCTGTATGTGTAAAGTCTGGTAATTATCATCAGTTGTTGAGGGTTTAGTACCTGTATGTGTAAGTCTGGTAATAATCATCAGTTGTTGAGGGTTTAGTACCTGTATGTGTAAGTCTGGTAATAATCATCAGTAGTGGAGGGCTTAGTACCTGTATGTGTAAAGTCTGGTAATTATCATCAGTAGTGGAGGGCTTAGTACCTGTATGTGTAAAGTCTGGTAATTATCATCAGTAGTTGAGGGCTTAGTACCTGTATGTGTAAGTCTGGTAATAATCATCAGTAGTGGAGGGCTTAGTACCTGTATGTGTAAAGTCTGGTAGTAATCATCAGTAGTGGAGGGCTTAGTACCTGTATGTGTAAAGTCTGGTAATAATTATCAGTAGTGGAGGGCTTAGTACCTGTATGTGTAAAGTCTGGTAATAATCATCAGTAGTGGAGGGCTTAGTACCTGTATGTGTAAAGTCTGGTAATAATTATCAGTAGTGGAGGGCTTAGTACCTGTATGTATAAAGTCTGGTAATTATCATCAGTACTGGAGGGCTTTGTACCTGTATGTGTAAAGTCTGGTAATAATTATCAGTAGTGGAGGGCTTAGTACATGTATGTATAAAGTCTGGTAATTGTATGTATAAAGTCTGGTAATTATCATCGGTAGTGGAGGGCTTAGTACATGTATGTGTAAAGTCTGGTAATTATCATCAGTAGTGGAGAGCTTAGTACATGTATGTATAAAGTCTGGTAATTATCATCAGTACTGGAGGGCTTTGTACATGTATGTGTAAAGTCTGGTAATTATCATCAGTAGTGGAGGGCTTAGTACATGTATGTGTAAAGTCTGGTAATTATCATCAGTAGTGGAGGGCTTAGTACATGTATGTATAAAGTCTGGAAATAATCATCAGTAGTGGAGGGCTTAGTGAATGTATGTGTACATATATTAAGTCTGGTAGTTACCATCAGTAGTGGAGAGCTTAGTACATGTATGTGTAAAGTCTGGTAATTATCATCAGTAGTGGAGGGTTTAGTACATGTATGTGTAAAGTCTGGTAATTATCATCAGTAGTGGAAGGCTTAGTACACAGGTATAAGGTCTGAGTCAACATTTATATATACCTATTTGAAACAAAATGTAGCTTTTATAATGTACAAGGTCTTAACAAAAGTTCATCACTTTTTCTTGGACAAGAAATAACCAATATTTGCAATTCATGTGTTTTAAAATTTAATTTTTGAACTTCAAGGTCAAATGAATTGTAAACTTTGAAGGATTGTAAACTTTGAAGTATTGGTGTGTGGAGGTTTGCTTTGCAAAGATTCTAATTAGAGTTCAGCCATGCCAAACATTAGAAATCAGTGATTCTGATTAAGAGAAGATCTAAAAATCCTCTACATGACTTAATGGATTGTTAATTTTGCAGGATATGGTTACATACAGTATAAAAAAAACCAGATGGGTTATACACAATAACCAGATAAAATAGGAGTTGACAATTGGTTGAATATATATGTTTGTTTTGTGTCGTTACCTTTGTTAATCTTAAATGGAGCACACATATATCCAAAATCTGTAATCGAGCAAATAGCATCCTAGGCTTTATTTGTAGAAATCTTAAACACAGTAGTGTATCATTTAAAGAAACAGCCTATACGTCTTTAGTTCGTTCGATACTAGAATAGTCATGCACAGTATGGGACACGTACCTTCAAAAAGATATAATTCTACTAGAAAGTGTGCAGCATCGGGCCACCAGACTTGTCAAAAATGATTATAGCTATAAAAGTAGTGTCACCGAAATGATGAACAGCCTAGGTTGGAAGCCTCTAGCTGAACGCCGTAGAGAATTACGCCTCACTCTACTTTTTAAAATCTTGAATGACCTGGTAGTGCTACAAACTGACCCACTTGACTTACTAGTATATCTAAACCCACGTAAACAAAAGAAATCAAACTCAAAAGCATTGATTTATATACATTGTAACACTGATAGTTTTAAAAATCCATTTGTACCGAGAACAATTAAAGACTGGAACTGTTTGGCAGATCAGTGTGTTACAGTGAAATCTTTATCTCAATTTAAATCAGAATTATTAACTTTGAATCCAATATCTGCTCAGCGTGACTAACATCAGTGCACTCCCCTCCCCTCAAAGATTAATGCTCAATAGTGAACCACTTTTGAGTATCAAACTATATACAGATACCTACCAATGCATGTATAATTAAGGTTTACTTTTCTGACTTCTTAGTCTGCTTACTTTCAAAGAGCAAAACATATCTGAAGTTGTTCAATACATTTAAATATACACTGATTTTAATTTCAGTTTTAGTTACATAAACCTTAAAGGATTAGATGGAGTCTGTGGAGTGAATACATTGACCATCGGAAGTAGACGGCAAGAGAATTTGTGTGGAATATCTACACCACATGTGTTTATTTCTGAGGAAAACCATGTATGGATAATATATTATCAAAATACATCATTGTCAAATGTAGGATTCAAGGCAAAGTACATTATCAGTAAGCATGAATTAATAATCCTGTTAGAACTACATGTACTAGTATTTCATGCATTTCATCGATATTTTAAGAAAAAAACTGTACATGCTTGTTGAAAATATTGTAACTTAAAGCAAAACAGAAATAAATATCTCTTTCTGTACCAAAAAGGTAATTGAGTAGATATTCTGCATTTACTACTCAGACTTGGTTTCCAGTGACTATGAACCCTAAGTTATTTTCCTTCCAAATCAAGTATTTATGTATCATTGTACATTGTATGACTAATCAATTGGATATCCTGTTAGGTAATGTTCCTCCAAGTCATGTTTTTATGAATCATTGTATGACTAATCGATTTGATATCTTGTGATAATTAGGTACTGTTCACTCCAAGTCCTGTTTATATGACGAGTTTACATGTAATAACAGTAAATGTATAGATAGCAGCTGGAGATGTAACAGGGAGGATGAATGTGGAGACGGAAGCGATGAAGACACCTGTCAACATTGTAATTGTAGTATATTATTGCAGTATATTTGAAAATTACTTTCATGTCCAATATGCTTTTAAAGCATTTTATATTAAATTATTGAATTGTTTACTAGTTATAAAACATATTTTTTTCATTCACTCTATTTATATGTATGCATGTACAATCAAGGATAATTGTGCAATTACAACCAGACTGGTCACATGATATGTATAATACTCAGTTAGGCTGATCATATGATATGTATAATACTCAGCCTGGCTGATCACATGATGTGTACAATACTCAGTCATGCTGATCACATGATGTGTATAATACTCAGCCAGGCTAATTACATGATGTGTACAATACTTAGCCAGGCTGATCACATGATGTGTACAATACTCAGTCATGCTGATTCAATGATGTGTACAATACTCAGCCATGCTGATCACATGATGTGTATAATACTCAGTCATGCTGGTCACATGATGTGTATAATAGACAGCCAGGCTGATCACATGATGTACAATACACAGCCTGGCTAATCACATGATGTGTATAATACACAGCCAGGCTGATCACATGATGTGTATAATACTCAGCCAGGCTGATCACATGATGTGTATAATACTCAGCCTGGGTGATCACATGATGTGTATAATACTCAGCCTGGGTGATCACATGATGTGTACAATACCCAGTCAGGCTGATCACATGATGTGTATAATACTCAGACAGGCTGATCCCATGATGTGTATAATAGCCAGTCAGGCTGATCACATGATGTGTATAATAGCCAGTCAGGCTGATCACATGATGTGTATAATAGCCAGTCAGGCTGATCACATGATGTGTATAATAGACAGCCAGGCAGATCACATGATGTGTATAATACTCAGCTAGGCTGATCACATGATGTGTATAATAGACAGCCAGGCTGATCACATGATGTGTATAATAGACAGCCAGGCTGATCACATGATGTGTATAATACTCAGTTAGGCCGATCACAAGATGTGTATAATACTCAGCTAGGCTGATCACATGATGTGTATAATACTCAGTTAGGCCGATCACAAGATGTGTATAATACTCAGTTAGGCCGATCACAAGATGTGTATAATACTCAGCTAGGCTGATCACATGATGTGTACAATACTAAGTCAGGCTGATCACATGATGTGTACAATACTCAGTCAGGCTGATCACATGATGTGTATAATACTCAGCCTGGCTGATCAGATGATGTGTACATGTTGTATAATATACAGCCGGGCTTATCACATGATGTGTACAATCTCAGCCTGGCTTATCACATGATGTGTATAATACTCAGCCTGGCTGATCACATGATGTGTATAATACTCAGCCTGGGTGATCACATGATGTGTGCAATACTCAGTCATGCTGATTCAATGATGTGTACAATACTCAGCCATACTGATCACATGATGTTTACAATACTCAGCCTGGCTTTTCACATGATGTGTATAATAATAGACAGCAGGGCTGATCACATGATGTGTACAATACTCAGCCATGCTGTTCACATCATGGGTATAATACTCAGCCTGGGTGATCACATGATGTGTACAATACTCAGACATGCTGATCACATGATGTGTATAATACTCAGCCTGGCTGATCACATAATGTGTATAATAGACAGCCTGGCTGATCACATGTGTATAATACTCAGCCTGGCTGATCACATGATGTGTATAATAGACAGCCTGGCTGATCACATAATGATCTTTGGAGCAAAAATGTGAGTATTATACATTAATTATATGAGTATAATAAGGTGATTACTCTCCTTTTTCTGTTAACTTATGGTATATATGAGAGAATACTTCTATGTATGGTAACAGGACCATTCGTCGCCACTACCAACTCATCGCCAATCCAGATTGGTTGACTCATCGCCGATTTAAAAAAACGCTGGTCAAATCATCGCCTGCGAGACATGTTGCATGTATTGTGTCAGGGCGGTAGTTGCTTTGATCGGATTGTAATAAACTTTTAATGAACTAATTATATTTATTACAATGAAAACAATACATTCGCTTACAGACAATTATCACAAGGTGATAATTGACCTGGTTTGCAGTGAGTTATGAAAAAATAGGGGATGAGTCGACCAACCTTAAATGGCGATGAGTTGGTAACAGCGTTGAGTCATCTAGCATTCCTACATATATTCTGTTGGTATTTACAAAATTGTAATTCATGGAATCAAACCAAACTTGCACATATCAATATTTATGTGACAACCAATTTTGTGTTTGTATTGACAAAAAATTGATACAAATAGCCTTTTTGACTAAGCTGTACTGAACTTAATGTTGCATAAAAATTATTAGTTTCAGAATGCATGTCTAACCAGTTCCATTGTGATAATGGTAAATGCATTAACCTGGACTGGAAATGTGATGCAGACTTTGATTGTGATGACCACAGTGATGAGAAGAACTGTTATCTAAGCAGTAAGTTATGTGGTGTGACTGCTATCAAAGGCCATATATGATTAAGGGTCATAAATCGGCCGTGCTGTTGTCATATGGAACACTATTTCTGTCTTATTTGGTAGTATTTGTATGCTTCATCATTGTATACTGCAGTTCATTATATGCTGATGTTATATCATTTTAGGCTCTAATATATTCATTTATCCTGCAATCATTACATTTGCTGTACCATAAAGATAGGTGAAATAATTGTCCATCGCCGGGACTCATCTCCTCTGAAATGGCTTGATGGATGGCTTTGATATTTGGTGGGATAAATTGTTATGATGTATGGATGTTTATACCTTACCATCATTTTGATTCTTCAAATTTTGTAAAAGTTATGGGATTTACTGTTTGTGCTAGATATTTCTTGTGGACACATCTCCTCTGAAACTGCTTGACAGATTGCTTTGATATTTGGTAGGATTACTGTTTAATACTTTTTATTCGTGGGGTATCAATTTTCGTGGTTTTCGTGGAGGCCTCGGACCACGAAATTAAAAAACCAACGAAGAATAAAACTTCATTAACAGATGGGAACTTGGAAACAACAATCTGAAAATGTCCGAGATCGGACATTTATTTGTAAATGTAATGTATGATTTTGTGGTTTGATCCATTACTAATGTTCAGCTCAAAATCCATCTTCATGATTATGTTACAGGTTTCATTTTCGAATTGTGTTTTTATTAAATGTAGGTATTATTTAATTGTAAAGAGTACGAAGAAACATCGACTTCCGATCAAGGTGGGGATATATGAGGTGTTTCGATGTTAAAAAGTAAAAAATTATTATCGGAATTATGAGTTTGGTTGCTCCTTTGAACATAAATTAAAATAACAAATAAAATATTTAAAAGATAATCTATACTTTATCTTTATTAGTGCATATCAATGACACGCTATATCAAATGGATGTTGTGATAATACCGATCGTGGCACAAATGACATTAAATTACACCTTTGTATTTATTGCTACTCAACACTTGAAGTGACAAATGCCCTTCGGCTAGGAATGCTTCTATAGATAACAATTAGAGAATTAAGTAGACTCAAAGTAGTTTTTATTGCAATTAATCAATTAATACAATAATGTGTTTATAATTAGCTATTGATTTCCGTGTTGTTATTTCACATTCGTTACCACGCAAGTAAACAACATCATGTAATGAAACTGTTTTGTATTCTTTATATGTTGATGTTTATTATCAACAGTGAACATGATTCTGCTGTAATCATTTATTTTGATCGCTACCTCACTTTTTGCATTTTCGGAAACCGTCAGTCCACAAATTTAAGGACCCACGAACATGTAAAATTTCACCAAACCACGAAAATTGATACCCACGAATTTAAGTACTTTCACATTAATTGTTAAGATGCGTAGATTACATACCATACTGACATTTTGATTTATCAAAATTTGTAGTTCTGGGACCATTTCGGCAATACAATAAAATAGATCTTGTGGATGCATCTCCTTTGAAACCACTTGACTTGTTATAATGCATACTCTACTGTCATTTTTATTCCTCAAATTTTGTAGGAGTTAAGGGACTTTCACCTCATCACCAATTTAATACAGTTAGATCTTGTGGACACATTTCCTCTAAAAATTGCTTGAAAGATTGCTTTGATATTTGGTATGATTAATTGCTATGATGTGTAGATGTGCATACTCTACCATTATTTCCATTCGCCAAATTTTGTAGGTCTAGGAGTTGTGCGACTTTGACTGTTTCAGCAATATAATAAAACGGTAGATCTTGTAAACATCTCCACTGGAACAGCTTGATTTTTGGTAGGATTAATTGTTATGATGTATAGATGTGCATAGTCTACTGTCATTTTGATTTATAAAATATTGCAGGAGTTATAGAACTGACATTTCAGCAATATAATACAATGGTAGATCTAAAGGGCGCATCTCTGAAACCGTTCAGTGGACATCCCAACACTAGGAAAAGATAACTCATCCATCAAAAACAAAGATAAAGCTAACTTGTTAGGACAAACATTTGCCGATGCCAGTAATGACATAAATTTAGACCCCATTTTCAAAACTGCCAAAGATGCATTCTGACTCGTGAACAGTGATATCATGGATAAACAAATTGACAATGATCAAAACAATAAGTAAATAAATAATTGTATACAAGACTTTTTAAAAGATCGTTTAATTCAAGTTAAGGTTAATGATGATAAATCCGACATATTTGACATACAAAATGGGGTTCCCCAGGGCAGCGTTATCAGCCCTATTCTTTTTAATATCATGATAGACCAAATACACAACAAAGGTCAACTGTCCCAGTTTGCCGATGACAGTGCGATATGGTATAAGGGACATGAAATATCAATACTTAAAAAAAAAAATGCGATGGACCCTTGATAACATTACAGACTGGTCTAGAAAATGGGGATTCAAAATTTCGTAAACAAAAACAATAGGCGTAGTATTTGGTAACAAAAAAATATTTAAACCCATCAAATTAAAACTCACCAACGTGCCAATACAATTCCAAAATCATATTAAATTCTTAGGCCTTATCTTCGACAAAAAGCTATCATGGAACAAACACATTCAATATATTCAAGATAGGTGTAAACCCATTCTAAATCTAATGAGATATATTAAAGCCAACAACTATGGCATGAGTACAGAGACCTTACTCATGCTATATCGCTCATTACTTAGATCGGTAATTGACTTTGGGTCCCAAGTTTACAACTCAGCAGGTGCCGTTGCGAAAGAAAAATTAGATAGGATTCAATATCAAGGTCTGTGAATAGCCCTCAAGGCTTTGAAAGCAACTCTGGTACAAAATCTATTGGTAGACTAGAAGCTGGAGAAAAACCACTTCAAATTTGAACTTTCTCTTAAATACTGGTCGCTCTGTAAACAAAATTCTAAAAACCCAGCAAACGAAGAAACAACTGACTGTAAAGAATATAGGGTGAAAGCTCATAAATGGGAACCTAATAAATACCTGTCGTATAAGAGACCATCAATTGGTAGCCTACGACGTACCCATACAGATACAGACAGATACCCATTTGGGTACCGGGTATGAAAAATATTAACGGAAAACAATTTATTGGAAACCCAAATTCTTTTTAAAAAATCCAGTTCGATTTCCCAGTGGGACCAAAAATCAGCAAAAACATCTCGCCATCTTTCTTCAACTTTCAATAAAACAGACGATCCTAATAAAATAAAAAATCTGACATTAGAATATATTGATCAAAAATACCAAAATCATATCAAAATATATACGGATGGGTCTAAAGACCCGTTGTCTGGAAAAACGGGATCCCTAAATATAACTATTCCAGATCATTCCGCAGTAGTGACAATTTCTCTGTTTATAAAACCGAAATGCTTGCTTTGCACCAAGCAGTGTAAATAGTCAATACTAATCATACAAAAATTGAAAAAGCTGTAATACTAACAGATTCCCTGAGCTCAATCCAATCAATAGAAACTGATCAATCGAGTAGACCAGATATCCTCGATTCTATTTATTGTTTGGCAGCAGATATGCGTTCCAAAAATATAGATTTAACAATTGAATGGATTCCCGCACAGGTAGGTTTAATCGGTAATGAAACCACAGACTGATTAGCCAAAGCAGCCCTACAAAAAGATTAAATTGACTTTAAATTACTGATGAGTTCTAACGAATTTCATTCCATAATTAAACAAATATTTAAAAAAAAGGCAAAATATTTGGAACGAACACATCGGTTCATGGTATTATAATTTAAACCCAACAATAGGACAGAAACCTTTTTTCCTTCAAGGAAGCCGCTTTCATTGCAAATCTATCACAAGATTAAGATTAGGAAAAACACTTTTGGCAGGTCAAATAGGTCAGTATGTAAGAAATGTATCTCCGCTTTGACAATACTGCAATGTTCCAGAAGATATAACTCATATGTTGATTAACTGTGACAAACATCAAACAGCTAGGGAAAAACTTAAAGAAGAACTGGCAAAAATGAACACAGATCAGTTATAGCTCATCTCGGGTGCCTACTGAGGAACATGCGTATTATTCTAACACCCTCTAGTAAACTAACATAACTAATACTCCCCAGTAAGGAAAGCCAAGAGCTCGTCTTGGGCGCCTACTGAGGAACACGCGTATTATTCTAACACCCTCTAGTAAACTAACATAACTAATACTCCCCAGTAAGGAAAGCCAAGAGCTCGTCTTGGGCGCCTACTGAGGAACACGCGTATTATTCTAACACCCTCTAGTAAACTAACATAACTAATACTCCCCAGTAAGGAAAGCCAAGAGCTCGTCTTGGGCGCCTACTGAGGAACACGCGTATTATTCTAACACCCTCTAGTAAACTAACATAACTAATACTCCCCAGTAAGGAAAGCCAAGAGCTCGTCTTGGGCGCCTACTGAGGAACACGCGTATTATTCTAACACCCTCTAGTAAACTAACATAACTAATACTCCCCAGTAAGGTAAGTCAAGAGCTCGTCTCTGGTGACTACTGAGGAACACGCATATTATTATAAGACACTTTAGTAAACAAAGATAACTAATATATTCTACACCAAGGTAAGCCAAGAGCTCGTCTCAGGTGCCTACTGATTCTTAAAAATGGTACAAAGACAAGCTTATGTATGTATATATAAAAATAATAATAATAAATAAATGCAATAAAAGTATGTTTTTGTTTGAATGGTGTTTTAACGCCTGACTTTCAGCAATTTTTCAGCTATTTCATGGCATCCAGTTTTTACTGGGGGAGGAAGCCGTAGTACCCGGAGAGAACCCCGACCTGCAGTAGGAAAACTGGCAATCCTTGTCAATTAAGATTGTAGTCGAGTACACCCTGCCTGCAGTACAATAAAAATAAAATAAATTAATAATGATAAAAAATAAAAAATCAATAAATATATATGGATATATATGTTATAAAATATAAAAACAAAAAATTACATAAACAACTTAAGTAATTTAAATATAACAATAATAAAAGAAAGGAAGGTAAATAATAGAAGTTATCAAACAAAAATTAGGCTCCGTACAAGGTAAAATAAATACCAGTAAGGACACCTTTACCTTAAAAGTGAATTATATTAAATGATAATGAATTTTTGTCCAAACCTCAAATTATTAAATTCTAAAATAGCCACATTATTAAACCCCCCAAAATTCATATCCGTAAGGACCGTCAGACCAAGGGCATTAAGTTGTCGGTGTAGGATGTAAAAAACTCCCCAAGTAAGTACCGTTCAATGGATTGATTTAATATTTGATAGTATTCATTGGTGTGATGTGTAAATGTGCATACTTTATCACCATTTTAATTTGTCAATTTTTTTTTCCGGAGTTATGGAACTTTGACCATTTAAGCAGTATTGAAATATATTGAAAGCAAATGTTATCAAGCACTCTTCTAAAGTTTGCACAGGTTTTATCATGTACAATATGGTTTCTAGCTTTTTCCTAAAAACTCATCCAAACAATTCTAATAGCAGATGCTTAATATTTTGTCCCATAACTATCACAAGCAAAATTTTTCCCTTTTAGTTTCTCCCACCTCTTATGCATTCAAGACTGCAGCTGCCGGGGACGTTTGGCTAAGTGTAGCAATCTTGCCCTTGTTTTCAATGGAATGTTGACACATTTTCCTTTGTCTTTCAGCTTTATTTGGGCAGAAAAACAGCACTTCTGTTATGGCCACTGCATCATAGGCCAAATTTTACTGCCATTATAATCCAAAGTTAGTTTTGTGATTTGTTGAATTAATTAATTCAGTCCTATTGCTAGTAATATACCAAATAAAAAATTCTAACTTCTGTCTATTTATACAAAATTCTATCATAATATTCATCTTCTTTACATCATTAAAGCTTTAGAAATTCGAAATTTACGGGAAATGATCTGTATTGAAGAAATTTCTTTTTTCGTCTTTGAAAATGCACGCTAAAAATGCTGTGTTGATCATTTGTCCATATATGGATAATGTGACCTAATTTTATTAAAAACGTGCTAATTTGCATACTATAATTACCATTGTGTAGTAAGAATCCAGTAATTTACAGATGTATTACCCAAGATGCAACACACTATTCAGTTTCTGTTTTCTGAATGTTTTTCATGTAGTAAACCTAATTAAAAAGAGGCAGGAATTTCAATTAATTCACAACGCACAGCAGGTTATTAAAAATGGCAATAACTATCATCACGTATCAATATTGATCTATTTTAAACGCAAAGCCAATTAAAAAAATGGTGACACTTTCGAAAGATATCAAGATTAACCACATATGATTATATATGCAACTTTTTTCAGACATGAAATTGCCGAGAGTGATTCACTCCCACTCTGCTGCATTATGAGTAATGTGACTAAATTTGTACCCTCGCCAAAAAAAGGGAGGGTACGATTATTCATTCTAACTGGAATATAGTGGCAAAGCATACATTGAAATCGACACTTTGTTTGTTTTAATTTTGGTCAAAGTAGAATTGACATTGGTAGATGAAGGCCTTGGTTCTGTCTTGCTACTACAACTCTCCCATTATAAACTGGACTTCATGTTATAAATATAGCTAAATAGTTACATAAAAACCAAATTTAAATGAATCATAGATTATAACCAATTTTTTACACATTATCTTATTATCTTCTTAGCTCCTAAAATATTAACAATAACAGAACCACCAGATAGGAGATGTAAGCGTTTTTGTACATCAAGATACACAGGCCAGTATATCTGTCTTGAACATCAAAACATATGTGATGGGATCCTGGATTGTGTAAGAGGAGAAGATGAGGAATTCTGTGAAACAGATCTTGGTAATGTTTAAAGATAATATATTTATAGATTACCTTATTTTCCGCACGTTTAGTTGATGTGGACGATAAGTAGAATAGACGATTTGGGTAAAATTCGGCTAAAAAAACATAGATAAGTCGAATTTGGTCCATAAGTCGAGGTATCTGTGACCATTAACTTTCGTAAGTATTCCAGCTCTAGAAAGATTCGATGTCACCAAACATATATTGGCAAGTTGTTAATATTTAGAATAAAATTGTTTAATAAATTTTGTTGAGGGGTAGATCGTTATAAAATGTGTAGGAAACTTCGCTTTAAAATGTCAGCATCTGTACGTGAAGGAGAAAAGTGCATGTTGATTGATGTCATTTGGGTTATTATCTCATTAAAACAATAATTTCCTGTCAATTATTTTATTAATTAAAAGTATTATGCATACCTGGCTAAACACCTGTCACCTGAACAGATGATCGATCTACATAGCCCCAACTGACAGAGCGTCCCTAGCTAATTATCTCATTTTCCAATTTAAACCTGGCTTCAATCAACGAGTAAAGATAATAATCAACGTTTGTTCCCTTAATATCCCAATTTGACATTAATTCGAAATGAAAGACCCATATATAAATACACGCCATAATATATCCCGCCATTATTGAAGAAATAGAAACCAATGCGCATGATCCGGATGTTTATTCTCATGTATCATAACTCCGTTCATAGGAGCACTAAATTTCATGACAATCGGGAACGTTTCATTGTTTTCGTTAGGTTTTCTCCGTCCTGTTTGTTGGAAGGTTTCTATGGTTATATCAAATGTTTGTTTTTAAACTACAACCAGAACGCTTAATTAACCAATTCATTCAATTTATAAATTTTAACGACATCCGGAACATAGTTTCTCTGGTTTCGTTTCCCTTCTTTTTAAATCACAATACACTTCCTGCAACCAAAATCGCAGAAAAATAAAGATAAACAAAACATGTCTATGCATAATTCATTTCGTTTATTTATACAAAAATTAAATTGGGTAACATTGCATACAGACCTTAGAATCCTGCAAAAGAAAACTAAAATAATCAGTACACGGAAAAAAATTTCCCACATCCGACTTTTTCTGATTCAGGCCTTAGATAAGTTGATTCGAATGATAGGTCGAGGGTAGGACTCCCAAGAAAAAAAGTGTTGACTTATCGTCCGGAAAATACGGTACTTACGTTTTTTTAAACGAGATGCATTTTCTCGTCTGTATCTCATCAAAGGGCAATAGAAAGAAAACGTAAGTAATATGTTTATCACTGTTTTGTAACATTATGACGTCACTGTGTTTTAAAATGACGTCTTGACGGCGAGTTGGGAAATGGGCCTATCTCACACTTGTAGAGTGAGATGGGATAATACCACACAAAAAGATCAAAGGAAAATACTGAAAAAGCGATAATTTGTTTTTATATTTATGTGACACAGATTTTGATACCCAGATCATGGAGATATTTATGTGACAAGACATGTGTTTTCATACATGTTTTAAAAATGTAAATTATAATTGTTAGATCAACATCCCAGGCTCTTTAATAATAGTTAGTACCAAAACAGTTCAAAGGTTTTATGATTTGATGTTTCAAAATAAGTAAATGTATAGTGCAGTGAATTCAGCTAACAGTCAACAGATTACAATTTTATGTTGACATTTGTTACTGTCTCTCACAAAAAGCAATTACCGGTATAGGCATTCTGTGTTTTTTACTTCTCTAAATTCAAGATAACTACCTATATGTGTTATTGCCCTTCATGACACTTTCTAATTTTTTGCATAACCATTAACTATTATATACAACATAAATGATCTGTAAGACAAACTCTAGAAATAAGTCTTCAGGACAGAAATTATAAACTTACTTTGAATAGGAGTTATTGCCCTTCAATGACTATTTTAATTGTGTTGTTTTTGTATTCCACTTAAATTTTTTTCCCATTTAAAATGCTTAGTCAGTTAGAAACTGGCCATAGGAGGTATGTTTTATAACGAATGTGATTTCCATTGTCACAAACTGACCAACATGGCTGCAGTGACATAAAGTAGAACTTATCTTGTCTTATATCTCCAAAACTGTAACAGTTTGTGAAAAAAAAACTCATTGAACATGATCAGCATATCATTTTTTAGCCTTAATAACATTGGTCTAAAATCATAATCTCATTTTTCCAATGGTTTTGGGTTTTTGGCTGCCTTCTTGACTACAGTAATACATGAAGGTAGAAAGATTCAGTAGGACAACATCTGCAAACAAGTCAGCATGTCTGAAATTGTAAATTTACTTTTCTAGGAGTTATTTGGGACTATTTTTGTTATTGTTAGCTCACCTGCATTGTGGGTCCATGTGAGCTTGGCTTAAATCATTGTCATCATTGTTATTTACTTTCTTTCTTCTTGTTTGATTCGCTTGTTTGAATGAGGCTTAACAGCATTAGCTATGTTATGTATCAAATTTTCATTGTGTGAGGAAACCATTGTAGCCTGGGAAAATCTCTACTTATGGAAGGAAAACTGGCAATCCTTATCAATTAATGTTGGTGTGAAAGCACACCCTCTTCAATGTCAACCTAAAACTCTCAGCCTTAGTTTTGACTCTGTGGTTATCAATAAAAGATAAATAACTACCTTAACAATTTGGGCTCCAAGGCCATGCTTTTCTTCTGAACTACTAAAGAAATTAAAACCAAAGTTGACCTAAATCATCTAAAAGATATCTGTTGAAAGTTTGTGATTTTCATTGCTACAGACTAACCAACATAGCCACCATGGTTAAAATGGGAGCCTCCTTTCAGGAATCGAATGGCAATTTTTTCTAAAAGTATTACATGCTGTAAATATTTTCATAATATTTTATGAATTATGTTAACTTTTTGAAAAGAAACCATTAATCTCAATCGACTATTAAGCCTTGTGATTGACAATTCTACAATAGTTGTTAGTCTCTTTCTCTGGTTTACACAGATTGTCAATTATTTTTATTTTACTTAGAAATTTGTTGGTTGCTTGTATGCTTGTCAATGAAGTGTGTTGACTGTGTGAGTTTTTTCGCATCAAAATAGTTTTTTCCTTGAAGTTAAAATCAGCTCGTTTTTTAGAAAAACAGACTGCTCCTTTGCTTTATTCACTGTTAAGTGAAAATGATGCTGTGATTGGTTTCTAAGCATTAACTCTATTTCTACTACAATAATATACATGAAACAATATTTTTAATAAATACAAATTTTGACTTGCTGAAAACCATAGCAACTGTCTTGTACATCTATGATTAATATACTATTTTTCAGCTCATGACAGTTGTAAAGTACATGTGAATATACAGAATTATGGTTACATCATCTCTCCAGGATACCCAAATGAATATCCAGACAACAAAGAGTGTGTGTGGGTCTTACATAGCGATAACAATTCTAAAATTCAATTACGATTTAAAGATTTTCATATACAAACAGGAGACAATACTGACTATGTTGCAGTGTATGATGGTCCTGACAAAGCATCTAACTTGATCAGGAGGTTTGGCGAATTAGACCAGAGAGTTATTGAATCTTCATCAAATTATTTAACAGTTGTTTTTCATTCAGATTCTTCTATTGGATCCAAAGGATTTAACTTTACCTATCAAAACAAAGGTTTGTTATCAATGTCAATATTAATATCTTTATCTTTTAGTTTAATATAACTTTTTACTGAATTTTATCTATAAACTGATAAAATATACAATAAAGGTAAAAGTCTTCAAATATTTTTATGCACAGAAATTTGATATGTGAGCAATAAAAATATAACTACTCCAATGGATGCATTTAAACTGATGAAGAGCACCAGTCAGAATCTGCAAGCTGTATAAGGACACCAATGAAGGCTGTGGCAAATTGTTTTGGACCATCAATGAAGGCACCTCTTTAAGACCACAATTGAAGATTCTGTTAACTGTGAAGAACACCAAGCAACACACTATGACCTGTTCTGGAAAACACATAATGGGTTTTTTATCTATTTAAAGTCAACATTAAATAGTCTATGAACTCTAAGAACATAGCATTTATGAAAAATTGGAATTCATGCAAAGATGTAAAGCCAACAAAATTAGAACCATATATCTACATTCTAATCACCAGAATATTAATGGTATTTATTTGGGTTACTCTGTTTGTTTTTGGCTTTTGTTTTGTGCTGTTTATGTTTGTCTTAATCTGGATATGTAATCATTTGTTTGGTTGGATTCCTGACTATTTATGTTATTTGATGCATTCTGTCTAGTGCTAATTTTGATGCAGATTTGTGCAACCTTGAACTACTAATCTTATTTGAAATATTGGAAAGAATATTTTTTTAATTAAATTTGTGCTACTTTGTTAATGTTTACAACAGTACACATTACAATTGCCACATTGGTGAAAAGATATATAGGATCTAACACCGGTGGGAGGGCAAGACAGGAAAATCTCAGACACCCAAGTGAAAAGATTTCTGGTCTCCAACGAGGCTCTGCCGAGTTGGAGACCAACAGAAATCTTTCACGCGGGTGTCTGAGATTTTTCCGTCTTGCCCAACCACCGGTGTTTGATTCTATTTCTCACTAATTCGTTAAAAAAATCCAGTTCTGTTCTATTGAAAGATGGCAACAAATAGAGTTATCTACCCTGAACGTAATCTCCAGTGTACACATGTTGCATCACCGTGTTTGTTTTTATGTTTACCGCTATCATTGTGGCATAAATTGGGTCATGGAAGCTCAGATATGTTGTTTTCATGGTAATATTTAAAAAGGCATAGTAAACCAACACAACTAACGCAAATATTTTATAATTTTTATTGCTGAACCCACAGTTGACGTCACAATGCATTTTTACGGGAAAAGGAGCGTGAAATAAGGATATCTCAACCGTCTAAAAATAGGTATCACTCTGTCTCATTTGTGAGAAAAAAGGAAACACTTTCATAATAACCCATCTGTTTACTACTGCATAATCCTGGTTTGTAAAAATTATTATAGCAAATAATATATTTAGGAATGTTTGTGCTAGTGTCTTGAGTGAAACTTACCATAATATGCTCACTTATGCCATCAAATGGGGCTAAAGTTTAAAATTGACATTTCTTTTTGATTCTTATTTGTATTGTTTTTATTACATGTACATTCGATGTCAATTAATTATTGATAGGGAGCTGTCTACCTGATCAAAGCAGTTGTATGAGTGAAATTGACTGCTTCGACAATGTCAATAGGTGTAATGGAATATGGGATTGTGCTATTTCAGGAGAAGATGAGAAAAATTGTGGTAAGTTTGTGTTATCATGAATAATATTCCATTGGCATGATTTTGCAGTGGATTCTTCTAATTTTTGTAATGATCTTATACAAGCACACACAGTTTAGTTTTTTGTCCTTTAATCTTACATCACACTATATTATTAATCTAGTATGATGTTTAGTACATTGATTTACATGTTTGCTTTATGTCCAGCTAGCAGTATTTCAGCAATATTCAGAGAGTTAACAAACAATAAATGAATGGAAAAAAGGTTGGGATTGGACACAATTTTGACTGCCACTGGAAAAGTATGGAGTATTGGGTAAGGGCAGAGAGTTTAGTTTTTTGTACAATGAGCCTACTCTTTAATCGGGGCACTATTTAAGTGTGTTTCATACCAAACATTGGTATCTTGTTTTTGGCAAAACATTCTTCTATTCTTCTTATTATGCTTGTTAATATTTTGCATGTGACTTTAGTTTCTGCAATAAAGAGTTGCCAAAGGGGAATATTTTTCCATATTTCTAATGAAATTTCAATTTAATCAGATTTTGAATGGATTTTTTTATCAGTTTTTTTTCTCTGTCTGTAAGCTTTCATTTTTGAAGGGTTTTTGGTATCTTTTACATGTTAAAGGCAACATTTTTGTTATTGATTCAGTTAGGTTAATATTATACTATTGATGCCATTTTAATTGTGGTGCCTTGGAGGTAGTTAATTACGTACTATTGATCGCATGCCTGTAACTGAGGTTGCAGGTTCGAGTCTCACTGCGGGTAAGGACTTAGTAAGGTATACTTGTTACCAATCTTAACTAACAAGGATTGCCAGTTTTCCCACTGAAGGTTGGGGTTTTTCTTCAATTACTCTTGCTTCCTCCTGTGATAGCAGTGACAAACACCATTTAAACGCCTTTTTTCAATGAGTTTTCTTGTTTTAATAGTTTTTAGTGATGTTTAAACAGATTTTGATGTATAAGAATAAAAAAAAACAGAAGATGTTTGTTTTGGCTGATTTTGATTATTTTGTTTGAATTTTGTAAGGTTATTGCAGTGTGAACAAATTTGTTACTGCTTTTTAGCTATAATGGGTCAAAGGTCTACATTTTATTTTTCACTATTTGTGCAAATGTTTTATTTTTATACAACTCTTTCCCATACATGTAACGAATTGTGACTTTACAGGATTGCAGTTTCAATAGTTCCTTTATAAAATAGCTCATTTTTTTATTTATCAGACTAAATACTGGAAATCATTTTTTATGATTGTCTAACATTTTCAAAATTTGTTTTCTCTGGAAACGGCCAAATGGACAGTAACTTTGAATATTGAAGTTTATATAGGTCATGTACAAATAATGTTTTTGGTCATCATTTGGATTTTCATTTATAATTCTGCAGAACTTCTAATCTGAAGAAGAAAGGCCAAATAAAGTGTAACTTTGTAGGAGTAATGCATGGGTCAAGGCCATTAAAAATTGTTACATTTCTTGCCTTCACATCCTGAATAAAGCTGAAATATTGCTTGCTGGACGTAAAAAAACAATCAATCAATAATCAGGTGAGTGAAACAAGCTGCCTAGAATATCTAGTTTTTGTCTCGCCTGCGACGAAAGTCGCTGGAGGTGAGACATATGTATGGGAATCCGGCGGCGGCGGCGTAAACACTTGACATCTTGCTTCATATATTTGTAAGCCCAAGCCCTAGGTCCATCAAATTTGATACAGAGGTAGCTTATGATGAGTACTTGCCAGTCAGTCACCTGTCACCTGACCTTGACCTCAATTTCACGGTCCAGCGACTATGTTAAAGTTTTTGGGTTATGACAGTTCCTCTGTAACCACACATGGTAGGATGACAATATTTGGTATATAGGTTGCTGATGACTAGTACTTGACTGTCTGGTAGGTATCACCTGACCTTGACCTCAATTTCACGGTCCAGCGACTACGTTAAAGTTTTTGGGTTACAGCAGTTCCTCTGTAACTACGCATAGTAGGATTACAATATTTGGTGTATAGGTTGCTGATGACTAGTACATGACTGTCTGGTAGGTGTCACCTGACCTTGACCTCAATTTCACGGTCCAGCGACTACGTTAAAGTTTTTGGGTTACGACAGTTCCTCTGTAACCACGCATAGTAGGATGACAATATTTGGTGTATAGGTTGCTGATGACAAGTACATGACTGTCTGGTAGGTGTCACCTGACCTTGACCTCAATTTCATGGTCCAGCGACTATGTTAAAGTTTTTGTGTTACTGCAGTTTCTCTGTAACTATGCATGGTAGGATGACAATATTTGGTAGATAGGTTGCCGGTGAATAGTACATGACTGTCTGGTAGGTGCCACATGACCTTGACCTCAATTTCACGGTCCTGTGACTACGTTAAAGTTTTTAGGTTACTGCTGTTCCCCTGTAACCAAGCATGGTAGGATGACAATATTTGGTATATAGGTTGCTGATGAATAGTACATGATTGTCTGGTAGGTGTCACCTGACCTTGACCTCAATTTCACGGTTCAGCGACTACGTTAAAGTTTTTGTATTAGGACAGTTCCTCTGTAACTATGCATAGTATGGTGACAATATTTGGTATACAGGCCACTGCTCATAATTAATGCTACTTACGTAATGCTTATGACGAAATTTATTTTCGTTACTGATGCGGAATTCAGGCGAGACGTTTTTCTGTGTCCACATTTGTTAATCTCTTATGTTTTTTTTCAAATGTAAGGTGACAAAGGTTTATGCTAGTGATGTCATTACTACAGTAAAAGATTCACATTGACAGTGTATAAATTTTTTTGTGTGTAAAATAATGCAGTTACAACAATTACTCTATAGGCAGTATTGTATTTTTCATATTTATGAATTTTTCTTTAATTTATCTAAATTGAATGAAAATTTTTCATTCAATTTCTGATTGAATGTGTTTTAATTTATTGAAAAAGCAATTTTCATCATAACTAAAATGCAAATAATATATTTTGTGTTCTTTTAATTTGAATGTTGTTTAACACCACTTTCAGCAGTTTTTTTTGCTATATCATGGCACCCAGTTTTTATTGGGGGAGTAAGCTGGAGTACCTTGAGAAAACCCTCGACCTTCGGTAGTTAAACTGGCAATCCTTGTCAATTAAGATTGGAGTAGTTAAACTGGCAATCCTTGTCAATTAAGATTGGAGTAGAGAGCACACGGCAGTGAGACTACCTTAACCACTCAGCCACAGAGGCCTGCAAATAATATACTAGTATTAAAAATTAATGTAAAATGTATTGAAAACGTTCTTTAGACAACAGTTATGTTAATTTTAAAACAAAATCTCTTAAAAAAACAAAAAATTCCAAAACAAATTTGATGGATCAAAAGAAATGGCTTTAAATGATCAGATACTGGTAACTATTATTCTGTTTTAAATTCAAACAACACCCTACTTAAACTGAACATATATACAAATGAATAGGATGAAATTCACAAAATTTTTAAAGAAAGAAAATGTTTGTATAAGGATAACCTCATGGTGAATGCAGATTATAAAAATTTTAATCTTACAGGGCAGTGCACAAATGGATTGTACTACTGTGGACCAAACAATGCCCAGTGCTATGAAGTAAAACAAAGATGTAATGGAGTTGGTCACTGTACAAATATGATGGATGAACTCAGCTGCAGTATGTAATAATGGGACTTATACAGAATAATACAATGAAAGAAGGATCGGCTTCATCATCATTGTCGCCTAATCTGCATTATCAAAATCTAGCAATCCTTCACAAACCACTGAGCAACTTTGATTGCTTGTATCCATGGGAACCTCTCTCAGTCCATAGAATGAAATTGTAAAACATATCAGTAATTCTGCCAAAAAATGTATCATGTATTTAATTCAGTGGTTTAGAAGGTGCAACAAATAAAAGGAAGGACAGACAGACAACCTTATTGCTGTATTCCCCCACATTTCAAGCAGGGGCATGAATTTCCATATAAGTTGATGAACAGGTTATTGAGTTCTGAGCCATTGAGGCAGATGGGGTATATGTTAAGGGGAGATGTCATTGATAGTGCTGAGGTCTTGGTGTCAGAGGGAGTACATGTTAAAGGGAGATATCGTTGGTAGTGCTAAGGTCTTGGTGACTTAAGGAGTATATGTTTAAGGGAGATATCATTGATAGTGCTGAGGTCTTGGTGACTTAGGGAGTATATGT
This sequence comes from Limnoperna fortunei, assembly GCA_944474755.1. Lineage (NCBI taxonomy): Eukaryota > Metazoa > Mollusca > Bivalvia > Mytilida > Modiolidae > Limnoperna > Limnoperna fortunei. The sequence goes on from OX104112.1 coordinate 40,779,006, forward strand.
TTAAGGGAGATATCATTGATAGTGCTGAGGTCTTGGTGACAGATGGACTGCATGTTAAAGGGAGATATCATTGATAGTGTTGTCTTGGTGACAAAGAGAGTATATGTTAAAGGGAAATATAATTGATAGTGTTGAGGTCTTGGTGACAAACAGAGTATATGTCAGAGGGAGATGTCATTGATAGTGCTGAGGTCTTGGTGACAAAGGGAATATATGTTAAAGGGAGATATCATTGATAGTGCTGAGGTCTTGGTGAAAGAGAGAGTACATGTTAAAGGGAGATATCATTGATACCGTAGTGCTGAGGTCTTGGTGACAAAAGGAGTACATGTTAAAGGGAGATATCATTAATTGGAGTTTTGGTGGCAGAGTAAGTACATGTTAAAGGGAGATATCATTGATAGTGCTGAGGTCTTGGTGACAGAGGGAGTTAATGTTAATTGGAGATGTCATTGATAGTGCTTGGAACTGAGTGTCCAAGGAGTGTATGTTAAATGGAGATGAAAGTGCTTGGGTCTTGGTGGCCAAGGGAACATAAATGTTAATGGGATGTTGTCATTAATAGTGGTAGGGTATGTTGGCCTATGGAATATATGTTGAAGAAGATGTCATTTATAGTGCTGGGACCTTGTTGGCAGAGGGAGTATATGCTTATGAAGAAGTTGTGAAGGATTTACTGCTGTGGCTGAGGGAGAAAATAGGTGATTAATTGATAGTGCTGGGACCATGGTGGCCAAAGGATTATATGCTAATAGAAGTAATTGAATGTGCTGGGACATTGTTAGCTAAGGGAATATATAATAATGGAAAGTGTTGTCGATAGTGCTGGGTCCTTGCTGGCTGAGGCAGTATATGTAAATGGGAGTTGTCATTGATAGTGCTGAGACCTTGTTGGCCCAGTTAGTATGTTAATAGAAGATATCTTGGATGATGCTGGTACTGGAAGTTTATGTTAATGGGAGATGTCATTGATAGTTCTGGGGCCAAGTGATTACGGTAGTTAGTCATTTACTATTGACTTTGTGCCTGTCAACACAGTGGTTGCATTTTCTAGTCTCCCTGCAGGCAGGGTGTGATCGACTCCAATTTTAAATGACAATGATTGCCAGCTTTCCTACTGAAGATTATGGGTTTTCCCCAGGTACTCTGAATTTTTCCCTAATAAAAACTAAATGCCATGATATAGCTGAAAAATTGCTAAAAGTGGCATTAAACCTCTTTCAAACAAATATTGATAGTAGTTGAACTTTGTAAGCATGTATAGTTGCAATAATGTGCATTAATGGCTGTTATATACTATATATATAGTATGTAACAGAGTTAACATTATACAGAATTTTATCATTCAATTACATGGTTGATTTGATTAATTCCGCCATTATATTCTGCTCATTAAAATCACTATAGCAACACCTGGGTCAGGCTTCACAAAACATATCAATTGAGGATTTCTTTAACTTATCATTACCCTAACTCAAATGTTGACCAAACAGATTGCTGGAGAATTTTAATCTGAAGAATTTGAGAAAAATCTCAATTTGAAAAGTTTTATGAAACTAGGGCCAGAATGCTTTAATTGATGAAACAATTTTAAATGGAAATAGTTATATTTGAAAAAGATAATAAGCTGTTAATACAGTTAAGTTTTAAACATAGCACAAATAAATTTGACCAAAATATTTTAAAGAAGGAATTCAGAATGAATGATATATTTTGATTACCATCTTGTTTGTTTTATTTATAAACATTGACCAGTATCTTCCTTTGTGATGAGCTTCACAAGTCAGCCAACAGATTTTTCACATTGGCTGCATTCAAGCTATCTAGTTTTGACAGAGGGCACTAAATTATTCAAGTTATAAAAAATTTCAAACAGTGAAGATATTATGTTTTATCCATTCATTTTTTATTTTCTCTAGCTTCAATTCAATGTGGACCCCACAATGGAACGTTTCTTTGTGACAATTTGAGGTGTATCTATGAGACATGGAGGTGTGATAAAACTAACGATTGTGGTGACAACAGTGATGAACAGAAATGTGGGCGTAAGTTTCTATTTGAATATCTTGGCTAGTGATTTTTAGACCTCTATAATTTGTAATGTTTGATGCTTCATTTAAATACCCAGGTATTGTGGTGAAGTAATAAAACATTTTGATATTATGGCAGGACAAGATAAATAATGAATATTGGACATTTTGTCTTTGATACGGCATGTATCAGTTGACCTCATATGTTAATCTGATTAAAAACAAAATGTTCGATATTCTTTTATTTTTTATTTACTTACTGACCAGTTAAATTCCGTGATAAATTCTTGTACGTTGTTACTTACTTTTTCAATAATTTACCAACTGACACTATAAATTGCCAGATAAATGCTAGTACGTTGTTAAAAAATGTCAATTACCAATCAATAATTCTATTGCTGATTTATGACATTTTTATTTGATCACACCACAACAATTAATCCCTTATTGAAATAATCACAATTTGGTAAACATTATCAACTATTTGTCAATAATATCTATTATTGACAGTTTCTCAGGGAAATGTGATGACAAAATGTTGCAAAACAGCGAAATAATGACTGCCACCAGAAATTTTTCAGGACACTTTGGATATTTACTCTTGGTTGCCAATATTCATAGATTTTATTGATCAAAAAGTAACAATGAACCTCAAGCCAAAGTTGCTCCCAAATAAGTAAGCAAAATATGCTGGTTTTTTTGTTGATTTAGAATTTATTTCATAGATATTTCTCATTTTTATGTGAATCTACATGTACCATCAAGAATCTTAAACAATTTAAGCATGTTTTTGTTTCTTCGGTATTATGTGTTAAGTGATGAATGAAATGAGGAAGTTTATTGGTTGTGGTAATCCGATTTCCATATTTGCTTATAAACCTAAGCCTATTTGAACTTCTGCCCTCATATGTATTCATCATTGTTGTTGTTTTAAATCCTTTCACCTGAAATTGTAATGCCAATTTTAACCAAAGTTGGCTTAAATCATCCTTAAGTTGTCAGTTTTCAATTTAGTTATTGTCTTTTTCCTTGGCCAACCAACATAGCTGACGTGTTCAGCATGTCAAGATCTAAAAACTATTTATTAATGCCCTAATTTTTAGATACCCTTTATAAGATATTGGCCTTTCATAACCAATTTTGCAGTCTTTGTTTATTTTGAGTTATAATAGAAAACTGTAATAAGGAAAACTGATCTGTATGCATGACCACAATTGTCAACTGGCTCTATAAGAATCATTTCCTTTTTTTAAAAATTTTGTATTTTAGGCTATCCATGAAAACTATCATAGATAAATAGAAGGTGTATACAGGAAAAAAGGATCATCATGGCAAGCGCTATAAATAATTCAACAAGACTACAATTTTCAACTGTGTCCTCTAAAAGTTTAAAGCCTTTTTGAACCAAAGCATATCCCATAGATATAGAAAATGGTCTTTTTATTGTTAAAAGGTGATTTGAGACACATTTCTGGATGTTTCATGTGCGTAATTTAGTCAGTGTTAAAATTCTGTGTTCAAAGTTTAGGATTACAGACAAGTGGCCCAAATTACTGACAAAATTCATTAGAATTAATGTAATAAGGCTAACGAAAGAAAACTAGTAAACACCTCAAAGTTTAGCATATGCAATTATTAATCAATAATTGACTGTGCTTTGTCCAGTATGTTTAGGATCAATACCATTTGTACTTTTCTTTATATAATTCCTGTGTCTCATATATTTGTCTACCGCAGGTGGGGGGTTCTCTCCGGGTACTCCGGCTTCCTCCCCCAATAAAACCTGGAGGCCATGATATAGCTGAAAAATTGCTGAAAATGATGTTAAACAATATTCAAACAAACATATATTTGCACATATATTTAACTTTGGTAAAATTGTATAACAAAAATTAGATTCAATTTTTTTTTCTGGAAAGTCAATTTTTTAAACTCATCTGTATGATCAGAATTATATACTTTTGGTTGCTGTAAAATTTATACTGTTTTGAACAGTGGATATATTAATTAATTATTAGCTAGAACTAAATAAATAATTACATTATGTTTTGGGCTCAAATTCAGCAATTGGTTCTTTGCAACAAGAAAAGAATCTGAATAAAATGATATGGAATAGTTGTTAACAGGCTGTGCTGAATGGTTAATACCATGTATATGCACAGGAAAAAGCAAAAGTAGTGTTCATATTCAGACACTTGCATAAAAACCAATGTGCAAGTTGTTATCTATAGAAAACCGATATTAAAAAAATTCCAAGAGTGAAATATGACTGATCAGACACTTTGTTGATCAACATTTTACATGTTGTTTTTTTTATTTTAGATATAACTAACTTAATTACAATAGCAGCAGTAGCTGGTGCCATGCTTTGTGCATTGCTCCTTGTTATAGCTCTGGGATGTACTTGTAAAGTATATAACCTAAGAGTACATGGACATAGACACCCACATGAAACTCCCCTGTCACGACTGTATTCAGAATTTATTAGAAGACGAGCTCCGCCACCTTATCATGAAGCAATGCTAACCTCTCGATCTTATGATGATGTGAGAAGGGATTATTTGGAACATTTACAGCAAACAGATGGACGACCACCATCAAGAAGAGGAAGGCGCAGCAGAAGTAATCCTCAATTCACACAAGAAAACATTGAATCTACCAACACTTCAAATAACGAAAATACTGAAAATTGTGAGAATATTACTCCTGTTGAAACACAAAACACTCTTAATATTGAGTTGGAAAGACAAAACTCCACATCTTTACTCATTCTTCCAGACAGCTGCTCAGATGAATCAGAAAGTGACACAGAAAATCAAAATGAAACAGTTCAAGTCAGTATATCTGAAGAAAATGTTGTAACAGCCTGTTACAGAAGAGGAAGCCACATTAATAAATCTGATTCTGACATTGAAAATGGCTCTGCTGCTCATCATGACATATGTAGTATGGATGCTACAATAGCTTCTTGTGATAGTATAGAAGATGACAATATAGATTGTAATGATAAAACTATTGACATTGTTGTAGAAACCATTCCAAGGAGGCGTCAAAATTCTGAGGGATCTCTTAACTCAGCTGAATCTAGAGACTTTTGAACATTTGCTTTAACTGAAATGTGTATGAATAACCAGTTAACATTATGATGATAAAATTAATAGCTTTTTTAGCAGGATTTTTAACAATTTTAACAAGTTATCTTACAAAAAGTTTTTGTTACATGTGTCTGTGACTAAAATGTTTTGTCATGAAATCATGTGTAAGATTAGGTGATATAAATATATTGATTGTGAAAGTCTGGATGAATTTATGTTGAATTTTTTGCTAAAAAATATATTGTATGTATTAAAGATTGTTAAATATTGGTCCTACATTGTTAAGTGTGTAAATGTACAGCGATGATGATTGAAAAGTTAAATATTTATATTATTTATACTGTGTTACAATTGTTAAAAACAAGAATTGAAACCAGTTGTCAAGATTTAAGTTGATAGTATTTCCTCTGTAATTTGCATTTATTTTTAATCTCTAAAACTTTTAGTTCTGCCCTAAAAATCTTTTTTGAGTTGATCATGTGAAAATGGTTATACAACAAAATTTTAAAGTAATAAGGTTTTCTGGCACCAGATATTTTATTGATTGAACACTAAAAATAACTATGATGTCAAAAATGATTTTAACTGAAAAGGTTATTATTTTATTATGTAATTATATATTTTAAAAATAAAATGCACATTGTACTACTGACAGGTGGCAGCTAACCCGAAGTCATTTGTACTTATGGCACGTCGCTGTATGTATATTCACCTTGCCAGCAGCTTTGAATATTACATTTTCTTTGTTTGAGAAATCCTGATAGCAACCTATATCAAAGTCAGTAATTAGCATTTTAGTATCATTTCAATATGTAATCAAGTTAAGTTTATTTACATCTTTTTGGTGCCATAAGTTTTTTTACACAACTTGAACCAGTTTTTGTTATCAATATTTCTCATTATTATCAAACTGAGCTTATTCTTAGTGTTTCAAGTTAATAGTGTTTACATTTAAATTTTGGGTAAATGTTATTATTCTGTATTAATAATTTATCAAGGTAACATTTATACTCATATGTGTTATTTTGTAATGGGTGTTTACATCTTATTATGAAATTTACAAACACTATTTACTTGCTTTTACTTGTATTGCTAAAATGTGCTTTGTTTCTAAATTATTTCCACCTACAAATCAATGATAATCTATGTGGAGCACAGTGATTGTTTGATTTGTTCACATCATATCAACATTGGGCAGCCTATCCTGTCTATGATTTTGAGCTGACATGCTTTTTCTTTTGCTTTTTCTTGCTATTTGCAAATATAATCCAGATCAACTTTTTTGTTATTTTTTTCTAAATGAGGTCAAAGTAGAGTTGACATTTGTAGGATGCCCATTGTGGACAGCTTGGCAAAGATGTAGTGAAAATCTCTAGAACATAATGATACATGTATACTTAATTTTACAGACAATTTACTTACTCATCATCAGTCATTCCAGTTCAACTATATTAATGTATAACATAGTATCTATAAGAATATAATCTCATTTTGTCAAGTTCTTTCATACTTGTATGACAATAAGTACAGGAGCTTCTCATTAAACCTGTACTCACTATGCCATTAAAAAAGTTAACATTTTATAAAGTTTCCGTTTATAATATCATCTTTTTTGCAGATAGGGTGGTTTTGTTTGTTTAATGCCACTTTCAATAATTTTTCAGCTAATATCATGGCGCCTTGTTTTTATTGGGCAAGGAAGCCAAAGTACATGAAGAAGTCCTGTAGGAAAACTGGCAATCCTTGTCAATTACGGTTGGAGTCCAGCACAGCCTGCCCACAGTGAGACTTGAATCCACAATCTCAGTGTTGACAGACCTTGTGACAAAATACCTTAACCAACCAGCCACTGAGGCCTCGGGTTGGTTTTGTAATAGAGTGACTACTGCAATGGTGATTTGTAGTTCTCTAGTATCATTGATCCAGAATTATGATATGCTTGTCTCCGTCAGTAACAAATATCATATTGTCAAGGATTACTTAATATTTCATTTATGAATAATTCTCATTGCAACACCTTTTCAAACTGCAACATTTCAAGCCTTGTTAAATCTAAAAATTTGACTAAGTTCAAATTTTCTAACTATTTCTGTGCTATAAAAATATATAAGTAAAAAAATCCAAGTATTTTCTCCACAGTAATATGGAACTCCAATGTAAATAGTTTTGTGTAAACTGAATTCAGTTGTAAATATCTTGGTGAAAACTGAATTCCAAGGTAAATAGCTTCATGAAAACTGAATTTCAAGGTAAATTTCTTGGTGAAAACTGAATTCCAAGGTAAACAGTATGGTTAAAGCACAATTTCAAAGTAAATAGCTTCTTGAAGGCTGAATTTCAACGTAAATATGCTTGGTGAAGGCTGAATTTCAACGTAAGTATGCTTGGTGAAAACTGAATTCCAAAGTCAATAGCTTGGTGAAAGCACAATTTCAAGGTAAATAGATTGGTTAAGGTTGAATTTCAAGGTAAATAGCTTGATGAAGGCTGAATTTCAAGGTAAATAGCGTGGTGAAAGCTTATTTCCAATGAAAGAGCTTGGTGAAAACTGAATTCCATGGTAAATAGCTTGGTGAAAGCACAATTCCGAGGTAAATAGATTGGTTAAGGTTGAATTTCAAGGTAAATATCATTCCAAGTACAGATTAGAACCTCTCACTATGGTTAATAGAGATAAGGCCACAAGGTTAATGTAAAGTAACCCAGATGTATGTGTAGTTTAACTACAGTATACTCGAGTTAAAATATAAGCCTTTTTAAACAACTATATGTTAGTCAATTATATTGGAGACATTTTTTTTTTACCTTTATCCATTATATTCTCAATATACTATAAAATATAAAAATCTCAAATTGGTTATTGCAGCATCAATTGTATGAATAGAAACATAATATTTTCTTAAAAACTTGGTTAGAACTAGATGTGGAGCTAATCGCTAACATCATTAAAGATTTGTTGCAGTTATTTATCTTTATAACAGCCATTTTATTGTGTCATTTACATAGCTCACAACATGGCATATAACATGGGATACACTGACAAATTATATTTGCCAAAAATCTTGGTATATTCAAACAAACATTGATTTTTGAGAATTAAGTCTTATTTTCTTATTTTCACTATAACTGGAGTTAAAATTATAAGATTTACTAACATGTTCCATATAGCTTGTTATTAGTAGTTGTTAAGAGCTTGAATGAATTAGCACATCAGAGAAAGAGGCAGTCCTTTTGCTAATATTTTTTGTATAAAAATGTCATATTTCTTAATTTTCATTTTAAAACAGAATTATAAATTAGTCATGGTATAACTTTCTGATATTATCACACAAGACAAGTTTTGTTCAGCCTATGCAGAGCTGACATATCTCAGTCATTGTTACACATCTGGTTTATCCTCAATAACTAAAATACTGAAAGGACTGAAATAAACTTTTACGGGAACTTATTGGTGAACCTGTTTCATTTTACTCTTTTCTGCAACTCCTCCTTAACTGTGTGGATATTAAATTGAACTTGCATAAATTCATTATTATAAATTTCTGATGTTGGAAAAAATATTCATGTTTAATTGAAAAGAGGTGTCCACACTTTTTTAATAACTTCTTTATAAGGACTTTTAACTCTTACTCAATTGACATCTAAGTTATTTTACAGATAAATTTTTTGTCTTTTTTTGGTTGACTCTATATAAATTTGTTATGTTCATATAATTTTTTAGTCCTGACATTTCCTATTTATCTAATCTTTCTTGGATGTTTAAATCCAGGTACTCTCTTTATTTACACTCACATTGTTTTAGTACATTCAATAATAAGGAATGGCATTCTAACCTCTTTGTCTTTAAGATATAATATCAGCAATGGTTAAAGTAAACAATTTTATTGCTACCCTTGTAATCCAAGGGCAACAGACACACACACACTTTTACATTTGACTGATTATCTCTTCATAGGTGTCGAAACATTTTTTATACTGATAATGACTGAAATTACAGGATGATCTGAAAAATCTACGAATACATTTTAAATGAATACAATTTAAGTTGTTGTATTAAAGACATTATGCATATTAGTTGACTTGTTATTTATATTACAGTGTGTAGTATTGTATTTGCTTTGGTGATCTGTCAGGTTGGTAATTGTGTTTTTGATACCTTTTCCATGGTTTATGTATTCCAATATAGTGGATCAACTATGAATTTAATTTATTTTTTATTTATTTTATTTTATTTTAAATGCTACAGATACAAATGACTATTGAAATCAAAATTATATGTTATTGACACCCTTGTATTTTCATTTTGTATGGGTATTAGACCAAACCCAGTTGAACCAAACTTCAGATGACTCAATATTTGTTTTTGGCTCCATGAGGTTCAATGGTATTTGGTTTCCTAAAACCTAATTGAGTGTTCACTTTACTACAGCAAAAGTCATAAAAGGCAATGCTGATTTAAAGCATCTTCTCTAGCCAAAGTTTATGATATGCTCCCTTCATTACCACACTACAGTGCATAACTTAAAGTATATTAATCACACAGTTTACATTATACCCATTGCATAATGTATAAATAGTCCAGATTTACTAACCTATTTGGTTTTTTTCTCTTAAATTTGTACATTCTCTTTACTTGTGAATTTTGTTACAAAATTTAAATGGATATTTGAATGTTTTGTATAGTTTATTGTATCTGTGAAGTTGTTTGTAGTTTTTAGGTTTTTATTTTGTTATTATTTTTCACATTATGTTTTGTTTCTATTGTGTTTAGTATATTTATTTAGTCAGGAACCATTTATATAACAGTTGATTTCCATTGTCATCAGATTTCATTTGTTGTATATTTTGTTATTATCTCTTACATTGATTCTGAAAATCTACATAAAAATATTTAAATGAAATATTTATACCTTTTTTGGTCATGTAGTTGCAAATGTAATAATGCATAAAAAAAAACATTTTGTTTTTTGAATAGTAAATGTAACTTAGACAATTAGTGTTTCTTCACAAATATTCAAGGATATTCATCTGAGCTTTAAGGTTGTAGTACCTCTAAAAAAATTCACAGTTTTTAAATTGTTTTCAAATCAGTATTGAATAATAAATAGTATGCTTATATGTGATATTAATTTAAATTTAACACAAAATACCAACCAAGTTTATAATTTTAACAAGTGCTAATATCAGCATGAGAAAAATGCAAATCCATTTTTTGTTAAAAACCAACACTTTATTAATTTTAGATCAGTGGGTTAAAATAAATGTAAGATACTGATTAAACATAAAATACTGGGGAAGTAATTCCAGGCATTTCCATGTAAACTATTCAAATTATACTTTTGTATATTTCAGTTTATTCACAATTTACTTAAACATTAATTGATTTGGTTACTTCAAGAGGGACTTTTACTACTATAATTACATAAGGATCATTGTTATTATTGTTTCATCCTTTGGGAATAACAGGGATGTTCATTTACCTGTGTGTTTTAATTTCCTCATAGAATTGGATCATTCTGTTTCTATAGAGAATCATGTTACTTGTTACTGATTCCTTGAATTAATATTAATCCATGACATTTCAGGCCTTCCAAAGTCCAACTGTAACGCCTAACTATAGTTTGTCTGTTTCACTTTTTTTCTGCCAAGTTTTGTTTCTTGACGTGTTGTAAAGAAATGTTTGTACCAAAGATATAGAAGATATTATGCTTTCACATTTCACCCTGGCACACCCAACCCTTTTCTTTACACATGTATCTCCTATAAACTTTTAAAATGTAAAAACCTGTTGTAACAAGGTCAGTGATGGATTGCGACACTATGTAACATATTGCACGAAGAATTTTCACCTCTTTACAAGAGTATTTTGCGTTCATTATTTAAGTTTATAGTGTACCATTGTTGCGCATGACCCAGATATGATAAACACTTGTAGTTTTCTCTGTTCATCATTGGCCTTGACCTTAAAAGGGTCCATATTTCAATAACCATAACAGATTCTGACTTGGGGTCTTTATTAGTTTTCATTGTTAACCATCAGCATTATCTAGTTTACCAATCAATACACAATAAAAACTATGCCTCAAATTAGACAACCGCCGATTTACTCATTTTATGTCTAGAAAAAAGTCAAATCCAGGAATATGAAAGACTATCTGTGACTCAAGGAAAATGTCCAACCGTTTTTGAGAGATTGATTTCCCATAGCGATCAAATAATTCATGGTGATGACCATATAACTTCTGGAGGGATTACATCAATCAAGGTACAACAAATCCTTGTTTGAGTAGGTTAGTAGTCAACAGCAGGGACCGATCTAAAAACCAGTATACTGATCACAGGATCTAGCCGGAGCTGCTTGAATGTCGCTATCGATGAACGAAAAATTGAAAATTGAAACGTTTAAGTCGTAGTCTTGTTTGTAGTTTTCCCGAGTCTATTTCTAGAATGAGGTCTAAGTAAAAAGCCAGTATTAAGTATTATTTGATTTAGAGTCATTGTCATTTAGAGTTCTGTCATGGCTAATTACGCTTATTTAAAGCGTCTCATTCCGTTTTTGTTGAAAAAGCAGTGTTTAATAAGATCCTTAAGCCTAGTTCTAAAGGGCATATGAGGGATAGCCGTGTAGAGTGGCTAAAAATCAAAGGTTTAATGTCTACCAGGTCTTTTGAGGGATTTTTTTAGTATCCACATTTCCTTTTTTCCACTCCTGAAGTAGCAAATGTCAGTGTATGTTTGGGACCCCGTTTTATTGCTGTTAAAATAGTGGTAAGGATTTTTAAACGACCCTGCTATGAAAAGCTTTGGTTATTGATTTTTGTGAATTGTTTGTATCGAATACAAGGATCACTATCTTCGACTTAATATGGAGACCGATTTGCGAGACAAATTTTCTAGCAATTATCTATCCACATACCAAATATCAAAAGCCTATATCACCGAAAGGCTTTTCTTCGGGTATTCTGGCTTCATACACCAATAAAAACTGGACTTCAAGATCAAACTGAAAATTGCTGAAAGTTGCATTTTAAATACCGTTCAAACAAGCAAAAAAATCAGATCTATCACAAAAGTTAAAAGACAAGAACGTTATATAGCGGACTCTAGGTAGTCACTCAGGCAGCAATTATGGGAGTCAAAGTTCAAAGTTTAAGGTCAACATACATGGCATGCGAGACATCCATTAGTTTATAATCTACCCGCATGCCAAAAATCAAAATGGCTACCTGAAGATAAAAAGTTGTAGCCGGTACAAGATTTGTTATGGAAGGACAGACGACTCGCAACAATAAGGCAATCCTCTTTAAATCACCAAACCCCCTCCCAACAAATGAAAAAACGGAATGCACCACTAGATATGCTCATCTTTTATATTCTAAAAGTGTATTAGGATGCGAATTGCTGTGTCAAAGGGATCTGACTCACGATATAAGCTAAAGAAAAAGAAAAAGTATAGGCAGCAGAATATCAGACAAAAACCATATGTCTTCCAACTTCGTTTGAAATACATAACATTCAAATGTATACAACACTAAGCATAGTTTAAAAGCATTTCTGGGATTTTTATTGCGTATTGCCATTGGTACATTGGTACATATTTTAGGCACATTGATGTAAATTAATTTGCATAAATTACATCATCATGTTTTATATAAAACCCGAAAATCAATATTTTAAATAAATTATTTAAACGCAGAAGGGTATTACGTCACAAACTTATAAAATGCATCCATCCTTATGCAGTCGATAAGCAGTATTCCAGTACTAAACAATATCATATTTCTTATTTTAATCGTATCATCGTATCCTACTTTCTCTGACTATTCAATTAAAATCAAAGTAATATTGTTAATCATGCTAATGCAGTAGGTTAAAGATACACTATTTGCACAAATCGACAGCTTAATGAATATTCTATATAATGAAACGGTCTATTTGAAAAAAAAAATGTCATAAAAGTTCATTTTATATTTTTAATGTTCGACATCTGCATTTTTCCGTTTATTTAATTAGATTACTTGGACAAAATTAAAAATAAGAGTAAAGAACTGATTATATCAATTGTCAATTCTTCCGTGAATGGCCGATTTCTGGTACAGATGACCCAGTACAGATGAGCTCACGCGCACACATCTGTACTTGCTGCGTCATCCAATCAAAACGCCAGAAACAAGAACGTTGTTATGGAAGCATAACAACGTTCTTCTATGACGTTAATTATTTCCGGCGTTCTGATTGGACGGAAAAAAGGGGGTGGGATGTGATACATGCCGGGAACACAATTTAGACTGCCACTTATCGTGCAAGCAGCGTGGCTCTCTCCAAACACGTTACTCACCACAGTCCACGGTCAGGATTTCCGTTCCTCGATTATGACCTGACAACCTCCCAATGAGAGGGTCTCCCCTATCCGCCACCCAGAGACTCACTGGGCTGTGGGTCGATCACTAGGAATCCTTCCAGTATGGTATCAGTCATTTATTTGTTACATTATTTAACAATCGTCGTCTTGCATAATTTGATATTTAGTACTTTACGTCAAGATACTACCACTTTTTGATTAAAACCGACTTGATTAAAACTGTCATCTATACGTAAGTAAGCATCCTCCCAAGTCAAGGGTTTGATTCCACGTTTCCCATCATTTACTTGGTAGGATGGACTGGCGTTAAATTAAATAACAATTATAACACATTTGGGAACACGGTCAAACGCTAAAGGGTGAGTAAGAGTATTATGTCTCTAGATCATATCCAATAATAAGAATATAACATAGGCGCAGCCTAAATGCGAGCATCGCATATTTTATGGTTCATGACGTACCGATCTACTAGTCTAAGCTACCATATGAAATGGGTTTGTTCATATGGGTCACGTGACTTTTTACACATATAAATTGAACCGTAAAGCTGGCATCTGCAATGCTCGCTATTATTATCTTTATGAAATAAATATGTTTAAACTTATTTCAACTTTTAATAACCACTTTCATGGTAGAAAAACATTCAGTCCCCTACCCTCCAAAAAGGTACACTTTAATATATTATCAAATACAGTTTTCAATATTTATATTCATAAATTTACATATACATTTGAGAATGCCTAAGAAGAATGCAAACCGCTTAGCAATAGAAAAGCTCTTAACAAAGCAAAAATAACACAAATACATGCCCATAGATTAAAAAAACAGCCAAGAAAATCAGAAAAAGCACAGATGCTGGCAGAGATATATGGAAACCAGGGACGGGGAGAAATATAAAGAGTATGCAAAAATAAAAAAAACAAGTGAAGGGATTGGTTCAAAAGGCCAAGATGAACATGGAAAAGGACATAGCAACAAATTTAAATCTAACCAAAAAAGTTTTAGCAGTATGCAAATTCAAACAGAAAAACAAAATCTAGGATAGGAAAGCTAAGAATGGATAAATAAGACGGGTCCTATGAGATTATGAAAGTCAGACACAGAGAAGGCAGAGTTAAACTTTCTTTAGTAATGTATTTACAGAAGAGCAATGGGGAAATTCCAGAACTGGAACCGATTATGGTAGAGAATCAAAATTTGGCTAAATAATTAAAAAAAGAAGAAATACTAACACTTCTAAAGGGACTAGACACTACAAAATCACCAGGACCAGATGATATCCACTAGAAGGCATTAAAATAATTGTGCGAGGTGATTAGCTTACCACTCACCACGATTTTCAATAACTCGTTAAAGAAAGGAAGACTACCAGAAGAATGAAAACAAGGGAAAATATCGGCTATTTTTTAAAAAGGAGACAAATAAGATCCAGGCAACTATAAGACAGCCAGTCTGACCAGCGTAATCTGTAAAATAATGGAAACATTAGAATAAACAATTTATTCAGCAAAAAGCAATATGGATTCATATCAGGCAGATCGACAACATTACAGCTGCTCAAGGTGTTGGACGAATGGACAAAAATAATCGATAAAGGAGGTTTAATTGAAGCAATCTATATGGATTTTATTAAGGACTTCGACAAAGTCCCCCACCGCAGACTGATACCGCATACATAATGAAAAGGTATAAAAATAAGCAATGTTTTGATTAGCTGGGTTGACGATTTCCTACGTGGCCGAACACAAATAGTGGCAGTAAATGGTGCTGAATCTAGAAAACACAATGTTACAAGCGGCATCGCACAATTAAGACAGTATATTAAGACCCATCATCTTTGTCATTTACATCAAAGACATGCCAGAATGTGTACATTCCCCAGCCCATCTTTTTGCTGATGACTCAAAAATCTACAGACAAATATCATGTGAGTTAGACGAATCATCCCTACAAGCAGATTTAGACAATTTACAAAACTGGTCTAATAAATTGCTACTAAAATTTCACCCCAATAAATGCAAATTGGTAACAATATCTAATCGAGAATTTTCAAAGAAGAGCTACAAAGCAGGTTCCATCACTAAGAAATCTAACCATACGAAAAAAGACTAAGAAAACTAAAGAAGCCAATTACATTAATATTTAGGAGAATAAGAAGAGACGTGATAGAAACGTTCAATATCTTATTTTTAATACAAACAGAAGCTACTGAGCTTTCAAATGGTACCAGGAACATCAACAACCCGAGGTCATAGCAAGAAAATTAAGAAAGAACTAAAGTAAAAACAACAAATAGGAAACATGTCGTAGAAATTTGGGACAATCTACCAGAACACGTAATTAACGTCAAAATGTAATGGAGTTTGAAATCGTTCTCGACAAACATTGGGAAAGTCAAGAATGTAAATGTAATTTGAACATGAACATCACAACATTAACCGGAAGTCACAACGAAAAATAAGCCTCGAACATGACGAATGAAATGCATTTGATGTTGAACCAAACCCAGGCCCTCGTACACATAGGTGGCTTTGTGGTAGCTGCAACAAAGCAGTTACTTGGAAACACCATGCACTATGCTACGACACATGTGAAACTTGGTATCACGTCGACTGCCAAAATATCTCATCTCACATCTACAACATCATAAACAACAGTAATTTAAGTTGACATTGCATACAATGTGGCATGCCCAACTTTAGCACAAGTTTCTGTAATTTTACCACCATAGAAACTTCAAACACTTTTGACAGTCTAAGTTCACCACAGCTAGCAACAAATTTTCAAGATGTCGGTAGTCCGGGGATTCCATATGCATCATCCCCCCCACTACCCCACAAACCTCTAGACCAAAGAAAAAATGCTACAAAGAACAAGAACAAGATGCCACTTAAGATCTTAAACATCAATTTTCAGTCACTTAAAAACAAAAAAGATGATCTCTTGGAAATCATAGACACTGTTAAACCTGAAATAATATTAGATACTGAAACCGGGTTAGATCCATTATGAATATTTCCCTTCAGATCTCTATAATGTGTACAGACGCGACAGAGCACCAAGCACCAATAATCAAAGCTATGGTGGAGTACTCGTAGCACTTTCAAAAGAAATGATAAGCTCAGAAGTTAAACAACTTGAACACAATGTGAAATCATATGGGCTGAAATCTCTATAGCAGGATCAAAAAACATCTTGATATCATCTTACTATAGACCTCCCTCAGATACAGGTCAGTCCCTCGAGCAATTACAACAGTCTCTTCAAGATAAATGCAACAACCATAATAAGGGGTGATTTTAACCTGGGTCACATTGACTGGCTAAACTCTTGCACTATACCTGCCAAACCTGATATACAACTACACCAAAAACTCATAGATGTAGTAAATGACTTAAATCTGCAACAAATTGTCGACTTACCAACAAGAAATGATCGTATTCTAGATCTGATCTTTATAAATAACCCAAAATACATTAGCAAGGTTTCAACACTACCACCTATTGGGTCAAGTGACCATGATATTGTCTATGTGGAGGCAAACATCTGGCTTAAGAGAATAAGAGAAACACCACGTAAAATTTTCAAACACAACAAAGCAAACTGGGGCTCAAAAATGATCTCACCAACATCCACACTGACATTCAGAACATGTATCATTCATCAGACATAAACCAGCTATGGGACACATTCAAATCTACACTTATCAGCTCTGTAGAGAAAAACATTCCATCTAAAATGCTGCGTAATAAACACCGCTTACCATGGATCAATGATAAATTAAGACGACTTATCAACAAGAAAAACAAACTTTACAAAAACAAAACAAAAAAAAAAAAAAAAAAAAAAAAAAAAAAAAAAAAAAAAAAGACAGTAAATACAGTGATAAATATAAGCATATAAAATCAAAAGTACAAAAAGAACAGAGAAAAGCTTACTGGGAGTATATTAACATACTTATACTGGATCTCCCAATAAACGAGCCAGGTAGTGCTCCCCAAAACCAATATAAACCAAAGAAACTTCCAACATTTTAAGTCAATACGAACTGACAAGTCTGGAATTGCAGCACTTAAAAAAGAAGGCACCATTATAACAGACATAACAGAAAAGGCCAATCTCTTGAATGAACAATTTCGATCAGTCTTTACACCTACCACATCTGATTCTATTCCTGACAAAGGCGCCAGCTCACACCCTAAAATCAGCCGTCTCAATATCACAACACCAGGCATTAAAAAACTTTTAAATAGCATCAATCCACAGGACCAGACAATATCAGTGGCCGCCTACTCAAAGAAATGAAAACTTATATTGCACCCTTTCTATGTCTGTTATTTCAAAAATCATATGACACAGGAATTACACCAAATGACTGGAAACACGCAAATGTCACACCAGAGTTCAAAAAGGGTGATAAATACAACCAATAAATTTTATGGACTACCGGTAATCGCATTAACTTGCATCTGCTGCAAGTTAATGGAGCATATTATAACATCTCACATTATGAACCATCTTAAATCCTATACGACCTCCAACATGGCTTTCGACGCTCTCGCTCATGCGAAACACAACTTTTATCGTTTGTTCAAGAACTACACTCTTCAAATAACTCAAAGACATAAACTGATCTCATCATTATGGACTTTGCCAAAGCCTTTGACAAAGTCCCACACCGCCATTTACTTTAAAAAATAAACTTCTTTGGTATCAATAGAAACACTTTAAACTGGATCTCAGCTTTTCCTGAAAACCACACACAGACAGTTGTCCTGGAAGGAAAAACATCAAACACAGTCCCAGTCACATCTGGCGTTCCACAAGGTACTGTCCTAGGACCGGTCTTATTTCTTGTTTATATTAATGACCTCCCAGACTACCTTGCAAACAGCAAATTACGCTTATTTGCTGATGACAGTATTATTTACATGCCAGTTAAAACACATAGTGACTATTTAAAACTACAAGCTGCTATTGATGCAGCTGCAAAATGGGAATCTGATTGGTTGATGGCCTTTCACCCGTATAAATGTACTGTTCTGTCTGTATCAACTAAACGCCAACCACTCCGCCATAACTATGTACTCCATAATCACACTCTGGAATCTGTTACTTCCGCAAAGTACCTTGGTTTCACTCTTCACTGATCCAAGCTCAAATGGGACCAACACATTCAAGGCAAATAAAACTTTAGGATTTCTCAAAAGAAACCTAAAAACAAATAATCAAAACATCAAAAGTCAAGCATACCAAGCACTAGTCCGTCCTAAACTTGAGTACTCCTGCTCAGTATGGGACCCGCACACTACAGAATCTATCTCGAAGATAGAAATGGTGCAAAGGAGGGCAGCAAGGTATGCTTGCAAGCGATACCACAATACCAGCAGTGTATCAATTACTTGAACGTAAGCTACGAACGCGATTAGATATGATGTATAAAATCACACATCAACTTGTTGCAATACCAACCAGCACAATTCTCATTCCATCAGACTCACGAACTAGACGGCACCACTCCCTATCTTTCAGACACATACACACATCCAAAGACTCGTACAGTTAATCCTTCTTCCCTCATACAATTACTCAATGGAACCTCCTACCAGTTACAATCATACAATCCTCTTCTGTCGATATCTTCAGAGAACAGCTAACGCCAGCTGTCCTCTCCACCCTCCACTAAGTTATATTCGTGAATAAATATTTTTAATCACCTACGCTTGTTCATTGCACTTCCTTATCTTGTTAACACATTTTCAGTTATCATTTTTTTTTATCATTTTTTGTTGTAAATAGGCCACGTATGCACCAGTAATTAATCATCTCTAAGATGGAATACTGGAAACCGTAAAGAAGAAGAAGAAGATGCGGACATAGTGGCTGTAGCGCAGCAAGCGTCCACTGAAGATCTTAAGGTAGCCTCAGGTCTAAACATTTGTTAACTACAGTCTCGTTTGTAGCCAGTTGTGATGGTAAACGGAAAGAAAGTAACAGGAAAAAAAAGTCACAGGAAATAAAGTCACAGTTTTAATAGGAAAAAAAGTCACAGGAAAAAAAGTCACAAGAAAAAAAGTCACAGGAAAAAAAGTCACAATTAATATGTTGGTCTTGGTCACATATGTTGTCATAATAGGAAAATATTTTGTTGTTTATGATAATTATAGTCATATTTTTATGTAAAAAAACTTGTATATTACTTTATTACTTATTAGTTATTTCATACCATTAATAAAAATTGTATTTTAGTCAATCAAAATCTATCAAACATTTTAGTTAAAACACATTACTGTTGACAGCTCTTTTTGTGCTGCTTTAACAGTTAAAAATATGTATACCAAAGAAAAGAATATGATAAACAACTTTATTAATACATAGATCAAAGACAAAAACATGGCTTCAACATTTTAGTGATTTTTTTATTAAATAATGTTTAGTGAAAAATGACCAATTACTGCACTTCTAAATGCTTATTTATTCCTTTGTTTTTATATAAAATTTTGTGAAATTGTTATAATATAAATTTTAAAATTAAATGTCTTTAAATATCCACTTAACTTTTTATACACAAGAATATAAATCTTACAAAAAGAACTTAAAACACACATTCAATACCGATACAACTTATTAATTGTGACTTTTTTTCCAGTGACTTTTTTTCTTGTGACATTTTTTCCTGTGACTTTTTATCCGTGCCTTTTTTTCCGTGACTTTTTTCCTGTGACTTTCTTTCCTACAACCGTTGCGATATGGGTATTTGAAAACTTTGCATGGATATCGAGTATCACGTTTAATTTGTCATTAATAATGTGAGAAAACGATATAAACCGTTTCTGGAGTAAAGATGAGCACTTTAAAAACAAAAATTGCAATGTAGCGTGTTCATTGTATCATGGGCATGCGTACATGAACGGAATTGTTGTTTCGGATATGTCTGATATGTTCATTTCAACAAATACTGCTACAAACATGTCAAATACTGTTCCAGCCTTTCTTACAAAGCTTTGGACACTTGTAGAAAATCCCATGGTTGACGACCTGATCTGTTGGGATGAGGTAAAATGAAGTCTTGTACAATTCGGAGCACTTTTTCAGTTTATCATGGGCAGTTGGCTTCTTAAAGTTCTTTCTCTTTCATCATATATAATATTTGACATCAGCAACGTTTTCGTCAAATGATGTCCCTTACATAGACGATTCTAAAAAACTAACTAAACGAGGCAAAGTAAAACGAAACAACAATCGTGGTCATCAAGTGGTTTTAGTTTGTCATCAATATAACTGGAGCACAGGGGCTCGTAAAAATTGATTTACTTGCGCTTTCGATTGATACTGGGTCGGTTTTGTTATAGTGTGGGAGAAGGGAAGAAACAGAGTCTATACCCGCCAACTTTAAAAAAAAAAAAAAAAAAATATTTCTTTACCCCTATCTACACGGGTTTGTAATTATTTCTGTTCCTAATTGAATTATCTTCATGAAAAAACCTACCTTTATGTTTCTAATATCGTTTAACTCTCAAATTTTAATAATTTCCACCAGTTTGAAACGAAATGGACAATAACCCTGGACGGAAGTGGTGACTTTATCGTTTGTCGTCTTTGAGGCCTTTCGGTACTCACTTTCTCAGTAACGATAAAGTCCACTTCCGGCCAGGGTTATTGTCCATTTCCCACACTATAACAAAACCGACCCAGTATCAATCGAAAGCGCAAGTAAATCAATTTTTACGAGCCTGGAGTTAATCAGAAAGGCAGAAAGCAATATGTAAGCGTATTTGTTTTTTCTATCTTGATCATACAGTTTCTATCCTGGTTTGTGCATTTATTTACTATAAAATTCTTTCTTATTTCTTACCACAACAGGGTTCGAAATAACCGATCTCCAGAGTCAAGTAAATTCTGCTGCGGGCAAGTAAGTTCCATGACAAAGGTGTCCGCGTGGAGAGTTGAAATTGCTGTGATTATACTAGATGTTGACATATTTTGGTTATTGTTTTTGCGTGACAAATGACTACTTACCGCATATGGTCCACCTACGCTCATTTTGTAGATCAATTAATGTGTAAATTGAATTCATCACTTTATTTTCCACAGTTATTTAGCGTTTGGAAAGGGGGAATATTTTTCAATGTGATAGAGCAATTTTCTATAGTAAAGTTTAACTTACATTACAACGGAAGTGTATGTTTGGAAGAGTCCATTGTCGTCTGTTCGAAATGCTTCGGGTAATCATCTGCAGTTAAGGCGGGAAAATCGTCAGGGTTTGTCCGAATACCACTGAACGTTATGAAAGCAGACGATATTTTTCAAAACAAGGTGAGGTCCCTGTACCCTGTAGAAACTCAAATGGCTGACTTCCTATGTAAAATTCCCATAGCAAATGTCAAGGACGATTTGAACCTGTCAACAACAAAGGCATAATATAAAATATGGACGTGTTATCTTGTAGAAATGTTTTAAATTGGATTTTAACACTACAAAGGTACAATATAGAATAATAAAAAAATGCAAGCAAAACACCTAGCGCAGCGGGGTGTAACATTTAGTATACATACTTTTGCCGTTGTCCTGTTATTTTATTTGTGAGCGTCTGAATTTTATTTTTACCATTTGTTTTCGTAATGTAGACAAATTTGGAACCTCTTTATTCTGTAATTTATAATACAAATTTTTTTATTGGTTGTTTCTAAAAAGTTTACCAATCAGAATGTGTTCTACAAAATATTTGTGAAATTAGTTTTCAATTCTTTTCTCTATACAGAAAATATTAAACAATTTGAATAACTTGTTTTTATGCCCCTGCGACGATATGTCTGGGGCATTAAGTTTTACTTATGTCTGTCTGTAGGTACGTAGGGCTCACCACACTGGGCGAAGTGGGCGACAAAGTCGCCCTACTGGGACCTGAAGTCGCCCTACTGCGCCTCAAAAGCGAAGTCGAAGTCCCCTGTTATTTCCCTAAAGTCGCCCAATGGTTCACAGTAGATACTTGCATATGATCTGGTCCAAATAATTCACCCAGACAACCAATTTATCAGTAAATGTGTAATTCCAATAAAAACGGCAAACAATATGCGTATTTAACATTTTTTCGAATGATTTAGGATGTGACTAATTACAGGAAGTGAACAACGAAGAAAAGTAAAGTACAACGGCCCATACTGAAAAATCGTAATTTGTTTGATAAACAAACACTTTCAATTGGTTTCAAACTTCAGTTCTTTCAAATTAAGCGTATTGTATTTTAACAATTTTCTTTGATAAACATATGAGCTGCACTTGAAAGAATAAAGATGTATAGTAATTATTGACATCATGAAAAGTGCTGTAGATGGGTGTCCCATGAAGCAATTTTGATCAGCACAACTTTGTCCAAGTGGAAGTGTGCTGAACAGAAGAATTATTTCTGGGTTTAATGTTATGTTCGTTTATCTATCTTCTTTGAAAATTTTGCTCAGATAAACATGGCATGTTCATAACAAACTGTTAGAAATATTGTGATGTACAAAATGTATACAAGAACTTCATGAATGATGTTTATTTCTACACCTATACAAATATTTTTAGTTAATAGTTGATCTATTTTTATTTGTGAATATCTTGTATGGCTACAAGTACTGAAGTAGAGTAGGAAATTAGTCGCTATATCTGGTGCTATTTTCATTGATTTTATAATAATAAAGGTTATGTGCTATTTGATATTGCATCCAATTAATAATAATGAAAAAGAAAGGGAAAAAAAACTTAATCTAAATGTGTTATGATTTAAAAACACAAGAGAAATAATCCTGGAAATCAACAATTTAAAAAAAAAATGATATAAATAATGAAAAATGTATATACTTACTGCGAAAATTAATTATTTGTATGGTCCCATTGACTTCTCCCTAATGTCTCCTGAAGTCTCCCTATCAGGGCCTCACTTCTCTCTGTTTGGCTGAAAGGGAGAAGTCACTTCTCCCTACTTTTTTATGGTGTGGTGACCCCTGATGTCCGAACCAATTTCCGTAAAACTTTTCTCAGAAACCGTACATGAGAACAATTTGAAATTTGGCAGGGTGGTTCAGTATCATAAGTTGTACGTCCTAAGTGAATTTCAGACCTGTCGGACAACTACTTCCTGTTTGGGACTTCATTTGTAGGTAAATATGTCTGCCTGTATGTACGAATTTCCATCAAGCTTTTCTCGGAAACCGTATATGAAAACAATTTGAAATTTGGCAGGGTTGTTCAGTATCACAAGTTGTACGTCCTAAGCAACTTTCAGACCTGTTTGGGACTTCATTTAGCGGAGGCATCTGTGTCCCATGGACACATTCTTCAATTTTTTATTAACAAATAAATGGAGCTTACAATAATAATTTTGTTAATTCCTCTGTGCAGAGCTCCAGATAAGCTTCGTATTTGTGTTATTATGCAATTAAATTTTCAAATTATACTAGTAGCTTTGCATTGCAAAATGCAATATCAAAGGCATAAAACACAATTAATTTTTAGAAACATGCTTAATTCACTCACTTAGTGCATAAAATTGTTCAGTGATTGCATTAATTCATTCAAATAAATACACAAAGTTGCGTAATTACAATTCCCATTATTTTGCAACGTAACAACTCATCAGGTATTCCAGGTACTAGTATGGAGATTTATTTCACAAGAAGAGATGCATGTTCCCTGTTGAATATACTTTTCTTCCAAAACTTTATTTCTGGTTAGAACCAGTCTAGTATTTTGTTGTGGCACCATGAATAGACCAGGCTTCCTGGACATCCTCTAAGCAGAACAATATAATATCTCACTATCTTACAAATAACCATAACACTGTTGTTGAAAATTTTTTAGATGAAATCATAGACAGTGTTATAAATGAAAGTTTCACAGTTGTAAGCGACATAATAGACAATGTTTTATCAAAAGTGGTTACAAATGCTGATGGTAATAATAAGTCTTTTACTTTACATTCAAATGTTTCTGTAGTTGCTGTATAAAACCATAGTGAAATACATTTTTTGTCAGCATAAAAACCCAATTCAATAAATTTTGAATGGGTCAAAAACAAAATTAACTTGTTTTTGAGTGGGTTAAAAAAATTATAAAGTGATATATAAAAAAATACCCAATGAAATAAATCATCAGATGGGTAATAAACCCAATGAAGAAAATCTTATTTGGACTGGAGCTCTGTGGGTTACTTTGAAATTGCTTTGTTAGAAATCTCAAGTTTGAAGTTTTGAAAGAATATTTTGAGGAAAGTAAAAGGATGTGAACTTGAAATCATCAAACGTACCGTTGGTGCATCTCCAAAAATTTGACCCATCTCTTTAAAATTATCTGAAAGGCGAGAATGGTATTGGCACCGATGTGTGAAATTTTAAGTTTTAGAGTTATTGCATAGTTGTTGTAACAATAATTTGTACAACTACTAAATAAAAATGTTTCAGTAAAATGTTTTCTTAAAGTGTTGAATTTATATAATTTGTTTTGTCTGTGTAGTACATATAAAGGCTGGGATACAAAAACTATAATTTCTTAAGAAATGAGCACTGTTGATAGATACATGTATGAACATGTCTCATCAGTGCAGATGCATGTAGAATTGCATCCATGAAGTATATCTCGAAAATTTGGCTTTATTAGTCAAAATTAAACTTTCTAAAAAACCTTTTCAATGAACAGGGCAAAGGTCACAGGGCCCTATTTAAAGTTTGTATTTTATTTCAGAATGGAAACAGTTTTCATGTTTATGACCAAGGAAGATTTGCAAAAGAAATTTTGCCACATTATTTTAAACACAGTAATATAGCCAGCTTTATCAGACAGCTTAATATGTGTAAGTCAAGCATACTACATGTAGTAATCCTTCAATAAGTGATTAAAACAACACACACAAGTCACATTACCTCATGTACAAATGCCTTTCTGTTAAGTGTGCATGAGTGCTTGGTTAAGTGTACATGTGCATTATCAGTAATCCTCTAATTTTGACGTAATATTTCAACTGCTTGACAGGTGTGGAAAATATAATTCTCGTCACTAGTGAATTTGTTGTTCTCAGCAGTAGATTGGTTTAAAATAATAACATCATAATCAGAACTCATGATGTCATTGTCAGAAACAAAAACACCTTCCATTTATTACGTATTCAAGTCATGAACATAAAATTGGGGTCGGGAGAATTTGTACTACATTCGCAAATTTACTACTTTTTAAAATTAGAGAAACAGAATTTAACATTAGTACTCTTGGATTATCTGATTTCTTCAATCTCGATAGTTAAATTATGGAAATTTAAGTCCTCGCGTTAAATTATTGAAATTTAAGTCCTTGCCAATTAAGTCTTGAACTTAAAATTCCATAATTTAACTATCTTGATTGGGGAAACCTGATAATCCACTCCTACCAATGTAAGATCCTATATATACATAACTGTTTGAACTAAAACATCAGAGAAAAGTGCAAGTTCTTTTAACTAAACCAATCTACATGTACATATAGATTTCAATATACAAAATTCAATTTAATTGAGCAAAAAAGTTCAGAAACCAAAATTTTTATTTCTAGTATTGATCTTTGAAAAATACATGTGACACACATTTCTTTTTTAAATTTCTACTTGAAATTTCAGATGGATTCCGTAAGGTGTCACATATTGAGCATGGATTAAAAGATGAAAGTGATGACTTAGAGTTTCAGCACATGTATTTTAGAAGGGGCCAAGAGCATTTGTTGGAGAAAATCAAAAGAAAAATAGCTGGGGTACGGTAATATTATTTTTATTTAATTTTTGTCTCGCCTGCGACGAAAGTCGCTGGAGGCGAGACATATGTATGGGAATCCGGCGGCGGCGGCAGCGCTCCATATCTTTGTAAGCCCAAGCCCTAGGTCCATCAAATTTGGTCCAGAGGTAGCTTATGATGAGTACTTGCCAGTCAGTCACCTGTCACCTGACCTTGACCTCAATTTCACGGTCCAGTGACTACGTTAAAGTTTTTGGGTTACGACAGTTCCTCTGTAACTACGCATGGTAGGATGACAATATTTGGTGTATAGGTTGCTGATGACTAGTACATGACTGTCTGGTAGGTGTCACCTGACCTTGACCTCAATTTCACGGTCCAGTCACTACGTTAAAGTTTTTGGGTTACGACAGTTCCTCTGTAACTACGCATGGTAGGATGACAATATTTGGTGTATAGGTTGCTGAAGACTAGTACATGACTGTCTGGTATGTGTCACCTGACCTTGACCTCAATTTCACGGTCCAGCGACTACGTTAAAGTTTTGGGGTTACGACAGTTCCTCTGTAACTACGCATGGTAGGATGACAATATTTGGTGTATAGGTTGCTGATGACTAGTACATGACTGTCTGGTAGGTGTCACCTGACCTTGACCTCAATTTCACGGTCCAGCGACTACGTTAAAGTTTTGGGGTTACGACAGTTCCTCTGTAACTATGCATGGTAGGATGACAATATTAGGTGTATAGGTTGCTGATGACTAGTACATGACTGTCTGGTAGGTGTCACCTGACCTTGACCTCAATTTCACGGTCCAGTGACTACGTTAAAGTTTTGGGGTTACGACAGTTCCTCTGTAACTATGCATGGTAGGATGACAATATTAGGTGTATAGGTTGCTGATGACTAGTACATGACTGTCTGGTAGGTGTCACCTGACCTTGACCTCAATTTCACGGTCCAGCGACTACGTTAAAGTTTTGGAGTTACGACAGTTCCTCTGTAACTACGCATGGTAGGATGACAATATTTGGTGTATAGGTTGCTGATGACTAGTACATGACTGTCTGGTAGGTGTCACCTGATCTTGACCTCAATTTCAGGGTCCAGCGACTGCGTTAAAGTTTTTGGGTTACGATAGTTCCTCTGTAACTACGCATGGTAGGATGACAATATTTGGTATATAGGTTGCTGATTAATAGTACATGACTGTCTGGTAGGTTCCACCTGACCTTGACCTCAATTTCACGGTCCAGCGACTACGTTAAAGTTTTTTTATTAGGACAGTTCCTCTGTAACTATGCATAGTATGGTGACAATATTTGGTATACAGGCCGCTGCTCATAATTAATGCTATTAACGTAATGCTTATGACGAAATTTATTTTCGTTACTGATGCGGAATTCAGGCGAGACGTTTTTCTGTGTCCACACTTGTTTGTTTTAATAGTGTATTACACTACCTACAGAAATTTTAGTTTTAGTTTACTTGAAACCCGAATAATTTCATTGTATTATAGTCAACATACAGTGAGTTGTTTGTTGTTTTCTACCTATTGGTCAACCAATTCTAAATTCAGATAACAGCTGTTACGATAACTGCTTTAATCTGTTTTTCTTTAAAGCTCTTAATCAGTAATACAAAATGTACCTGGACATTAAATTGCAGCTACTTATTTTACTCAGGTGAAGTAAATATTCAGCTTGGTGTCATTAAGTTTTTAATCTTTAAACATGTAGACAAAAAGTTTGATTGACATAATTGGTCTTTTCTTTTTTTAAATGGTAAAAACCAATTGCTGGATTGTATCCAAATCATACAATTTGTATGGTTTCTTTTCATTGTACTACTCTGAATATGTAGCATTTTTATTTTTTATTTAATTATCCTTGGATGTGACTTTCCCTTTGTCTAATAAGTTGTAAAAACAAACATATAACATATAAAAACATATAAATAATAAATGATGTTTTCTGTCTTGTGGATGTTGGTCTCCAGTTCTGAAATATTGACCATTAACTTGTATACATATTTCCTGCTTTGAACTACTTCCATATTTTAATAAGTAATTTTTCTTAGCTTACATTTCTACAACAACTATATATTTATTTATGTTTTTTAAAACACTTTATTCATAATCTTGCCATTGTTGACGAAAACCAAATGGGGTCATTTAGATAAGTGCTTGATACTACCAAAAAAATTAAACCAACATTCTGGATAGTTTCAGTTGCATTTATGTCACTTATCCCAAAGTTCTCAGATAGTATTGATGTGCATCTCACCTATGGCTAGTTCCCAGCCGAGTTCTTGTACTACTATGATATGAAAATTGTCATCTGTAAATAGATTTGTTAATGGAAGTAAAAGGTACAGAGAAACAGATGACAATGTTTGCAAACACCAGTGGCTGGAGAATGAAATGTTTATGTTTTTGTTGTGTCCCATTCTCTACTGACCTTTGGAAGACAAAATTTTATTTTCTATAAATTGACTGTCCTCATAAGACAAACACACTTCTTAGAAAATATGTTTTCTTACATGTATAATTGAGAAAATATGAAGACGGTAAGCACAACATTGTTAAAATTTATATTTTCTATCATCTGATCATAGCTGGATTCCAACTAGTGCAATTGAAACACTTTGGCACACATTCCTCTTTACTTTGTCTCGTGCCTTTATTTACATTAACTATAGACAATATAGCCTGAATAATAAGTAGTAAATCTAAAGTACATGTATGTAGTGTTAATTTAAGAGGTTTTTAATTTACAGAGTTCTGCTCAGTTTAAAGTTGAACCCTTTCAAGAAATTCCTGCGGAGGGTCTTAATAAGGTCATCACTGACATTCAAGTTATGAAAGAAAAACAAGAGACTGTTAATACAAAGTTACAGTCAATGAAAAGGTAAATACATGCAGATACCTCAGCTTCAGTTAACAGGATGTAAAACAAATTGAAACAATACAACAGAGGAATGAGAAGTGTTGAAAAAATACTCATACCAAGGCCACATGTACACCAATTTAATTTCTTGTTCTTTCACATACTAGTATAAGAATGGGCCAAGTCAGAGAAATAAAAATTTAAATATTTTTATTTTGATTTTTAAAAAACAGGTGAAAAATTTAGAGTGAATGATAACTATTTTTAAATTAGAAAATATCTATATGAATGTATATTTTCAACTAAATGTTAACATTGTTGACAAAATTATAGACTTCGCAATATTTTTCATGAACAAGTCGTTTAAGAAGGCCTTTTAGCACTAAAGCATCAACAATCTTCTCGTATCTTGATGCTGTTAAAACTTTGTTATACAGTTATATGACAAATATGTTGTTGTGCCAGCAGATAAGGTCCCTAACAATATTATTTTTATCTGCAAAAACATTATATTGAGTGTTTAATAAATGAATTCGAGAGGTCACTAGGAAATCTTACTTACACATCCACTACGCTTTCAAAAGAGGAGATTCAACAGACTCTTGGTATTTCCATGGGTAATTAATTGTACTCCTCTCCAATGTGACCCGTTTCATTACTTTTTATGAGGGTGAGTTTCTAGAAGGCCTGCTGAAGAAGAAAAGAAAGACACTGGCCTAGACATTAAATTTCATATTTTGCTATATTGATGATGTTTTGTCCCTCAGCAATTCTCTTATGTGTACTTATACCTACTTCTAGAAATAGACTTAAGAAAACTACTACAAACTAGAATCTATTAAGGCAAATATGATGACTTCAACTTTCTGTTCATTGATAGCAACATTCTAGCAGCTGCGTTCTTGCTAATCTATTCATTATACGAGAATACCTTAAAGTTTATTGTCACTGATTTGACAATTATTCCCTTAACATGTTCTAAAAGGTTAGAACACCGCATTTTGCCCTTAAAATTGTCAAAATCTTTGCTATTCTAACGTCAAAATTTCCCTGTCAGCGCCTCTGATTAATGTTCCAACCGTTTGAACATATGCATCCACCGTGGTAAGATTACCTGAGAAGATTCTTAACCACGATAGTAGGCATGGATATACCATGGTGGGTGATAGAGGAAAGGATTAAGTTCCATGGTGGGTTAGTGTTTTTTTATAAAAAACAACGTTGTTCCCTCTGTAAGTTGATGTTATCTCTCCAGAAGTTCTATGGTCGACACCATGACTTAATTGGTCATTATGTGAAATCAATCTCTCAAATATGATCTGACATTTTAGCTGAGGCACAGGTAGTCTTTCCTGGATTTGACTTTTTCCTAGACATTATTAATAACTCGATGGATGTTTAATTAGAGGCAGTTACTGCTTACTCGTCTGGAGACCCTGATTGGACTCGTGGTTTTTAGTGGGTTTTGGTTAGTCAATTTCTGTTTTTGTGTTTTTAGCTCACCTGACCCAAAGGTTCATGTGAGCTATTGTTGTCACTTTGGGTACGTCATCATCGTCAATGTTGTCGGCATCTGTGAACTTTTTACATTTTAATCTTCTTCTTTGAAACCACTTGGCCAATTGAAACCAAACTTGGCCATAATGTTCATTGGGTGGACCTTTAGGCGTAAAAAAAAATACCTGTGTTTCCACTAACCCTACCTACCCTTATTTTTTGTGCCTACCCTAAAGTTTTTTTGCCTGTTTTGGACAGTACTATTAAAGTCAGAATGTTGCTCCTATAAAAACCACTCAAAACTTTAAAAAAAATAAAAAGTTTACCTAGCTACTGACCCTCTTTTTCAAAAGCATGTTAGCGGAAATTAAACAATATTTTTTTTCTTGGCCTTACAAAGTTTTTTTTTTGATTGGAAAACCAATATGGCCGCCACGGCAAGACTTAGTTTAACATAGGACCCTAAGTGAAAAAAGGTTAAAAGGGCTTCTTCTCTGAATCCGTTTAACCAATGGAAACAAAACTTACTATCAATATTGTTTGGATGGTCCTCTATAAAGTTTGTGTTTTTTATGACAATTTTTGAAATTCAAAATGGCGCAAACACATGACTTAGTTTAACATAGGAGCATATTGGAAAAAGTTTCAAAGGCTTCTTCTCTGAAACTGGTTAACCAATGGAATCAAAACTTAATAGCAATATTGTTTGGATGGTCCTCTATAAAGTTTGTGGTTTTTATTTCAATAGGAAATTCAAAATGGCCACCACTGCAGGACTTTTTATAACATTGGACCCTATGGGAAGAAAGTTAAAAATGGCTTCTTCTCTGAAACCGATCAACCAATCGAAATAAAACTTAGTACCAATATTATCTGGATGGTCCTTTATAAAGTTTATGTTTTTTATACCAATTGGAAAAACAAAATGGACGCCACCGCAGTTCTTAGTTTAACATAGAACCCTATGGGAAGAAGTTAAAACAGGCGTCTTCTCTGAAACTGGACGTAGCGTAACATAGGACCCTATGGGAAAAAGGTTTAAAAGGCTTCTTCTTTAAAACCGGTTAACCAATCGAAACAAAACTTACTAGCAATATTGTTTGGATGATCCTCTGCAAAGTTCATGTTTTTTTATCCCAATCAGAAATTCAAAATGGCCACCACCGCATGACTTGGTTTAACATTGGACCCTATGGGAAAAAAGTTTAAAAAAAGGCTTCTTCTCCGAAACCGATTAACCAATGGAAACAAGACTTACTAGCAATATTGTTTGGATGGTCCTCTTTGAATTTTATGTTTTTTATGCCAATAGAAAAAACAAAATGGCCACCACAGCATTACATAGATTAACAGTGGACTCTATGGGAAAAAGTTTTAAAAGGTTTCTTCTCTGAAACTGATTAACCAATGGAAACAAAACTTACTGACAATATTATTTGGAAGGCCTTCTTTAAAGTTGATGTTTTTTATTGCCAATTGGAAATTCAGGGGCTCTTAAGGGCCTCTGGTTGGATTTGTTTTGAATTTAATGTGTTTGTCTATATCTGGATTTGTAATTGTCCCTTGACTTTTGGCTTTGGTCTTTTGGTCAGTCGCTCTTTGCTATTTTTCTTTTAATATTCATAGTTTTGTACTTTTGAATCAGGCATACTAAGCTTACCTAAAGCTATCCAAATCGTATAAATGAATTATATTTTGTAATTTCACTTCACCATTTAAAGCATGTATAATATATAAACTTTTAAAACTATTTAATAGTGTATGTCTTTTCCAAGCTACTACAAGTATAACTTTCAAAGCAAGAGATACAGGAAGAACAGACCTTTTTACAAAAGAATGCCTGTAATTCTTTATTTGCAAAAAAGAGAAATATTTAGGACAATATAAAAATGCACAACTGATTATACTGTTCATCATTGATTAATTAACATTTTTAGAGGAATCAAGTTTAAAATGTCTTAAAATGAGTTAGATTCCATTCATCTGTATTTGCCTTAATATTCCCTGTAAATGAGACTTCTCCTTTTTGAAAGAACAGTCAAATAAAATCAAGAATTATAGATGGTTCAATGTCCAAGATTGTAGTGAAAAAGTCCTTTACAAGCCATTAGAAAGCAGAGAAATGGGACAAATGTCCATATATATCAAACAATTATCTGCTTGCTCTAAATAAAGATAACTTAGCTTTTCCACAAATAACATTTAACATACATCCATTCATTTCATTTTTTTAGCTCACCTGGTTTGCTATCACTTGGCGTCCGTCGTCTGTCGTAAACTTTTTCAAAAATCTCCTCTGAAATCACTGGGCCAATTTTTTTCAAACTTGGCCACAATCATCCTTAGTGTTCCTAGTTTCAAGTTTGTACCCAGGGTGTTGATCAACAGACAAATATGGCCGCTGTTACTAAAAATAGAACATAGGGGTCATACAGGTTTTTGATCATTATCTAAAAAACTATAATAGCTATAGAGAAAACCGTTACTTCAAATTGATCAGCACATTAAGGTCTACTATAGTTGCTATTAGTGCCAGGTTGTGTATTGGCGTCTTGTAGGAGTTATTGTCTTTTTTTGACGATTTTTGACAAAATTTTTGGTATTTACAATATAATCTGAAAACTATACGAGGTAGAGTGAAACTGTAAATGGCAAAAATGATCAGCAATAAAAGCCCTACAATTCACTTGATTGGTCTGAAATTGTCAGATGACTCCTTATATGAGTTATTGCCCTTAAATGGTAATTTTTTATAAAATTTTCCGTTTTTGTCCTGTAACTTTAAAACTATAACAGCTAGAGTAAAACTGTAAATAGCAAAAATGATCAACAATACAAGCCCTACAATTCACTGTATTAGTCTGAAATTGTCAGATGACTCCTTATAGGAGTTATTGCCCTTAAATGGCAATTTTTTATGAAATTTTCCGTTTTTGTCCTGTAACTTGAAAACTATAGCAGCTAGATTGAAACTGTAAATTGCACAAATTATCAGCAATGAAGACCCTTCAATTCACTTGATGGGTCTGAAATTGTCAGACAACTCCTTAAATAAGTTATTGCCCATAAATGACAATTTTTTATGAAATTTTCCATTTTTGTCCTGTAACTTAAAAACTGTAACAGCTAGAGTGAAACTGTTAATAGCAAAAATGATCAGCAATACAAGGCCTACAAATTACTATTTTAATCTGAAATTGTCAGATGACTCCTTTTAGGAGTTATTGCCCTTAAATTGCAATTTTTTATGAAATTTTCCGTTTTTGTCCTTTAACTTGAAAACTATAGTAGCTAGATTAAAACTGTAAATTGCACAAATGATCAGCAATAGAAGCCCTACAATTCATTTAATTGGTCTGAAATTGTCAGATGACTCCTGATAGGGGTTATTGCCCTTAAATGACAATTTTGTTATGAATTTTTCCATTTTTGTCCTTTAACTTGAAAACTATAGTAGCTAGATTAAAACTGTAAATTGCACAAATGATCAGCAATAGAAGCCCTACAAATGATTGCTTAGTCCAAAATTGCAAGATGACTCTTTATAGGAGTTATTGCCCTTTCATTATGAATTTGGACAAATGAACAGTTTTTTAATTGTAAATTAGTCTATAACGCACCTATTAGTAGAGTAAAACTGTAAATTTCTAAAGTACCCTAAAGGACAATGCCTAAAAACCATTTAATTTTCAGAAATTGTCGATGGCACCTTATAGGAGATATTGTATTTAACAAATTTTTTGAAGAAATGTTTAGTTTTTGCACAGTAACTTAAAAGCTATAACAACTAGACTGAAACTGTTAATTTCAAAAATTTTAATATAGTTTAAGTCATTTGGATTCCAGGTGAGCGATTACAGGCTCCTGGGAGACTCTAGTTTTCTCATGGCAGACTTGATCACAAAAAAGGCAATAATGTCAACAAGTTAATTAGCTACAACGTTAACATTGTAGCTTCTGTGGCCGGTTTTGATCTTGTGGAGGTAAAAAAAAATCAAAGGAGCTACAAGTTCACTGTGGAATAAAGAAACATTTCGAAGTGTCTGAAGAATTCAGTTTTTGGTCATATGACAAGTCTTTTTAGCTCATCTGGACCGAAGGCTCCTGTGAGCTTTTGCCATCACTTGGCGTCCGTCGTCGGTTGTAAACTTTAAAAAAATCTTCTCTGAAACCAATGGGCCAATTTTTTCAAACTTGGCCACAATCATCTTTACGGCTCCTAGTTTCAAATTTCTACCCAGAGTGGTGGTCAATGGAAAAAGATGGCCACTGTTACTAAAAATAAAACATGGATATGTCAACGCATGATTTCGATCATTATCTCAAAAGTTATAATCGCTATAGAGAAAACTGTTACTTCAAATTTATCAGCACATTAAGGTCTACAATGGTTGCTATTAACGCGCAGTTGTGAAGTTGCCTCATGTAGGAGTTACTGTCCTTTAATGACAATTTATAAGTGTTATTGTCCTTTCAATGACCATTTTTTGTGAAATTTTCTGTTTTTGACCTGTAATTTATAAACTATAACAGCTAGAGTGAAACTGTAATTTGCAAAAATGATAAGCAATACAAGTTCTAGAATTCACTTTATTGGTCTGAAATTAACAGATGACTCTTCATAGGAGTTATAACCTTTTAATAAAAAATGTTGGTGGAATTTGTAGTTTTTGCTTTGTAACTTAAATGCCATATCAGCTAGATTGAAACTGTAAATTGCACAAATGATCAGCAAAGCAAGGCCTACAAATCGTTGCTTAGTCCAAAATTGCAAGATGTATCTTTATAGGGAATATAAATCAGTTTTGTATATGTGGGAATCCGGCGGCAGCGGAGGCGTAAACACTTGACATCTTGCTTCATATATTTGTAAGCCCAAACCTTAGGTCCATCAAATTTGGTACAGAGGTAGCTTATGATGAGTACTTGCCAGTCAGTCACCTGACCTTGACCTCAATTTCACGGTCCAGTGCCTACGTTAAAGTCGTCATCGTTAACTTTCCTTCAAAAATCTTCTCTTCCAAAACCACTGAAGTGATTGCTTTGAAACTTTGCACACGTCATCATTAGGAAAATGTCCTCTACCAAGTTTGCACAAATCATGGCCACAGACCAACCAACATGGCCACCATGGCTAAAAATAGAACAGGGGGGTCAAAATACAGTTTTTTGCTTATAGTTCAAAAAGTATAACAGATACAGGGAAAGCAAAGAGACCTTCCTTCTTCAGCATCTAAAGCTCTACAAAACACTCCATTGGGTCAAAGTTGTATGATGACTCCTTGTAGGAGTTATTGCTCTTTAATTGTAAAAATTGATGATTTTTGCCATTTTTGCCTCAAAATCTTGAAAATTATTAGAACTAGAGAAAAAGTTAGCATTTTTTAATAGTTCTGCTATATAAGAGTAAAATGGCTTTAGAGTCAAGATTGTCTGATTGACCGTTTAAGAGTTATTCCCCTTGAATTGTTTTTTTTTAATCGGTTTAAATTGATTTTGTTAAAATCTTCTCCTCTGAAACAACTGAAAGTACTGTTTTGAAACTTTGTACACATCATCTGTCAAATGTTCTCAACCAAGTTTGCACCACCCATGGCTGCAGATTAACCAACATGGCCACCATGGCTAAAAATAGAACAGAAGAAAAAAAGGGGGGGGGGGTAAAATACAGTTTTTGGCTCATATCTAAAAAAGTGTAACAGATACAGGAAAACCAAAGAGACATGCCTTCATCTGCATCAAAAGCTCTACGAAACACTCCATTGGGTTGAAGTTGTATGATGACTCCTTATGGGAGTTATTGCCCTTTAATTGTCGAAATTGATTATTTTTGACATTTTTGCCTCAAAATCTTGAAAATTATTAGAACTAGAGAAAAAAATAGCATTGCTTAATTGTTCTGCTCTATGAGGGCTACAAAAATGACTTTAGAGTCAAGATTGTCTGATGAACCGTTTAGGAATTATTCTCCTTGAACATTTT
The DNA here is from genome assembly GCA_944474755.1 of Limnoperna fortunei. NCBI lineage: Eukaryota > Metazoa > Mollusca > Bivalvia > Mytilida > Modiolidae > Limnoperna > Limnoperna fortunei. The sequence goes on from OX104112.1 coordinate 40,815,599, forward strand.
TTAAATCAATTTTACTTGATTTTAAACAATCTTCTCCTCTTTAACCAATGAAAGGAATGCTTTGAAACATTGCACACATCATCTTTAGGACGTGCTCTACCAAAATTGTGCAAATCATGACACCTGACTACCTACATAGCTATGTTGGCTTAAAATAGAAAAAATGAAAAAAAGTGGTTAGGGGGGGGGGGGGGCGTCGAGAGAGTTTTTTTCGACTGATAGTTAAAAAATTATAACAGGTACAGCAAATTTGAAGTGAACCTCCCTTCTCCCTCTAAGCATCAAAAGCTCCTCCTTATAGGAGTTATTTCCCTTACAAGGTCAAAATTAATGATTTTTGCAGAAGTGTTGGGCAATTACTTATAGCAAAGACAAGCTGGATAAAAAAGGGTTGTTTGGTTTCAGGTTCAGGTGAGCGATACAGGCTCCTGGGAGCCTCTAGTTTATCTTGTTTATCTTTTGAGGTAGGCTTTTTATATTTGGAATGTGAGCAGATAATATCAAGGTGATGTGTTGCATATCATAGTGGATGACCTTTTTCCTTGACCTCAAGGTCAGTGGGGCCCACAGTGATGGGAACCATCTCACTGATATCTAGTTTAGAACAAATATTATATCCTTTGCTAGTATTCACTGGTATTGTATGTTATGTCCTTTTAGAATTGCATTGAACATATATAATTCAGATTTCTATCTGGTTTTGTAGGGAAAATGAACTGCTCTGGAGGGAAGTTGCATCCCTTAGACAGAAGCATGCAAAGCAGCAACAGATTGTAAACAAACTCATACAGTTTTTGATTCATTTGGTTGGAGGAAGGTCTGGATTAGGAGTGAACTTGAACAGAAAACGTCCATTAATGTTGTCAGATTCAAGTCAAGTATCTGTCCCACCAGCAAAGATAAAAAAATATGTCAAAGCTGATACAGTGTATTCAGTTCAGAGTGTAAGTATAGAGTCCAGGCTGATTCTGCCTTTTCCATCTGTCCATTTTGGGTAGCCCACCAATGTTCACTCTTCTTTGACCTTTTTTGTAAAAAGTAGAGAGTTTAGCTGCTTTTCCCTGACAGAAAGTTGGGTTAGCTATTGCCATCAGTTTTCCTCCATTGTCTTTCATTCACAAACTTTCAACATTCTATTTTATCTTCTAAAAAAACTGCTTTGTTGATATACATGTAATAAGACAAATGGTGTCAATGAGATTATTTACAAAGTCCACTAAAAAGAATAGCAATCCTAGATACATATGTTTTTTACAGTCTTCACGAAAGTTGTAAATGATGTACCATTCAGTCACACAGGTCCACCTGCCTGACCAAAAACACAATTATAAAGTCTTTGTGTTACATATCTCTATTATAAAAACCTTATTAGTTATAGCAATACATACACAACAACTATCCATACTATTCAATTAGGGTTTTGATCAAATCCATTCTAATTATTGTAAATTTAAATTTTTAACATGTAAACCGGTAAAAATATTGATCAAAACATAAGCAAATATTAAGAATAATATATAGTCAACCAATGTTAAAACATTAAGAGTTTCTGATTAGGATAAGAACAATTATTATTAGGGCCCCACCACTTTGTGATCAGTCTGTCCGTCCGTCTGTCCGAAACTAATCGTGTCCGGGCTGTAACTTTTTTATCTTTTAGGTAGGCTTTTGATATTTGGAATGTGGGTCGCATACCATGGTTGATCACCTTTGACCTTATACTTTGACCTTAAGGTCACATTATTGTTTCCTGCATGACAAATTCATGTCCCTGCTGTAACTTTTTTATCTTTCCAGGTAGGCTTTTGATATTTGGAATGTGGGTAGATAATATCAAGGTGATGTGTCGCATACCATGGTTGATCACCTTTGACCTTAAACTTTGACCTTAAGGTCACATTATTGATTTCTGCATGACAAATTCATGTCCATGCTGTAACTTTTTTATCTTTCGAGGTAGGCTTTTGATACTTGGAATGTGGGTAGATAATATCAACACGATGTGTCGCATACCATGGTTGATCACCTTTGACCTTGAACTTTGACCTTAAGGTCACATTATTGATTTCTGCATGACAAATTCATGTCCGGCTGTAACTTTTTTATCTTTCGAGGTAGGCTTTTGATATTTGGAATGTGGGTAGATAATATCAAGGCGATGTGTCGCATACCATGGTTGATGACCTTTGACCTCAACCTTAAGGTCTGCGGGGCCCACAGAGATGGGTACCATCTCACTGATATCTAGTCTCTACTGCATTCAATATTTTTTCAAAATTCAAAAACTCATTTTGAAAATGATAACAGTCCTCCTTGTCTTCTTTTTTAGCATCTTAATCACAAAGACTTTGAACTTGTAGATCAAAAGATGAATCTAGCCCTGATTATGTATAACCCCAGTTTATATGTTACAATGTTTTGACCAATCAAAATGCACGATTAGTATTAAAAGGAATAACCTTGGAATTCCTGTGTCAAGTTAAATTAACACCATTTGTGGAGCGACTTTCTATGCAGTATTCAGATTAAGATGACCAAAAGTACAACTACATGTACATTGTAATTATCAGGTGCAAAACAAACAATCATTTGACTGCATCTTGTGAAATTCATTTGGTCATATACAAATAAATAGGCCGCTGGTCCAATGGCAATGTCACCAAATAGGTCTGGTGGATTGGAACATTTCCAGAAGACCTTTTTTTAGGTCATAACAAATCATTATTCATAAAGCACCTCATTCTAAAAAAACAGTTCTTCTATACTGAAACTATCTGAATGTTTGACTATCAAACTTCCTGATTGAAATAAAACTATTCGATATTGTTTCATATCAGGTAAGAAGCCTATTGCTTTTGGGTGGAAATATTATATATACATTTTTAGAAAAAGCTGTTTCAGAAACAATAACTCAACGGGTTTGCATTTGATTTCAATGACACTTTGGAAGATAGTTTCATTTTACATTTATCAGAAGCATATACAATTTTGGGAAAATCTGATTTCAAGGTCACACATACCAAAAAAACATGACAAATTTTACAAAGAGATGTTTTTGGACATTCATTTTTAGCTCACCTGACCCAAAGGATCATGTTAGCTATTGCCATCACTTGGCATCCGTCGTTGTTGTCGTTAACTTTTCTTTAAAATTCTCCTCCAAAACCATTGAAGGGATTGCTTTGAAACTTTGCACACATCATCAGTAAAATGTCCTCTACCATGTTTGCTCAAAAATGGCCTCAGACCAACCAACATGGCCACCATGGCTACAAATAGAACAGGGGGGTCAAAATACAGTTTTTGGCTTATACACTGTAGTTCAAAAAGTATAACTGATACAGGAAAACCGAAGAGACATGCCTTTATCGGCATCGAAAGCTCAACCAAACACTCTTTTGAGTCGAAGTTGTATGATGACTCCTTGTATTAGTTATTGCCCTTAGTTGTCAAAATTGATGATTTTTGCCTTAAAATCTTGAAAATTATTAGAACTAGAGAAAAAGTTAGCATTTTTTAATTGTTCTGCTTTATAAGAGTAAAATGGCTTTAGAGTCAAGATTGTCTGATTGACCGTTTAAGAGTTATTCCCCTTGAATTGTTTTTTTTAATCGTTTTTAATTGATTTTTAAAATTTTCTCTTCTGAAACCACTGAAAGTACTGCTTTGAAACTTTGTACACATCATCCGTCAAATGTCCTCAACCAAGTTTGCACCAACCATGGCCACAGATTAACCAACATAGCGGACATTGCTAAAAATAGAATGGAAGGGGGGTAAAAATACAGTTTTTGGCTTATACTGTGAAATACTTTTTATTCGTGGGGTATCAATTTTCGTGGTTTTCCTGGAGGCCTCGGACCACGAAATTAAAAATCCAACGAAGAATAAAACTTCATTAACAGATGGAAACTTGGGAAAAACGATCTGAAAATGTCCGAGATCGGACATTTATTTGTAAATAATATATGATTTTGTGGTTCGATCCATTACTAATGTTCAGCTCAAAATATATTTTAATGATTATGTAACAGGTTTCATGTTCTAATTGTTTTTTTATTAAATGTAGGTGTTATTTAATTGTAAAGCGTACGAAGAAACATCGACTTCCGGTCAAGGTGGTGATATATGAGGTGTTCATTTTCAATGTTAAAAAGTAACAAATTATTATCGGAATTATGACTTGGTTGCTCCTTTGAACATAAATTAAAATAACAAATAAAATATTTAGAAGATAAGTTATACTTAATCTTTATTAGTGCATGTCAATGACACGCTATATCAAATGGATGTTGTGATAATACCGATCGTGGCACAAATGACATTAAATTACACCTTTGTAACAGTTATTTATTGCTACTCAACACATAAAGTGACAAATGCCCTTTGGCTAGGAATGCTTCTATTAATAACAATTAGAGAATTATATAGACTCAAAGTAGTTTTTATTGCAATTAATCAATTAATACATTACCGTGTTTATAATTAGCTATTGATTTCCGTGTTGTTAATTTTACATTCGTTACCATGCGCCTAAACAATATTATGTTATGAAACTGGTTTTTCTTCTTTATATTTTGATGTTTATAATCAACAGTGAAAATTATTCTGCTGTAATAATTTATTTTGTTCGCTACCTCACTTTTTGCATTTTCGGAAACTATCAGTCCACGAATTTGAGAACCCACGAACATGTAAAATTTCACCAAACCACGAAAATTGATAACCACGAATTTAAGTACTTTCACAGTAGTTCAAAAGGATAACAGATACAGGAAAAGGGAAGAGACATGCCTTCATCAGCATTCGAAAGCTCTACGAAACACTCTATTGGGTCGAAGTTGTATGATGACTCCTTATAGGAGTTATTGCCCTTTAATTGTCGAAATTGTTTATTTTTGACATTTTTGCCTCAAAATTTTTAGAACAAGAGAAAAAGTTAGCACTGCTTTATTGTTCTGCTCTATTAGGGGCTACAAAAATGACTTTAGGGTCAAGATTGTCTGATAAACCGTTTAGGAATTATTCTATTTGAACATTTTTTTAATCAATTTTTAATTGATTTTAAAAAATCTTCTCCTCTTTAACCAATGAAAGGACTGCTTTGAAACATCGCACACGTTATCTTAGGATGTCCTCTACTACATGTCTACGAGGGGGCGAGGGGTCAAGAGAGTTTTCGGCTGATAGTTAAAAAATTATAACAGGTACAGCAAATTTGAAGTGAACCTCCCTTCTCCCTCTAAGCATCAAAGGCTTCTCCTTATAGGAGTTATTTCCCTTCACAGGTCAAAATTAATGAGGTTTGCAGAAGTGTTGGGCAATTTGTTATAGGAAAGAAAAGCTGGATAAAAAAGGGTTGTTTGGTTTCAGGTTCATGGGAGCAATACAGGCTCCTGGGAGCCTCTAGTTACACATCAAGTGGGTAAGAAGCCTATTGATGCTGGAGGAATTCCATCAAAGAACAGTGTCACCAGTCAACAAAAAGCATTACAAATTTTTACAAAAGAAGTTTTGCAAAAATTAAGCAAGGGTATCAGTGATTGCTAGATCAACTTTTCCTAATTTTAGTAGCATCCAAAAAAGTTTGCATCCAATTTGAATAAAACTTTGGGATATTGTTATATATATATATCAGGTTGGAAAGAAGCCTATCGATTTTGGGGAAATCTGTCAAATTTCAAGGTCGCAGTCCACAAAAAACATTAAAAATTTTAACAAAAAAGTTGTTTCCAGATATTTTTACAAAAAAGTTAATTTCCCCCTAAATTCATAGGCTTCTTACCAACATGATATATAACAAAATCCCAAAGTTTCATTAAAATCGGATGCAAACTTTTTGAGTTCTTGTCAGGAAACAGCGTTTTTGTGAAAATTCCTAGCATTTTTCATGGACTGCAACCTTGAAATTTGACGGATTTACCCCAAAATCGATAGGCTTATTACCAATCTGATATATAACAATATCCCAAAGTTTCATTCAAATCTGATGTAAACTTTTTGAATAATCATCTGGAAACCAAGTTTTTGTTAAAATTCCTAAAGTTTTTCGTGGACTGAGACCTTGAAATTTGACAGATTTCCCCCCAAAATCAATAGGCTTCTTACCAACCTGATATATAACAATATCTCAAAGTTGGATGTAAACTTTTTGAATTATCATCCTTAAACCAAATGTGGACGGACGAACGGAAGGGAGATAAGATGGACGGACGGACGGACATGAGGACCACTTTATATAAAAATAATAGAATCATGTACAATTCTCTTCAATTACTTACAAACATAACTGACCCTTTTTTTGTTAGAAACCTTTTTTAAAAAATTTGAATTCCCTATTTTCGGAATACAAGAGTTACTTCCCATTTGCAAGAGTTGTCTTTCATAACAGCAGGTATCTAGTATTGAACAGATAGGGAAAAATCACGTTTTTATTTTTTTTAAAATAATGTCTGTGGACTGACTCTTCCAGTACAACTAAAAAAACTGCAGAATTAGTTTGCATATCATAATAAATTTTACCGGATGCTTTGCTATATGTAAATAAAAAAATATTGTAGAAAAACTACTTTTTACCCACAGTAGGTATTATAAAGTACCTGCTCTAATGAACAGATAACTCTGCAAATGGGAGATAAATCTTGTTTACCGCAAGTAGGGAATAACTAGTTGACATGTTCTTATGTAATTAATTTAATTATAAAGTTTAACTTGACAAACTTAAGTAGTTGTCAAGTAGTAATATAATGAGGCTACTTGTTCATGTTGTTGTTGCTGATATTTAGTTTGGAATTGTGATTCTGTAAGGAAATGTCCATATTCCTGTACACCGGTGAGACCATATCACTTTTTTAATTTGTTTTTAGCCTGACCCTGCACAGAGTGGAGAAGGACCAGTGATATCAGAATTACCAGATCATGATGTGTACCTAGATAACAAACCAACAGTGTTACCTCCTGATTATAAACAGGTAAAAGTCGCGGTACATGTATTTCTCAGTTATTATTTTAGGTCTTTAAATATGCAAATAAGATATGAACATTGCTGGTAAATATCACATTTATTATACCCCCTGCAAACTTGTTTGGGGGGTATATAGGATGAAACTTTACATGAAGGAAGTACATCATATGTAGATGTGCATGAAGAATTTTCGTTGCTGTCGGATATTATTCAGGGGAGATAATTGGACTTGAAAGTGAAGCGGGGGGGGGGGGGGGGGGGTATCCCTTTGTGAGGTTGCCCACAGTCCATACTTGTTTATGTGAGCCTTTAGAAACTTGAAAGCAAGTACAAATACATCAAATATTCATATGTACCAACAAATTAAGTAAACATATACTGACAGGAAAGACATTGTATATCTTGCTTGTTTGAGGTTTTATGTCACATTTACCAATTTTAAAGCCATAGCATTGATTCCAATTTTAATGAGGGAAAGAGTCCCAAACTGGCAATCCTTGTCAGTTAAGCTTAGAGTTTAGCACACCTTGATTATACAATGTATGATCGATTAATCTAATAATTAGATAACTAAAAACATGCACTTACACATATCCAAACAACAGTTAATTTTTGTCTCGCCTGCGACGAAAGTCGCTGGTGGCGAGACATGTATGGGAATCCGGTGGCAGTGGCGTAAACACTTGACATCTTGCTTCATATCTTTTTAAGCCCAAGCCCTAGGTCCATCAAATTTGGTCCAGAGGTAGCTTATGATGAGTACATGCCAGTCAGTCACCTGTCACCTGACCTTGACCTCAATTTCATGGTCCAGCGACTACGTTAAAGTTTTTGGGTTACGACAGTTCCTCTGTAACTATGCATGGTAGGATGAAAATATTTGGTGTATAGGTTGCTGATGACCAGTACATGACTGTCTGGTAGGTGTCACCTGACCTTGACCTCAATTTCACAGTCCAGCGACTACATTAAAGTTTTTGGGTTACAACAGTTCCTCTGTAACTATGCATGGTATGGTGACAATATTTTGTATACAGGCCGCTGCTGATATTTAATGCCATTTACGTAATGCTTATGACGAAATTTATTTTCGTTACTGATGCGGAATGCAGGCGAGACATTTTTCTGTGTCCACACTTGTTATTAATATTTTCTTCTTCTTGAAATAAAAGGTCCCATTTCAAGAGATATTTACAAATCTCCTAGTACCATTCTCTGTATCAAATGCAAGATACCTAAATAATTATTAGTATGTGTCAATGAGTAATATCATAATCCACAGTAAAATTATGATTGCAATTACATGTAATATAAGTTTACATTTCAACATCAGATATTGAGTCACTTCCCTCTTTATAATAAAGGAGTTTAGAAGAAAAGTTAAGACTTAAGTTAATTAATTTAATAACTGATCAGTTAAACAAAAATGTTATCAAAGCATAATGTAATAAAGCAATTTTGAAAACAACATAATGTAGTTAGCCAGGAAATATTGAAAAAAATATATAGACGTACATGTAGGAAGTTCAGTGAAATCTGGAATTCAAGTCAGCTTGTCCATGCATTGTCACACAAACATATTGATCAAAGCATCCTTAAATATTCAATTTAATATTTACAGGAAAACACAACACTGACAAAACCTGCAGTAGAGACAATTCCAAACAAAATGGTAAATACAAATGAGAACATATATGATTTAGTATTGGACTTGTACCAACTATGCATGTTAGATCAGCTCATGACATGAATGAACAAATTTAATATTGTATCTCATGCTGAAAATAATGCACATTTCAGGTGGATCATACATTATAGATATTTACTAGAAGCAATGATAGTTTTTGATTAGTTGGAAATTTATAAAATCATCTACTCTAAAACTGGAACATCCTCTTGCTAGGTTTCTTGGGATTATGCTTATGAGACATACTACATGGTCACTATATAGACAATACTTGTTTCTGATTGGCTCAGATTCATGCAGCTATGGACTAGATATAGGATAAATGTCACAGACTCTGGTCCTTCAAAGGCATTGAAACAAGAACCTTTGAACATATTAGTTTTACCATAAACATGTTGTTTTGTCATTGTGTTTCCTGTCATATATCAGGTTTTACCACAGGCTGTTTTAATGCAGATGGCCAAAAGGCTTAATTTTGTTCCATGTGCCACTTTAAAATTTATGTCTGTGACTCAAGAGTAAATGCATGTTAGATGTTAATACTTGTAATTGCACTTATAGAAACTTTTGAATGTGTTATAAAATGTCCCTTTTCACCTTGCAACATTTAATTTAACTGAAAATGATGACTATGACTTTTGACCTGATAATTGTTTATTAAACATGCTAATTAAAGCATATTTTATACCCAAGTGATACTGAAAAATGTTTTGGTTTTGATAGGATGCATCAACCAGTGACTGGAAACTGCCTTCAGATTTTTTAACTGGTGACATTCTAGATATGCAGGAATTTAAAGATTTAAAAGATTTACCTACTGATCTAAATACTCCATCACCAACAATAATTCCACCATTCTCTGATGTCTCTGGCTTGGACAACAATTTTCTCTCATCCATCACACCAGTGACAGCACCATCTGGCAATACACAAGACAAGTAAGTTGTCTTTGATATTTTTTTTCCATTTGGTGGCTTTACAGACACAGGAGCTATCTTGGAGTTGTTTACATGATGTAGAAAAGCGATACGAGTAGCACACCTCCGTACATGTATAAATTATTGTCTAAATGATATGAAATTTAACAGATGTTTTATTGGCTCCTTTTGTTTATCAATACACTTAAACTCTGATTGAAATATTGAACCAAAGTATTTGTTATTGACCTTTTTTGTAACATTTTTATTTGGAACAGTACAAACTCTATTACAGGAACTCTACAAGTCTACAGCAGAAAGTAAAAACACCAAAGTTTGGTAGACAGCAGTCAGTGTAAGTAACTTAAGTGACTTATTGAATATTATTCAGATTTAATGCTCAGAAATTTTTTATCCTGTCTAGCTTGTTAGGCATTTTTGGCCGTGTTAGCAATTAACATCAATTGGTGTCATTTGTCCATAAACTTTTTATCTTTTTATTATACCCCACTTAATGGAGTTGCAGAGGGTATGACTTGAACATGTCCATCACTCCCATCCTTGGTGTAAGTTGAACTTGAAAACTACAGTTTGAAGTTTTGTGAAACCTGAGAGTAATAAAGGACACTAAATGTGGTTCTGCATATTGACAGAAAATTACAATCTGTTTGCAGGAGTTGAAATATCTTAAAATATGTATGAAACAACTCACAAGCACTTCTCCTTTGAAACTGTTAACTGTAATTTATGAAGATTTGTTTATATGTAAATACAAAAAGGTATTTGTTTGTCTGTATCAGGGTTTTAATTGGCACTTAAATTCTGCAAGTTTTCAATTGTATCATGGCATCTAGTTTTGCTTGGGGAAGAATCTGCAGTGACAAGGGAACACCCTTTGCAGAAAAACTGAAAGTCCTCGTCAGTTAAGGTTTCAGACTAGCAGACCATGCTTGCAGTAAGGCTTGAAACCACAAACTCAGTTAAAAGGACATATGATCGATAATAGATGACTGGCTGAACCAATCAGCCATTGTGGTCCCCACACAAAAGTAAATAAAGGTTTGGTTGCTAAATTAGTGTTTTGGTTTGTTATATTGTTCCTGTGGTTCAGTGTGCTATTGTATATTTTAAATTATTGTCTTGTAAATTTTTCCTAATTTTCAATTTTTCAGGCATGAATTAAATGACCATTTAGAATCAGTACAGTATGACTTAGATGGCCTACGTGATATTTTATCCAGTAGCCAATACAGTATAGACCCATCATTCTTGCTTGGGGTGAGTGTTTCTTACTATCATGTAATTTTTACAGAAATGAGGTAGGTGAGGTTAAATTAATAAGGTTTTCCTGGTAAACAAGGTTTGCTATGCATTTTATATTAAAACCTGTTTAATCAGGAGTCTGAATAAAGTTAAATCATGTTTAATCAACATATATTTGTGGCAAAGTATTTGACAGTATGTTATTTGAACCTATTACTCAAATTTAAGTCCTACGAGTTATGTTTTGGCAGGTTTCACTTCAATAAAAAAGACAAGTGATTTAATGATATGTTCAATTTAACATTTTTGACTTTTTTGTTTTCTAAGGCGTCGATTCTAAGAGGATCTTTTTAAAATAGCAAGTTTCATTCAGTACCCCACTAACATTAATTTCTTATACCGCCACACAAAGTGGTGGGATGTAATCCTCTGATACGGTGCTTGTCTGTCGGTGCCCGGGGGGTAGGGGGGTTACCAGATGATAACTTGAAAAAACATCAACTGTGATTTTGTTTAAACTGTGCACAAGTTTGTTAAGTACTATAAAATGAAGACCAAGTTTTCAGCACAATCCAATTTTTAGTTTTCATCTAAGGCCAATTCAAATTGTTTTGGAATAGGTTTTAGTAAGGCCAATAAAACAAATTGTCAAAAATTTTATTTTCAAATGATTAACTAAAAACATATTTTCTTAAAACTGTGTACAGCTGTTAAGCTGAAAACTTGAATTTTCATCACAATCCCAGTTGTAATTTTTATGTTATGCCAATTTAAAAATTATTTTCAAAGGTCCAAGGTCTATGTGAGATGCGCTGTTATCATATTTAGCTGTTCCTATAAGCTGATTTGTAATTCTGTGTTATAATGTAAGGGTTGAACTATAACAGGCCTGTACAGGAACTCTGTATTTTAATGTAAGGGTTGAACTATAACAGGCCTGTACAGGAACTCTGTATTTTAATGTTAGGGTTGACCTATAACAGGACTGTACTTATGTAAGGCAGTGAATTTTTTAGCGCTCGCCACTTTCGTCATTTAGGAAATCATTTGAAAATTGACGATAGATTTCTTAATCAATTTCATATCTTGATTTCCAACAAGTACTAAAATGTATATATATAATGAAATTCATTCTACATATTTATGACCCCAAACCCAATTTATTTAATTATTTAACCTCAATAGTTTTAAACAGCAGGTGTCAATCTTGAAATCAATGTTTTAACAGGTTATCAACATGATTTAGTGGTGCTTTTGGTCAATATGCAAACAAAAGTGTAGTAGTTCCTACTGATGCGCACAGAATTATTTTGATTAAATAAATGCAAAAAAAAATTGCAAAGATTTTGTGTTTTTAACTCATGTTTAGCTCACCTGACCCGAAGGGTCATGTTAGCTATTGCCATCACTTGGCGTCCATCGTCGTCGTTAACTTTTCTTTAAAAATCTTCTCCTCCAAAACCACTGAAGGGATTGCTTTGAAACTTTGCACACATCATCAGTTAAATGTCCTCTACCAAGTTTGCACAAATCATGGCCTCAGATCAACCAACATGGCCACCATGGCTAAAAATAGAACAGGGGGGTCAAAATACAGTTTTTGGTTTATAGTTCAAAAAGTATAACAGATACAGGAAAACCGAAGAGACATGCCTTTATCGGCGTCGAGAGCTCTACCAAACAATTTATTGGGTCGAAGTTGTATGATGACTCCTTGTAGGAGTTATTGCCCTTTAATTGTCAAAATTGATGATTTTTGCCATTTTTGCCTTAAAATCTGGAAAATTATTAGAACTAGAGAAAAAGGCAGAATTTTAATTGTTCTGCTCTATTAGAGCGACAAAAATGGCTTTAGGGTCAAGATTATCTGATTAACGTTTAAGAGTTATTCCCTTTGAACTATTTTTTTTAATCAGTTTAAATAGATTTTTTAAAATTTTCTCCTCTGAAACCACTGAAAGTACTGCATTGAAACTTTGTACACATCATCTGTCAAATGTTCTCAACCAAGTTTGCACCAACCATGGCTGCAGATTAACCAACATGGCTGCCCTGGCAAAAAATAGAACGGAAGGGTGGGGTCAAAATACAGTTTTTAGCTCACCTGACCCAAAGGGTCATGTGAGCTATTGTTATCACTTTGCATCCGTTGGCGTCGTCGTCGGCGTCTGTAAACTTTTTACATTTCAATCTTCTTCTCTGAAACCACTTGGCCAATTGAAACCAAACTTGGCCATAATGTTCATTGGATGGACCTTTACAAAGTTTGTGTTTTTTATTTTGATTGGTAAACCAATATGGCCGCCACCTCAAGACTTAGTTTAACATAGGACCCTATGGGAAAAAAGTTAAAAAGGGCTTCTTCTCTGAAACCGTTTAACCAATCAAAACAAAACTTACTAGCAATATTGTTTGGATGGTCCTCTATAAAGTTTGTGTTTTAGATGGGAATTGGAAATTCAAAATGGCCGCCACCGCAGGACTTAGTTTAACATAGAACCCTATGGGAAAAAGTTTTAAAAGGCTTCTTCTCTGATACCGGATAATCAATGGAAACAAAAACTTACTAGCAATATTGTTTGGATGGTCCTCTATAAAGTTTGTGTTTTTTATGGCAATTGGAAATTCAAAATAGCTGCCACCGCAGGACTTAATTTAACATAGGACCCTATGGGAAAAAGTTTGAAAGGCTTCTTTTCTGAAACCGGCCAACCAATGGAAACAAAACTTACTAGCAATATTGTTTGGATGGTCCTCTATAAAGTTAATGTTTTTTATCCCAATCGGAAATTCAAAATGGCCGCCACCGCAGGACTTGGTTTAACATTCAACCCTATGAGAAAAAAGTTTAAAAGGGCTTCTTCTCTGAAACCGTTTAACCAATCAAAACAAAACTTACTAGCAATATTGTTTAGATGGTCCTCTATAAAGTTTATGTTTTTTATGGCAATTGGTAATTCAAAATGGCCGCTACCGCAGGACTTAGTTTAACATAGGACCCTATGGGAAAAAGTTTTTAAAGGCTTCTTCTCTGAAACCGGTTAATCAATGGAAACAAAAACTTACTAGCAATATTGTTTGGATGGTCCTCTATAAAGTTTATGTTTTTTATGGCAATTGGAAATTCAAAATGGCCCCTACAGCAGGACTTAGTTTAACATAGGACCCTATAGGCAAATAAAAAAAATCTTCTCTATACAACTGGTTAACCAATGAAACAAAGCTTTCTAGTAATATTGTTTGGATGGTCCTATTTAAAGTTTATTGAAAATTACAGGACTTACTTTAACATCAGGGAAAGGCCATCTTCCTTGCCTATAAAATCAGGTGAGCGATACAGGCTCTTAAGAGCCTCTGGTTTAATTTGATAGGGCGATATTCCAAGGTAAATTTTGACCTAAATTAGAATGGGAGCAAGTGATTATTGTCCATTTAAAACCCTTCGGGTAATGTGGTTTGCAGTTTAGGTGCGAATACCATAGGACGTCCCATCAATCATCTCCAAGAACCAGTTATCTTACCTTTTTAGCTCTCCTGACCCGAAGGGTCATGTGAACTATTGCCATCACTTGGCGTCCGTCGTCGTCGTCGTCGTCGTTAACTTTTCTTCAAAAATCTTCTCCTCCAAAACCAACTTTTCTTCAAAAATCTTCTCCTCCAAAACCACTGAAGGAATTGCTTTGAAACTTTGCATACATCATCAGTAAAATGCCCTCTACCAAGTTTGCCCAAATCATGGCCTCAGACCAACCAACATGGCCTCCATGGCTAAAAATAGAACAGAGGGGTCAAAATACAGTTTTTTGCTTAAAGTTCAAAAAGTATAACAGATATAGGAAAACCGAAGAGACATTCCTTCTTCAGCATCTAAAGCTCTACAAAACACTCCATTGGGTCAAAGTTGTATGATTATTCCTTGTAGGAGTTATTGCCCTTTAATTGTCAAAATTGATGATTTTTGCCATTTTTGCCTCAAAATCTTGAAAATTATTAGAACTAGAGAAAAAGTTAGCATTGCTTAATTGTTCTGCTCTATAAGGGCTACAAAAATGACTTAAGGGTCAAGATTGTCTGATTAACCGTTTAAGAGTTATTCCCCTTGAACTGTTTTTTTTAATAGGTTTTAATTGATTTTTTAAAATCTTCTCCTCTGAAAGATTAACCAACTTGGCCACCATGGCTAAAAATAGGATGGGGGGGTGGTAAAATACAGTTTTTGGCTTATACTTAAAAAAGTGAAACAGATACAGGAAAACCGAAGAGACATGCCTTCATCTGCATCAAAAGCTCTACGAAACACTCCATTGGGTTGAAGTTGTATGATGACTCCTTATAGGAGTTATTGCCCTTTAATTGTCGAAAGTGATTATTTTTGACATTTTTGCCTCAAAATCTTGAAAATTATTAGAACTAGAGGAAAAGTTAGCATTGCTTAATTGTTCTGCTCTATGAGGGCTACAAAAATGACTCCAAGGTCAAGATTGTCTGATGAACAGTTTAGAAATTTCTCTCCTTGAACTTTTTTTTAATCAATTTTAATTGATTTTAAAAAATGTTCTCCTTTTTAACCAATGAAAGGACTGCTTTGAAAAATTGCACACATGGTCTTTAGGATGTCCTCTTCCAAAATTGTGCAAATCATGACAGCTGCTTATCTACATAGCTATGTTGGCTTAAAATAGAAAAAGGGGGGGGGGGGGGTAAAGAGAGTTTGCGGCTGATAGTTATGGCGGACCACATGCAACCTGTCCTGAGTATAAGTTGGTGTTGGTCATGGTATTGAAATTTTTGGAAGATGAACTGTCCCGTTATTTAAGTACAATAGCTATTGTTCTCAGTGGAGTTTATCACTACAAACACCAAAACCTTAATTCCCGCAGAAAACCTTAATCTCCGAGGGAAAACCTTAATTTTTTAAGGAATCCCGTTAAAATTAAGTGTTTTTTAAATTAAGGTTGTCCCGGGGAAATTAAGGTTTTCCCTCGGAGATTAAGGTTTTCCTGAGGAAATTAAGGTTTTTTGTTGATTGGACCCCTGGGTCGGTTTTAAGCCCTCTGGCATTGTTGTTGATAACGATCATCAGTTACTCTGCAGATTTATGACAATAGTTATAAAGCTATATATTTATGTTTGTTTTTGTTTGTTTGTATGGTGTTTAACGCCACTTTCAGCAATTTTTCAGCTATTTCATGGCGTCCAGTTTTTATTGGGGGAGGAAGCCGGATGTACCCGGAGAGAACCCCCGGCCGACCTGCGGTAGGAAAACTGGCAATCCTTGTCAATTAAGATTGGAGTCGAGTACACCCTACCCGCAGTGAGAATTGAACCCGCAATATATATTTATGTATAAAATTTATTCTTGTCCAAAATAAATATGTATACGAATATCCCAAAATAAAAATGCATGAACGTGAATGCATTTTCTATCAACTTTATTTCAGAAAAGACGTATATTTAAAAATTATTATTATACAAATTATTAAAATATAATTTTTAAGTAACTGTTAAGTTACTATTTTTCCATTTGAAGATCGGTAGGTAAGAAATATAGAACAATCAATACACGGACCGAACTTGTAATACACATCCGCCATACTGTTTGTTTACCTGTACAAAATGAAAGGAATAAAGGACGGATCTTAAATTATTTTTAATTTTTTGTTTTTTATTCGCAGGTTTCTGGTAAGTTTTTGGTATTCATATTGTTGTTGAACAAAATCTAACATGTTGTTTATTTTGCATTTTTAACCTTTCTTCGTTTTAGCTTTATATTTTTATTTTGACTTTTTATTATTACATTGGGTTTCTAATGATTTGATTTTTTTTATTGTCGATTAATTCAAATTATGTTAATTGTTAATAAAATTAAACGTGTTATTTGTTTTGCATTCATAACAAATTCTTAGTTTTTACTTTATAAACATTTATTTTTTGTTATATTTAAATTTGCTCAGAAATTTATTTTCAATATAAAGAACGTTTTTGCCGTTTAGAGTGAACTCGATGTATACGTAAAATTATTTACGATCTTATTTGCAGAAATGTACTTTTGGCAGAGTCTGCCGACGATTTACAGTTGGGTCTAAATTTCTTTCAAGAATACGGCGAAAAGTGGAAGCTAAAATTAAACATATATAAGACTAAAGTTATGATATTCAGTAAAGGTGCAATTTCACGAAATTTTAAATTCACGTTTCAGAAAAGAGAATAACAAATTGTAAGTGAATTTATATAACTCAGGGTTCTTTTCCAAAAAACTGGCTCTTTTAATAAAAATAAAAAATACCTCATAGAGAAAGCCTTTAAAGCAATGTATGAAATTCTAAATAAAGGCCGTCTGCATAATGTATCTATTAGTTGTCAATTAGATCTTTTCGACAAGATATGGAGCAGAAGTTTGGGGATTCCAAAACTGATATCTAAGAAATGGTGCACTTGAAATATTGAATCTCGAGTCTAGCACTCCTAGTGTAAGGATATATGGAGAGTTAGGTAGATACCCACTTCATATACAAATTAAACTACGAGTTATTTTTTATTGGTGTAAACTAATATGTGGTAAACAGTCAAAATTATCCAGCATGATATATTAGCTCTTAATATGTAAATTGAATGAAGTAAACGTATTTTCTTGGATTCAATTTGTAAAAAAATATTCTCTGTAGATTTAGATTAGGTAATCATGAACTGCCAATAGAACTCTGTCGTTGGAAAAATATAGAAAGAGAAAATAGATTTTGTCCGTTGTGTAATAAAAACAAAATCGGTGATGAATATCATTATATCTTACAATGCCCGGTATTTTCTGAAATTTATTTCTCGAATGTATATTTATACACCGAACACAATTAAATTTTGTCAATTATTTAACAGTAAAAAACGGACCACATTACGAAAACTCAGCAGATTTGTAGATATTAACAACAAAAAGGTTAACTCTACTTGACAAATCTGATACCGATAAGGTATTGAATTTTGTCTATTCTGTTTTTTTTTTTTTGTCGCTATCATTTGTAACAATAATTATTTGCGAGATATATCTGGTATTGATTGTATAAGAAAGTAGATGGTGTTGCAATACCTATTACTTGTATATTGTATTTGTTTATTGTATTTGTATGACATTCAATCTCTCGCTCTGTAACCATTGTATTCATTGAATTTGGAGAATAAAGATAGAACTATCCATCTACATTGGACATATAATAAGCTTCTTTCTGACTGGTTGATTATTTTCTTTGCTGTATTGTATATGTAGTTATGTTCTCTAATTATAGGAAATGCAAACCACTAATTTGAGCAGAGGACTAAAAATTAAATATCATAACTAATTATGACTATAAATATCTGAAGTGTGATTTTTACAATTTAGCCCCTAGTACCAATTTTCAAATAAACATTTTTTATGCCGCCGCGACGACATGTCGGGTAGAATTAAGTTTTACTCATGTTCGTCCGTCCTCACGAATTTCCGTCAAGCTTTTCTCAGAAACTGTACATGAGAACAATTTGAAATTTGGCAGGGTGGTTCAGTATCACAAGTTGTACGTCCTAAGCGACTTTCAGACCTGTCGGACAACTACTTCCTGTTTGGGACTTCATTTGTACGTAAATACGTCCGTCCGTATGTACGAATTTCCGTCAAGCTTTTCTCAGAAACTGTACATTAGAACAGTTTGAAATTTGGCAGGGTGGTTCAGTATCACAAGTTGTACGTCCTAAGCAACTTTCAGATCTGTCGGAAAACTACATCCTGTTTGGGACTTCATTTAGCGGGGCATCCGTGTCCCATGAACACATTCTTTGATTTTTATTGAGTTAACTTGTAAAAACGAACAATATTGAGAAAATACTACCGACAGTATATAAAACAGCTTTGTCAGAATTTAACTATGGATCGGTACATGCTTTATTGTTCCTCCTGTATTCGTTATAATGGATTGATTGATTGATTGTTGTTTAACGTCAAGCAAGCAATATTTCAGCTATATTCAGGACGTGAACAATGGAAAATCTGTTACTAAGCGCACTTTGATGCAACATGCGTAACAGATGATTAAAGATGGCTGTAAGGCAGAAACTAACCCGTCATTGTAGCAATTGTATAGAAGTAAAGAAGAGACCATCTCAGTAAGTTTATTGCATAAAAAAAAAATTGAAAAAAATTGAAAAAAAAATGTAAAAGCAAAAAACGAAGAAATGTTAACATTAACAATTTGGAAATTTTTTGTCAAATTAACGTAAAGAATATTCTAATTAGTCGATTACTCTTTGATTTTCCGATGATATTCGACGGAAGGGCATAAGAGCTGCACCAGACTATACTAAGTGTTGACGTATTGTGGAGAGGGTTTTTTGCGTGAAAAATGAAAACTGCTTACCGCGTATGGTTCAGCTTATGCTCCTTTTGTACATCAAGAAGGCTACTTTTTGATAACAATAATTATTTCCTCGAGATATTCAGCGTTTTGAAATATTGCAGTTTTTAAATTTTGAAAGGGCGATTTTCCATACTAAAATTTGACCTTAATTAGAACGGAAGTGTACTTTAGGAACAATCGATTGTTGTCTACTCGAAATTCTTCGGGTGATGTCGTCTGCAGTTAAGGCAGGAAAAGTCTCGCGGTTTTTCCGAATACCATTTAACGTCACGAAAGCAGACGAACATTTGTAAACATCGTAAGGTCCCTTTAGAAACAAAAATGGCTGACTTATTACGTAAAATTCCCGTAGTAAAAGTCAAGGACGATTTGTAACATTTTAACACCAGAGGCATATTATAAAACATCGACAGATTATCGTATATACATTTTTTCTACTGAATTTTCGTAATAAAAAGGTAAAATATAGAATAATTAAAAAATGCAAGCAAACAAATTTTTCCAAGTGGTGTTGGCATTTAATAGAGGATTTCATTTAAGTTAATGGACGCATGTATTCATTTATGTCTCAAGCGTTGAAATAATTATAAATAAACTAGTATCGATTAAAAAACACTGCAAATTTCAGTTCAAGAAAAACAAAAAAAATCATAAATTTACACAGCTGTTATACCAATTAAACTTATAAATTGAAACAATTTAAAGCTGAATAGAAAATAACAGAAAACGGGGAAAACGTGCTTTGTATTGAAAATAAATTTCTGAGCAAATTAAAATATAACAAAAAATAAATGTTTATAAAGTAAAAACTAAGAATTTGTTATGAATGCAAAACAAATAACACGTTTAATTTTATTGACAATTAACATAATTTGAATTAAATAAAAAAAATCAAATCATTAGAAACCGAACGTAATAATAACAAATCCAAATAAAAATATAAAGCTAAAACGAAGAAAGGTTAAAAATGCAAAATAAACAACATGTTAGATTTTGTTCAACAATATGAATACCAAAAACTTACCAGAAACCTGCGAATAAAAAACAAATAATTAAAAATAATTTAAGATCCGTCCTTTATTCCTTTCATTTTGTACAGGTAAACAAACAGTATGGCGGATGTGTAAAACAAGTTCGGTCCGTGTATTGATTGTTCTATATTTCTTACCTACCGATCTTCAAATAGAAAAATAATAACGGTTACTTAAAAATTTTATTTTAATAATTTGTATAATAATAATTTTTAAATATACGTCTTTTCTGAAATAAAGTTGATAGAAAATGCATTCACGTTCATGCATTTTTATTTTGGGATATTCGTATACATATTTATTTTGGACAAGAATAAATTTTAGACATGCATATATAGCTTTATAAGCATTGTCATAAATCTGCAGAGTAACTGATGATCGTTATCAACAACAATGCCAGAGGGCTTAAAACCGACTCAGGGGTCCAATCAACAAAAAACCTTAATCTCCGCGGGAAAACCTTAATCTTCGAGGGAAAACCTTAATTTCCCCGGGACAACCTTAATTTAAAAAACCAACACTTAATTTTAACGGGATTCCTTAAAAAATTAAGGTTTTCCCCCGGAGATTAAGGTTTTCTGCGGGAATTAAGGTTTTGGTGTTTGTAGTGTATTCAATGGGTATTTTAAATCGGACAGGTTAAAGTCAATCACTTACTGATTAATTCTGATGTTGAAAGAATTTTACACCCTGATGAAAATACATATACCTATACTTACTGATGACACTAATAGTAAGAGCAATTAGCTATTGCAACTTTTAATGTAAATAACTCTCTCCAGGGGTGGGGTGGGGGTTGTCCAGTTACAATACAGAAAGCATAACCACAGATCATAAACTACGAAAATAGAAATGCAGTGAAGTTTAATGACAAATTTTTCTCTTTTTTTTTTTTGGTCTGTTAACAATCTTGTTATTTGAAAATTAGAAAACATTTAAATAAAATTTGTCAGAAAATTTTCTATAGATTCCTCTATTCATTGTATAGAAAATATTTCTTTACATGGCACACTGGGACCATACTGTGAGGGTTATCAGAGCTTGACCCTCTGAGCAGCCCAGCATGTCTGCTGGTGGTGGAGGGGAGACCCTGTCAGTGGGAAGTTGTCAGGTAATAAAACAGATAGCCTTGGCCATGATCTGTGGTGGGTGACACAAAATTTTGTTCCCTATATCCCACCCCTTTTTTCCATTGATATATTGTTTGTTAACTTGTTCTCCTCTTGAATATAGCTGAAATGCTGCTTGCTGGATGGAAAGCAAACATCCAATCAATCAATCAATCAATCAATCAATCAATCAATCAATCAATTAATCAAAGGAAACATATCTTATAATACTGTAAAGTTAATTTTGGTTCACAATTGCACTACAATTCCTCCCTACAATCAATGAAGGTTCAGGTATTTTTATCTGTAGGAGTTTTGTTTTTGGAATAGGAAAATTAATCAATGGCTGATTGATTTCTTCTAGACAAATTTTAAACTTCCATTGAATAATCTGCAGAGAGACAATAGCTATTGTATTTAAACAATGGGACAGTTGATCTTCCAAAAATTTAAATACCGTGACCAACACCAACTTATACTCAGGAAAGGTTGCATGTGGTCCGATATAAAAAAGTATAACAGGTACTGCAAATTTGAAGTGAACCTCCCTTCTCCCTCTAAGCATCAAAAGCTCCTCCTTATAGGAGTTATTTCCCTTAAAAGGTCAATATTAATTACTTTTGCAGAAGTGTTGGACAATTCCTTATAGGAAAGAAACTGGATAAAAAAGGGTTGTTTGGTTTCAAGTTCATGGGAGCAATACAGGCTCCTGAGAGCCTCTAGTTCGTATGTTTTGCTGGTTTCAAAAGGATTATGTGCCATTTATTTACATCTGAGATACGTCTAATAACCGATGGTTGTCACTTAGAAAACAAAGAGTACAATGGCCCTTATGAAAAGTTATAACCGATTGATATACAAACACTTTTTAGCGAAGGGTCATGTGACCTTTTGCAATCACTTGGCGTCCGTCGTCGTCGTCGTTAACTTTTCTTCAAAAATCTTTTCCTCCAAAACCACTGAAGGGATTGCTTTGAAACTCTGCATACATCATCAGTAAAATGCCCTCTACCAAGTTTGCCCAAATCATGGCCTCGGACCAACCAACATGGCCGCCATGGCTAAAAATAGAACAGAGGGGTCAAAATACAGTTTTTTGCTTATAGTTCAGAAAGTATAACAGATACAGGAAAACCGAAGAGACTTTCCTTCTTCAGCATCTAAAGCTCTACAAAACATTCCATAGGGTCAAAGTTGTATGATGACTCCTTGTAGGAGTTATTGCCCATTAATTGTCAAAATTGATGATTTTTGCCATTTTTGCCTCAAAATCTTGAAAACTATTAGAACTAGAGAAAAAGTTAGCATTGCTTAATTGTTCTGCTCTATGAGGGCTACAAAAATGACTGAAGGGTCAAGATTGTCTGATTAACCGTTTAAGAGTTATTTCCCTTGAACTGTTTTTTAGCTCACCTGACCCAAAGGGTCATGTGAGCTATTGTTATCACTTTGCGTCCGTCGTCGGCGGCGGCGGCTTCTGTAAACTTTTTAGCTCACCTGACCCAAAGTATACAGGACTTACTTTAACATCAGGGAAATGCCATCTTCATTGCCTATAAAATCAGGTGAGCGATACAGGCTCTTAGGAGCCTCTGGTTTTGATTGATTTTTTAAAATCTCCTCCTCTGAAACATCTGAAAGTACTGCTTTGAAACTTTGTACACGTCATCCGTCAAATGTCCTCAACCAAGTTTGCACCAACCATGGCTGCATATTAACCAACATGGCCACCATGGCTAAAAATAGGAAGGAGGGGGGGGGGGTAAAATACAGTTTTTGGCTTATATTTAAAAAAGTGTAACAGATACAGGAAAACCGAAGAGACATGCCTTCATCTGCATCAAAAGCTCTACGAAACACTCCATTGGGTTGAAGTTGTATGATGACTCCTTATAGGAGTTATTGCCCTTTAATTGTCCAAATTGATTATTTTTCACATTTTTGCCTCAAAATCTTAAAAATTATTAGAACTAGAGAAAAAGTTAGCATTGCTTAATTGTTCTGCTCTATGAGGGCTACAAAAATGACTTTAGGGTCAAGATTGTCTGATGAACCGTTTAGGAATTATTCTCCTTGAACATTTTTTTAATCAATTTTACTTGATTTTAAAAAATCTTCTCCTCTTAAACCAATGAAAGGACTGCTTTTAGCTACATTGGATTAAAATAGAAAAAATGAAAAAGGGGGGGGGGGTTGAGAGAGTTTTCGACTGATAGTTAAAAAAGTATAACAGGTACAGCAAATTTGAAGTGAGCCTCCCTTCTCCCTCTTACCATCAAAAGATCCTCCTTATAGGAGTTATTTCCCTTAAAAGGTAAAAATTAATGATTTTTGCAGAAGTGTTGGGCAATTCCTTATAGCAAAGGAAAGCTGGATAAAAAAGGGTTTTTTGGTTTCAGGTTCAGGTGAGCGATACAGGCTAGTTTTATAATCATTTTTGTCTCGCCTGCGGCGAAAGTCGCTGGAGGCGAGACATATGTATTGGAATCCAGGTGCGGCGGCGATGTAAACACTTGACATCTTGCTTCATATCTTTGTAAGCCCAAGCCCTAGGTCCATCAAATTTGGTCCAGAGGTAGCTTATGATGAGTACTTGCCAGTCAGTCACCTGTCACTTGACCTTGACCTCAATTTCACGGTCCAGCGACTACGTTAAAGTTTTTGGGTTACGACAGTTCCTCTGTAACTACGGATGGTAGCTAGGATGACAATATTTGATGTATAGGTTGCTGATGACTAGTACATGACTGTCTGGTAGGTGTCATATGACCTTGACCTCAATTTCACGGTCCAGCGACTACGTTAAAGTTTTTGGGTTACGACAGTTCCTCTGTAACTACACATGGTAGGAAGACAATATTTGGTGTATAGGTTGCTGATGACTAGTACATGACTGTCTGGTAGGTGTCACCTGACCTTGACCTCAATTTCACGGTCCAGCGACTACATTAAAGTTTTTGGGTTACGACAGTTCCTCTGTAACTACGCATGGTAGGATGACAATATTTGGTATATAGGTTGCTGATGAATAGTACATGACTGTCTGGTAGGTTCCACCTGACCTTGACCTAAATTTCACGGTCCAGCGACTACGTTAAAGTTTTTGGGTTACGGCTATTCCCCTGTAACTATGCAGGGTCTGGTGACAATGTTTTGTATACAGGCCGCTGCTGATATTTAATGCTATTTACGTAATGCTTATGACGAAATTTATTTTCGTTACTGATGAGGAATGCAGGCGAGACGTTTTTCTGTGTCCACACTTGTTGTAAACAAATTTATACACTGCAATTGAAAGAATATAGTTCTTTATACTGTACAATTATATTTCACCAGTACAATGAATGCATGCTTCTGCCCAGATGCTTATACGGCTCATCGGTTTAAGTGACTAAAGCCCTCAAAATCCTAAAAAATTCCCTGGTAAGGTATGAACTATAACAGAACTGTACAGGAACTCTGTATTTTAATGTAAGGATTGAACTATAACAGGACTGTACAGGAACTCAGTATTTTAATGTAAGGGTTGAACTATAACAGGACTGTACAGGAACTCAGTATTTTAATGCAAGGATTGAACTATAACAGGACTGTACAGGAACTCAGTATTTTAATGCAAGGATTGAACTATAACAGGACTGTACAGGAACTCAGTATTTTAATGCAAGGATTGAACTATAACAGGACTGTACAGGAACTCAGTATTTTAATGTAAGGGTTGAACTATAACAGGACTGTACAGGAACTCTGTATTTTAATGCAAGGTTTTGAATTACAACAGGACTGTACAGGAACTCTGTATTTTAATGTAAGGGTTGAACTATAACAGGCCTGTACAGGAACTCTGTATTTTAATGTGAGGGTTGAACTATAACAGGACTTTACAGGAACTCTGTATTTTAATGTAAGGGTTGAACTATAACAGGACTGTACAGGAACTCTGTATTTTAATGCAAGGGTTGAACTATAACAGGGTGTACAGGAACTCTGTATTTTAATGTAAGGGTTGAACTATAACAGGACTTTACAGGAACTCTGTATTTTAATGCAAGGGTTGAACTATAACAGGACTGTACAGGAACTCGGTATTTTAATGCAAGGGTTAAACTATAACAGGACTTGACAGGAACTCTGTATTTTAATGCAAGGGTTGAACTATAACAGGACTATACAGGAACTCTGTATTTGAATGTAAGGGTTGAACTATAACAGGACTTTACAGGAACTCTGTATTTTAATGCAAGGGTTGAACTATAACAGGACTGTACAGGAACTCTGTATTTTAATGCAAGGGTTAAACTATAACAGGAATGTACAGGAACTCTGTATTTTAATGCAAGGGTTGAACTATAAAAGGACTGTACAGGAACTCTGTATTTGAATGTAAGGGTTAAACTATAACAGGACTTGACAGGAACTCTGTATTTGAATGTAAGGGTTGAACTATAACAGGACTGTACAGGAACTCGGTATTTTAATGTAAGGGTTGAACTATAACAGGACTGTACAGGAACTCTGTATTTTAATGTAAGGGTTGAACTATAACAGGACTGTGCAGGAACTCTGTATTTTAATGCAAGGGTTGAACTATAACAGTACTGTACAGGAACTCTGTATTTTACTGCAAGAGTTGAACTATAACAGGCCTGTACAGGAACTCTGTATTTTAAGGCAAGGGTTGAACTATAACAGGACTGTACAGGAACTTTGTATTTTAATACAGTAGGTTCAACTAGTTTTTCCTTATCTTTACTACCTATTATCTGTCTTATTAGACTGATATCTATTGATATCATGCATATTGATAAATGTTGACTTAGTTTAAATACTGACTACAAACTTACATGTATTGTTTTTGTTAACTAGCGGGTATCATGGGAAGATCAGGTTTCATATATAGAAAAAGTTGAAATTACAAATTGAAGACAGCATATTTGGCTGGATTTCACAGAGTGAAAATCTGGGTTATAGTATGGTGAGGGGCCTCGGTGGCCGAGTGGTCAAGGTAGTTAGTCTACTATTGATCACGGGGTCTGTCAACACTGAGATTGCTGGTTCGATTCTCACTGCAGACAGGGTGTACTCGACTCCAATCTTAATTGACAAGGATTGCCAGTTTTCCTACCGCAGGTCCAAGGTTTTCTCCTGGTACTCCGGCTTCCTCCCCCAATAAAAACTTGACGCCATGATGTAGCTGAAAAATTGCAGAAAGTGGCTTTAAACATCATCAAACAAACAATATAGTATAGTGAATTTTTGACAGGCGTGGGAAAAAATTTTCGTAACAGTTTTCTCTGCTTTTACTAAAGGGATTGATTTCAAATTTGGTGCACAGCTTTAGCATGACGAGTTGTACCATGCCTCTCCTTTTCAGATCAGCCAGTTATCTATTTCCTGAGCCCACTTAGACTGTTTCAAGGGTCAAATAGGAAAAATTTTCATAACAGTTTTCACATCAACTTCTTGTCACATTCTCTTGAAATTTGGTATGCAGCATCAGCAGGGCCTCCCATAACGTGGGATTTGATTTCAGGTCTGTCGCTCACATACTTCCTGTGTAATGAAATCCGGCCATTTCTGTCTTTGATTGATTTTTTGGAATGATGGTTGATATATTGTGTATTATGTACTGTAATAAAAAAGTTGGGGTAAAAACAATACAAGACTTGATCTAGCTTTGTTTTTAGTTCTCAATCTTTTTTATTTTTCAGCTTTTCAAAACAGATTCATCTTTACAACCGGATAATCATGAAAGTGTAGGTTTCTTTTTTTCTAATTTATTTTCTTGTCTTTAAAACTATGGAAAAATTATGAATTTCTAAATTTAATTTTGTAACATTATTTTTCAGGAGTTAATAACAAAAAATAAACTTTAACTTTCCTGGTACACCAACTTTTGAGGATCTTGTAAAAAAAAGAGAGTGTATGAAAACCTTCTCAAGATATAGAAACAATTCATGATTGTAATATTTGCAGAAGAAGTCCTCATTAACATATTGCTAGAAGTGTTTACCATTTTGAAGGGTATTAAAAATATAAAAAATTAAACCATCTGTCTAGTGTTTTTTATAAAGTATTTGACTTCTTACATTGAAATAAATACTTAATGCTTGGTAAACAAGCCATTATTGTGTTAAATCATTTATTATATAGCAAGTAAACACAACACTATTTTCTAGTCTTTCATTTTAAATAAAATAAACAAATGTACTCAAAGTTGATTTTTATATTATTTCAGCAACATCACAACATTTCAAGACATGTTTTTAAGTACTGTAATTTCAAGATATTACAGAAGTTGTATTTTGAATAATGTTTTTCTTGGTAACAAATAGCATGATCTTTTCAGCTAGCTTGTGATAATATGATAAAATCGAAGTCAAGAATAAGGTTAAAAGAAATAAGTTATTATACTGTAAATTCGGAAATTATTGCGTGCATTTATTATTGCAATTTGAGGACACCCTAAAAAAATGCAAGTTCGTATTTTTGTGATATGCTGAGTTAGCATAAAATGCAATTGCAATGAATTATTACTTAGCAATTGTCAATAAACTGTTATATATCAAATTAATAATCTGTTATAACAAATTAAAAGTAAATTATGTGGCCCTAAAAGGCTTCCGTACTAAAGTGATTTACCTCTGTTGAAGATAGAAACACTTGTCTCATGTCTTTAATGATGAGATGATTTGTGTATATTGAGGTTCAACATTGGTACTAAGATGGCTATTTGTTTAAATCAAAGAAAAATCAATTATGTTGTGTACAATTAATTATCATATTAAAATTAAATGGCTATGTTAGGGCTTTATAGATAATTTATGTATACACGCTAGTTTGAGTAATTTTGTCAATGGATAAATGAAAGTAGAATTGCCAGGTTTAATTATTTTGATCACAGAGTGGTCACATTGTTTACAATAATAAAAACATCGCAAAAATTTCTTAATTTACAGTAACTATAAATATAATTGCATAAATGCCACAATTTTCACAGCTTTTCTTATCTAACACAAGATTTTGTTTTCTGTTATACATGTACCATATTTTCAATGTTAAATTAACATTTATATTTTAGTTCACCTGACCCAAAGGGTCAGTGTGAGCTATTGTCATCATTTGGCATTGTTGTTTTTGTCATCATAGGCTGTGACTTCACATTTCAGTCTTCTCCAAAATCAATTGGCCAATTGAACCCAAACTTCGCAGGAATGTTTATTGGGTGGTTCTTAATGAAGTTTGAGTTTTTGGTGCTGATCAAATATGAAACATGGCTGCCAGGGCCATTAATGCATTTTTGATTGGCTGTATTGCAAAAATCTTCTCAAAAAATAAACCGATTGGCTGATTGAAATATTGCAGAAATGCACCTTATATGTTTCTCTACAAAGTTTGAGTTTTTGTGCTGATTCAAGATAGCGGACATCTCAGGACATAGTTTAACATAGGCCCCTATGGGAAAAACATGCAAACAACTTTTTCTTGGAAACTGTTCCACACAGTAAAGCCAAATTATGCAGAAATGAAGGTTGAATAGTTATTTTATTATTTGAGTTTTTCAAGCCAATTGCAAATTCAACTTGGCTTCCAGGGCCACTAATGTGTTCTGATTGGCTTAATTTCTAAATTCTTCTCATAAACTGCATGGCAGATTGATTTGAAATATTGCATAAATGGACCTTAGATGGTCCTTTACAAAGTTTAGATTTTTGTGCCTATCCAAAATCAAAGATGGCCACCATGGCAGGACATAGCTAGTTTAACAATATTAATAATGTTGTGATCCATGACAGACTCCTGGGAGTCTCTATTTGTTGTCTATGTAGTTATCAATGACAGCCTCCTAAGAGGCTCTATGGCTATTATGTCTTAATCAATCACAGGCTTCTTTGAGTGATTGTTGGTTATAATGTAGAGATCGATGGCCGGCTACTAGGAGTATCCTTTAGTTGTCTATGTTGTGAATGATGACTGGCTCCTAAGAGGCTCTATTGGCTACTAGGAGTTAATTGGTTATATGTAGTGATCTACGACAGGCTTCTAGGAGTCTTTGTTGGTTAAATGTAGGGATCGATGACAGTCTCCTAGGAATCTCTATTGGTGTGTGTAGTGATTAATGACAGGCTCTTAGGAGTCGCCTTTGCTTATCCATGTAGTGATCGATGACAGTCTACTAAAAGTCTCTATTGGTTGTAATGTAGTGATCAATGACAGTCTACTAGGAATCTCCTTTGCTTGTCCATGTAGTGATTGATGACAGTCTACTAGGAGTCTCCTTTGCTTGTCCATGTAGTGATCAATGACAGTTACTAAAAGTCTCTATTGGTTATAACGTAGTGATAGATGACAGCCTCCTAAAAGGCTCTATGGCTATTATGTCTTAATCGATCACAGACTCCTTTGAGTCATTGTTGGTTATACTGTAGTGAGCGATGACAGGCTACTAAAAGTCTCTATTGGTTATAATATAGTGATTGATGACAGTCTACTAGGAATCTCCTTTGCTTTTCTATGTAGTTATCGATGACAGCCTTCTAAGAGGCTCTATGGCTATTATGTCTTAATTGATCACATGCTTCTTCGAGTCATTGTTGGTTATAATGTAGTGATTGATGAGTCTACTACTAGTCTCCTTTGCTTGTCTATGTAGTTATCGATGACAACCTCCTAAGAGGCTCTATGGCTATTATGTCTTAATCCATTACAGGCTTCTTCGAGTCCTTTTGGTTATAATGTAGTGATTGATGACAGGCTACTAGCAGTCTCCTCTGCTTGTCCATGTAGTGATCGATGACAGTCTACTAAAAGTCTCTATTGGTTATAATGAAGTGATCGATGACAGTCTACTTAAGTCTCTATTAGTTATAATGTAGTGATCGATGACAGTCTACTAGGAGTCTTCTTTGCTTGTCTATATAGTTATCGATGACAGCCTCCTAAGAGGCTCTATGCCTATTATGTCATAATTGATCACAGGCTCCTTCGAGTCGTTGGTTATAATGTAGTGATCAATAACAGTATAGTAGGAGTCTCCTTTAGTTGTGTATGTAGTGATTGATGACAGGCTCCTTAAAGTCTCTATTGGTTGTCTATGTAATGATCGATGACTGGCTAGTAGGAGTCTCCTATGATTGTCTGTTAAGTGATTGATGACAGGCTTCTCGAGTCAATTGTTTATGCATGTAATGTAGTGATGAATGACAGGTTTCTCAGTCTCTGTCTTTTATAATGCAGTGATCGATGACAGCTCGTTTAAGTCTCTATTTGTTGTCATGTTGTGATCGATGACAGTCTCCAATGAGTCTCTATTGGTTATTGTAGTGATATATGAGAGGCTCCTAGAAGTTGGTTATAATTAGTTAAACAGTCGAATCTATACTTGTAATATGCTGCTTCATTGCTTGAGCACTGATGATTTTCAAAATGCTCATTTCGCAGTCTGTTTCACTAGCAATTTGAAAATTGAGGACAATACTCATTATCATATTTAGAGCCTGTATTTTAATGGTCCTCAAAAGGCTATAATGGGATTTGCCTTAGACCATTACAGCCTTTGCTGGGCCATTATTACACCGTGAATCTTTAAAATGGCCATTATGAAAACACCCATTTGTTAATACATGTACTATAATAACTGAAGTTGTTGTATTATAGGTAATAAATATATTGGACCCTGACAGCATCAAATCAGATGATGAAGATGTTAACAAACTGAATTCATCAGGTTTGTAGTGTGTAATGGTGTTTGTATTGTTTACTTTAGTCAGGTTGTCATTGTCAGTTGTCTGTCCGTCTGTCATTTGTAAACTTAATATTTCAATATTCTCTGCCGAATCAGCTATGCCAGTTGATGACAAACTTTTTAGAAATAAACTCTGTGAGCTTGTCTACAATACTTCCTCATTTATCAGCAGCAGATATTTTGTTTTTCAAATAAAAAGGCACATCTGATCTTCGAGTATTTTTTTTCAATAGTAAAGTTTGTACAGAAAATGAAATGTAAAAATAAAGGGAGGTCTGCCATTATGTGAAAATATCCTCACTAGATGTTACTAGAGATGACATGACAGCCAAATACTTCCAAGTGGTTGTATAAAAATAACTTAAAATGATCAATCATTATATGTCAAGCCAACCAGAAGATGGCTGATTTCTGATACAGATGAACTTATGTGCACACATCTGTGTGTGTCATCTAACCAAATGCCTGAAACAATAATGATGTTATGGTAACATACTATTCTTGTTTAATGATGTTGTTTTTGGTGTTCTGATTGGATGTCGAATATTAAACAATGGAATCTATTGGATATTGTGATGGAATAATTGTTGGTTTATGGAATAAATAGGTACTTTTGTGTGCTTTTGGGTAAGCTGTAATACCTTCCACTTGATAGAAATTTTAATTAGTGATCAATTTAAAATTGCAAATAAATATGATTTTATGCTTTCTACAAATATATGCTGAATATACTGTACTTTGGCAATTATATTAAGATACACATGTACATTCATTCAGACACTGTTGAGTTCTGGCTGCTCAAGGTGGGGGTTTTCAACAGGTACTCTAGCTTTGTATCTGAGAAAAACTGGTCACTTTGATATAGCTGAAAAATTCCAGAAAGGGGTGTTAAACCCAAACAAACACATATGAACTGTTGAGTAAATTTCTTGTAGGGTTTGTAACCAAATGATCTTGCAAACTAGATGTTAAGTAAATCATTTAAACTTTGCCAATACCACCATATTAACAAATATATATTGAGTTCAGAATTCAGGCAAACATTTCCCCCAAGGCTGAATTTTGTAAACAATCCATGTTTGAGTCTGATTTAAGGTAACACACCACAGCATTACTATTGTTTGCTTTGAATTTTTGAATGGTAAAAACTATACTTTTTATTTTTCACAATAACTGTGGTTTTTTAGGAAGTGAACTGGTACAGTACAAGCCATTAGAAGTTTTGCCCGATTTGTTTGATTTGGCCAACCTAACCAAAGAAGATGAAGATTCCTTTTCTCCTGCAGTAGATATTGGAGAATTGTACAAAAAATATGATAATGAAGACCATCATGTTCTTGAAGATGATTTAGATTAATTGTGATTTGTTTTAAGGAAATGTTTTGAATGGTTTTTAGTATATTTGGGTAAATGAACAAATAAATAGAGAGCTTTTATTCACTATCATTTGTATCAGTACAAATGATACATGGATAGTGTTGGAATCACTTACTTCATTTAAGTCTTAACACTGAATAAGCAGTGTGTTTCTAAAGAAACATTGGAACACTGTCATAAAATAATAAAATGTGTAACTTTATAAGAGATTTTCTATTAGCAATACATTAGTTAGTTTAATTAATGTAATTGTTGCATCCTGCATAGGAAATGCATTGTAGACTTTTCAATTTAAACATATTTTATTTATAACAAAATGAATAGGACTTGAGTAAAATACATACTTAGAAAGTCCTCTTCACATTACAAGTATATACATATACCAGAACAAAGAGTAAAATACATACTTAGAAAGTCCTCTTCACATTACAAGTATATACATATACCAGAACAAAGAGTAAAATACATACTTAGAAAGTCCTCTTCACATTACAAGTATATACATATACCAGAACAACGAGTAAAATACATACTTAGAAAGTCCTCTTCACATTACAAGTATATACATATACCAGAACAACGAGTAAAATACATACTTAGAAAGTCCTCTTCACATTACAAGTATATACATATACCAGAACAAAGAGTAAAATACATACTTAGAAAGTCCTCTTCACATTACAAGTATATACATATACCAGAACAACGAGTAAAATACATACTTAGAAAGTCCTCTTCACATTACAAGTATATACATATACCAGAACAAAGAGTAAAATACATACTTAGAAAGTCCTCTTCACATTACAAGTATATACATATACCAGAACAACGAGTAAAATACATACTTAGAAAGTCCTCTTCACATTACAAGTATATACATATACCAGAACAAAATAAAAATAAAAGATATAAGAACATGTACACAGTTTCAAACAAACAAACATGAAAAATAATTGCAAAAAATGAAAGTGGCCGAAGATGCTTCAGACTCAACACAAGATTACAAATCTAGACTGGATGCTTATGTTAACATATATCATTACAATGTAATCAGAAATAGATAAAGTTGAGACATCGCATCAGTATAAGATCTAGTTTACCAATGAATTTTTTTCATTTGATTCCTCATTTATGACTTTTTGGCAATGTGTTAGTTTAGGGCTATTATTTTTTATATTGTTTTACCCTTGTTTTTTCTTTCATCATTCATAACTAAAATTTTGATAAGGCTGAATTTTACTGCCGTTATAATCCAAAGTTAGTTTTGTGATTTGTCGGTTTACCGGCAGAATTCAATCCTATTGCTTATAATGTAGCAAATAAAAAATTCTAACTGGTCTATTTATACAAAATTTACGTTATTAAAGCTGTAGACACTGTACTACTAATGGGAAATAATTTCTTTTCGTCTTTGAAGATTCACGTAGAAATGCTATGTTGATCATTTTTCCGTAGTTATATGGATAATGTGACCTAATTTTATTCAAATATGCTAATTTGCATACTATAACCACCATTCCGTAGTTAGAATACAGTAATTTACATATGCATTACTCATGGTGCAACACTTCATTCAGTTGAGGGTTTCTCAATGTTTTTCATGTAGTAAACATAATTAAAACGAGACACGAATGTCAGTTAAAACACAACACAAAGCGGGTTATTTAAAATGGCAATAACTATCATCACGTATCAATAATGAACGATTTTAAACACGAAACTGATAAAAAAAAATGGTGACACTGTCGAAAGATACCGGGTATCAAGATCGACCACGTTTGATTGTATATGCAACTTCTTGTGGAGATCAAAGTGCTGGGAGCGATTCATTCCAGCTCTGCTACATTACGAGTAATGGGACTAAATTGGTACATGCGCCAAAAAAAAGCGAGGATACGATTATTCAGTCTAATTTTGATAGGATTATTTCCTTGAAAAAGTTGTTAGTAGTATCTTAAAATATTGACATTCATATTGGGTATTGATATATTTGTGACAAAACCATGTACTTAATTTATTTCAATTTGCAGTGCTGTCATGGACATGTTCTGTAGGTGGAGCCCATTGTTAATTATAGAACAACTTTTTTATGGTAAAAAATTATAGCAAAAATTGGGCTCAAATAGGCCAAAATTGGCCCCAAATTATCAGAAAATAAAACTTATAATTTGTCTGCAATTATTTGTTTTACTTTGTGATTTGAATGGTATGAACTAATTTGGACAAAATATTTCTCTAATATTTAGTGTTGTCATGGTGTTATGGTGTAATGATGATGTTATAAGCAGGCTAATTATATGAAAATTACAGAAACTACTTTGGGCAGAGGTTTTGATGGAAATTCACTAGCATTATCTAAAGGGAAAATATTTTGATTTGTTATGCATTACACTAGTCTACTATACTTGTTTTATCCAAATATTTGTGTGCTTAACGTGTGTCATACACACATGATAGTATGTGTTAGTTAAGAATCGATGTGTTCATAGTCGTATTAGTCTGTGTTGGTTCTTAAGTGTGTTCATAGTTCTGAATAAGTACAGTGAGCTCATACAATCATGACATTCTGTGTTGGTTCTGAAGTGTGTTCATACAGTTATGATAGTCTGTGTTGGTTCAGAGTCAGAAGTTTGTTCATACAATTATAATATTCTGCTGTCAACACTGAGATTGCGGGTTCTTAATTGACAAGGATTGCCAGTTTTCCTACTGCAGGGCGGGGGTTTTCTCCTGGTACTCCGGCTTCCTCCCCCAATAAAAACTGGACGCCATGATATAGCTGAAAAATTGCTGAAAGTGGCGTTAAACACCATCAAACAAACAAACAAACAATGTACTATTCTGTGTTTATTCAGTAGTGTGCTCATATACAGTCATGACATTCTGTGTTGGTTAAGAATAAAAACAGTGTGTTAATACAGTCATGATTGTCTGTGTTGGTTCAGAATCAGAAGTGTGTTCATAGTCATGATATTTTGTGTACGTTCAGAATAAAAAGTTTGTTTATACAATCATGATATTCTCCATTAGTTCAGAAGTGTGTTCATATAGTTGTGATAATCTATTGGTTCTGAAGTGTGTTCATACAGTCATGACATTCTGTGTTGGTTCAGAGTAAGAACAGTGTGTTCATACAGTCATGATTGTCTGTGTTGGTTCAGAGTAAGAACAGTGTGTTCATAGTCATGATTGTCTGTTGGTTTATAATCAGAAGCGTGTTCATATAATCATATTTTGTGTAGGTTCAGAATAAGTAGTGTTGTCATACAATCATGATATTCTCTATTAGTTCAGAAGTGTGTTCGTATAGTCTGTGTTTGTTCAGAAGTCATAATAGTCTGTGTTGGTTCAGAATAAGTACAGTGTATTCAAATAATCACGATATTCTGTGTTGGTTCATAAGTGTGTTCATATAGCTGTGATAGTTTGTGTTGGTCCAGAAGTGTGTTGATAGTCATGACATTATGTGTTGGTTCAGAATAAGAACAGTGTGTTTATGCAGTCGTGATTGTCTGTGTTGTTTCAGAATCTTTAAAGTGTTCATATAGTCATGGTTTTGGTTCTTAGGTTTGTTTATACAGTCATGAATCTATGTTGGTTTAGAAGTGTGTTGATACAGTTACGACATTCTGTGTTGGTTCAGAATAAGAACAGTGTGTTTATACAGTCAGGATAGTCTGTGTTGGTTCAGAATCGGACGTGTGTTTATACAGTTAAAATGGTCTGTGTTGGTTCAGAATAAGTACAGTGTGTTCAAAGAATCAAAATATTTGTCTTACAAGTTTGTTAATACAGTCATGGTAGTCTGCGTTGGTTCTGAAGTGTGTTTATACAGTCATGATAGTCTGTTTGTTCAGAAAAAGTACAGTGTATTCATACAATCATGATATTTGTGTTGGTCCAGTCGTGTTTTTATTGTGATATTCTGTGTTGGTTTTGAAGTGTGTTCATACATTCATGATAATCTGTGTTGGTTAAGAATCGGAACAGTGTTCATACTGTCGTGATAATCTGTTGATTCAGAAGTGCGTTTATAATGTCATGATAGTCTGTGTTGGTTCTTATGTGTGTTTATACAGTCATGATAGTCCTGTTTGGTTCAGGGTAAGTACAGTGTGTTCATACAATGATGATATTCTGTGTTAGTTCAGAAGTTATTTTGGTTGAGGAGCAGAACAGTGTGTTCATACAATCATCTTATATGTGTTATAAGTGTGTTCATACTGTCCTGATAGTCTGTTGGTTCGGAAGTGTGTTCATAGTCATGATAGTTTGTGTTGGTTCAGGATCGTGTGTTCAATTGTCTGTTCATAGTTTCGTAATAGTCTGTGTAATTCAAATGAAGTTAATAACAATAGTAAACAACGAGGAAAATAAAAATCCACAATCCACAAATCAAAGTCGGAGAAACCAACAGCCAAAAATATAGTTACTACTGCAATAGTTCTGACTTGGTACAGGCATTTCAAAAGAAATGGTCGGTTAAACCTTGTTTTTTTTGGCATGCCAAACCTCCCGCTTCCATTACTAAAGTATGCGAGTTGACTAGTTGATTAAAAATGGATGGGTATCATATACCACTGGTCAGCTGTAGGTGTATCCAACAATCCTCCGAGCAGTGGCCGAGTGGTCAAAGTAGTTCGTCTACTATTGATCCCCTATTACCGTCCTCTAGCGCTTTGAGTTATGAGCGCCATATTTGGTAGGGCGCTTGGCTGTGCCCTGGTTACAATACACAACCCAGGAGAACAAGCTGTTATATGATAATTAGTCTTTAAATTGCATTTGAAAGTGCAATGTTAAGCATTTGCAATTTCATTCAATATGAAAAACGAGAACTTTACACGATTGCCGTACTGTAACGCCTTGAGCTATTGGCGCCATAATTGGTGTGGCGCTTGGGCGGTACCATGTCTATAATTCCCAACGCAAGGCAACGAACAATATGAGGACTATAGGCGTTTAAAATCTGTTGCAATTTGTAATGTTAACACTATGGGAACATTTTTTAAACGCTCCGCGTCGCATTAGGCGTTGAGATCGATTCGTAATATTTGACGTGGCTTAGTTTGGCGTCAGTGGGATTGAGATGCAGCCAATGGAAACCAGATTGGTGAGTTTCGTTTCTCCATTAAACGCGTCGTGTGGCCTTGGGCGATGAGATTGATTCGAAATATTTGGTGTGGATTACTTACAGATGAGTGGCTACATAATCCACCTAATCTCTGCCCTGGTTACAATACACAACCCAGGAGAACAAGCTGTTATATGATAATTAGTCTTAAAATTGTGTTTGAAGGTGAAATGTTAAGCATATGCAATTTCATTCAATATGAAAAACGAGAACTTTACAATTAGCGTACTGCAACGCCTTGAGCTATTGGCGCCATAATTGGTGTGGCGCTTGGGCGGTACCATGTCTATAAATCTCAACCCAAGGCAACGAACAATATGAGGAGTATAGGTGTTTAAAATGTGTTGCAATGTGTAATGTTAACACTATGGGAATATTTTTTAAACGCTCCGCGTCGCATTAGGCGTTGAGCTCGATTCGTAATATTTGACGTGGCTTAGTTTGGCGTCAGTGGGATTGAGATGCAGCCAATGGAAACCAGATTGGTGAGTTTTGTTTCTCTATTAAACGCGTCGTGTGGCCTTGGGCGATGAGATTGATTCGAAATATTTGGTGTGGATTAGTAACAGATGAGTGGTTACCTAATCCACCTAATCTCTGACGGTTCGGCGAGTTTTGTTTTTCTCATGTTTCTTGGTGATTTCATTGGATTACCATTGTATTACAGAACAAAACGAGTGCTTTACACTATTACCGTCCTCTAGCGCTTTGAGTTATGAACGCCATATTTGGTAGGGCACTTGGCTGTGTCCTGGTTACAATACACAATCCAGGAGAACAAGCTGTTATATGATAATTAGTCTTTAAATTGCGTTTGAAGGTGCAATGTTAAGCATATGCAATTTCTTTCAATATGAAAAACGAGAATTTTACACGATTACCGTACTGTAACGCCTTGAGCTATTGGCGCCATATTTGGTGTGGCGCTTGGGCAGTACCATGTCTATAATTCCCAACCCAAGGCAACGAACAATATGAGGAGTATAGGCGTTTAAATTGTGTTGCAATGTATAATGTTTACATTATGGGAACATTTTTTAAACCATCCGCGTCGCCTTAGGCGTTGAGATCGATTCGTAATATTTGACGTGGCTTAGTTTGGCGTCAGTGGGATTGAGATGCAGCCAATGGAAACAGGATTGGTGAGTTTTGTTTCTCCATTAAACGCGTTGTGTGGCCTTGGGCGATGAGACCGATTCGAAATATTTGGTGTGGAGTAGTTACAGATGAGTGGCTACATAATCCACCTAATCTCTGCCGGATCGGTGAGTTTTGTTTTTGTCACTTTTCTTTGTAATTGCATTGCATTACCATTGTATTACAGAACAAAACGAGTACTTTACACTATTACCGTCCTCTAGCGCTTTGAGTTATGAACGCCATATTTGGTAGGGCACTTGGCTGTGCCCTGGTTACAATACACAACCCAGGAGAACAAGCTGTTATATGATAATTACTCTTTAAATTGTGTTTGAAGGTGCAATGTTAAGTATATGCAATTTCTTTCAATATGAAAAACGAGAATTTTACACGATTACCGTACAGTAAAGCCTTGAGCTATTGGCGCCATAATTGGTGTGGCGCTTGGGCGGTACCATGTCTATAATTCCCAACGCAAGGCAACGAACAATATGAGGACTATAGGCGTTTAAAATCTGTTGCAATTTGTAATGTTAACACTATGGGAACATTTTTTAAACGCTCCGCGTCGCATTAGGCGTTGAGATCGATTCGTAATATTTGACGTGGCTTAGTTTGGCGTCAGTGGGATTGAGATGCAGCCAATGGAAACCAGATTGGTGAGTTTTGTTTCTCCATTAAACGCGTCGTGTGGCCTTGGGCGATGAGATTGATTCGAAATATTTGGTGTGGAGTACTTACAGATGAGTGGTTACATAATCCACCTAATCTCTGCCGGATCGGTGAGTTTTGTTTTGGTCACGTTTCTTTGTAATTGCATTGCTTTACCATTGTATTACAGAGCAAAACGATACTTTACACTAATACCGTCCTTTAGCGCTTTGAGTTATGAGCGCCATATTTGGTATGGCACTTGGCCGTGCCCTGGTTACAATACACAACCCAGGAGAACAAGCTGTTATATGATAATTAGTCTTAAAATTGTGTTTGAAGGTGAAATGTTAAGCATATGCAATTTCATTCAATATGAAAAACGAGAACTTTACAATTAGCGTACTGCAACGCCTTGAGCTATTGGCGCCATAATTGGTGTGGCGCTTGGGCGGTACCATGTCTATAAATCTCAACCCAAGGCAACGAACAATATGAGGAGTATAGGTGTTTAAAATGTGTTGCAATGTGTAATGTTAACACTATGGGAATATTTTTTAAACCCTCCGCGTCGCATTAGGCGTTGAGCTCGATTCGTAATATTTGACGTGGCTTAGTTTGGCGTCAGTGGGATTGAGATGCAGCCAATGGAAACCAGATTGGTGAGTTTTGTTTCTCTATTAAACGCGTCGTGTGGCCTTGGGCGATGAGATTGATTCGAAATATTTGGTGTGGATTAGTAACAGATGAGTGGTTACCTAATCCACCTAATCTCTGACGGTTCGGCGAGTTT
This sequence comes from Limnoperna fortunei, assembly GCA_944474755.1. NCBI lineage: Eukaryota > Metazoa > Mollusca > Bivalvia > Mytilida > Modiolidae > Limnoperna > Limnoperna fortunei. Next base: position 40,855,794 of record OX104112.1, read on the forward strand.
TGTTTTTCTCATGTTTCTTGGTGATTTCATTGGATTCCCATTGTATTACAGAACAAAACGAGTGCTTTACACTATTACCGTCCTCTAGCGCTTTGAGTTATGAACGCCATATTTGGTAGGGCACTTGGCTGTGTCCTGGTTACAATACACAACCCAGGAGAACAAGCTGTTATATGATAATTAGTCTTTAAATTGCGTTTGAAGGTGCAATGTTAAGCATATGCAATTTCTTTCAATATGAAAAACGAGAATTTTACACGATTACCGTACTGTAACGCCTTGAGCTATTGGCGCCATATTTGGTGTGGCGCTTGGGCAGTACCATGTCTATAATTCCCAACCCAAGGCAACGAACAATATGAGGAGTATAGGCGTTTAAAATGTGTTGCAATGTATAATGTTTACATTATGGGAACATTTTTTAAACCATCCGCGTCGCCTTAGGCGTTGAGATCGATTCGTAATATTTGACGTGGCTTAGTTTGGCGTCAGTGGGATTGAGATGCAGCCAATGGAAACATTTGTTTCTCCATTAAACGCGTTGTGTGGCCTTGGGCGATGAGACCGATTCGAAATATTTGGTGTGGAGTAGTTACAGATGAGTGGCTACATAATCCACCTAATCTCTGCCGGATCGGTGAGTTTTGTTTTTGTCACTTTTCTTTGTAATTGCATTGCATTACCATTGTATTACAGAACAAAACGAGTACTTTACACTATTACCGTCCTCTAGCGCTTTGAGTTATGAACGCCATATTTGGTAGGGCACTTGGCTGTGCCCTGGTTACAATACACAACCCAGGAGAACAAGCTGTTATATGATAATTAGTCTTTAAATTGTGTTTGAAGGTGCAATGTTAAGTATATGCAATTTCTTTCAATATGAAAAACGAGAATTTTACACGATTACCGTACTGTAACGCCTTGAGCTATTGGCGCCATATTTGGTGTGGCGCTTGGGCAGTACCATGTCTATAATTCCCAACCCAAGGCAACGAACAATATGAGGAGTATAGGCGTTTAAAATGTGTTGCAATGTATAATGTTTACATTATGGGAACATTTTTTAAACGCTCCGCGTCGCCTTAGGCGTTGAGATCGATTCGTAATATTTGACGTGGCTTAGTTTGGCGTCAGTTGGATTGAGATGCAGCCAATGGAAACCGGATTGGTGAGTTTTGTTTCTCCATTAAACGCGTTGTGTGGCCTTGGGCGATGAGATCGATTCGAAATATTTGGTGTGGAGTAGTTACAGATGAGTGGCTACATAATCCACCTAATCTCTGACGCATCGGCGAGTTTTGTTTTTCTCACGTTTCTTGGTGATTGCATTGCATTACCATTGTATTACAGAGCAAAACGAGTACTTTACACTATTACCGTCCTCTAGCGCTTTGAGTTATGAGCGCCATATTTGGTAGGGCACTTTTCTGTGCCCTGGTTATAATACAAAACCAGGAGAACAAGCTGTTATATGATAATTAGTCTTAAAATTGTGTTTAAAGGTGAAATGTTAAGCATATGCAATTTCATTCAATATGAAAAACGAGAACTTTACAATTAGCGTACTGCAACGCCTTGAGCTATTGGCGCCATAATTGGTGTGGCGCTTGGGCGGTACCATGTCTATAATTCCCAACGCAAGGCAACGAACAATATGAGGACTATAGGCGTTTAAAATGTGTTGCAATTTGTAATGTTAACACTATGGGAACATTTTTTAAACGCTCCGCGTCGCATTAGGCGTTGAGATCGATTCGTAATATTTGACGTGGCTTAGTTTGGCGTCAGTGGGATTGAGATGCAGCCAATGGAAACCAGATTGGTGAGTTTTGTTTCTCCATTAAACGCGTCGTGTGGCCTTGGGCGATGAGATTGATTCGAAATATTTGGTGTGGAGTACTTACAGATGAGTGGCTACATAATCCACCTAATCTCTGCCGGATCGGTGAGTTTTGTTTTGGTCACGTTTCTTTGTAATTGCATTGCTTTACCATTGTATTACAGAGCAAAACGATACTTTACACTAATACCGTCCTTTAGCGCTTTGAGTTATGAGCGCCATATTTGGTAGGGCACTTGGCCGTGCCCTGGTTACAATACACAACCCAGGAGAACAAGCTGTTATATGATAATTAGTCTTAAAATTGTGTTTGAAGGTGCAATGTTAAGCATATGCAATTTCATTCAATATGAAAAACGAGAACTTTACAATTAGCGTACTGCAACGCCTTGAGCTATTGGCGCCATAATTGGTGTGGCGCTTGGGCGGTACCATGTCTATAAATCTCAACCCAAGGCAACGAACAATATGAGGAGTATAGGTGTTTAAAATGTGTTGCAATGTGTAATGTTAACACTATGGGAATATTTTTTAAACGCTCCGCGTCGCATTAGGCGTTGAGCTCGATTCGTAATATTTGACGTGGCTTAGTTTGGCGTCAGTGGGATTGAGATGCAGCCAATGGAAACCAGATTGGTGAGTTTTGTTTCTCTATTAAACGCGTCGTGTGGCCTTGGGCGATGAGATTGATTCGAAATATTTGGTGTGGATTAGTAACAGATGAGTGGTTACCTTATCCACCTAATCTCTGACGGTTCGGCGAGTTTTGTTTTTCTCATGTTTCTTGGTGATTTCATTGGATTACCATTGTATTACAGAACAAAACGAGTACTTTACACTATTACCGTCCTCTAGCGCTTTGAGTTATGAACGCAATATTTGGTAGGGCACTTGGCTGTGTCCTGGTTACAATACACAACCCAGGAGAACAAGCTGTTATATGATAATTAGTCTTTAAATTGCGTTTGAAGGTGCAATGTTAAGCATATGCAATTTCTTTCAATATGAAAAACGAGAATTTTACACGATTACCGTACTGTAACGCCTTGAGCTATTGGCGCCATATTTGGTGTGGCGCTTGGGCAGTACCATGTCTATAATTCCCAACCCAAGGCAACGAACAATATGAGGAGTACAGGCGTTTAAAATGTGTTGCAATGTATAATGTTTACATTATGGGAACATTTTTTAAACCATCCGCGTCGCCTTAGGCGTTGAGATCGATTCGTAATATTTGACGTGGCTTAGTTTGGCCTCAGTGGGATTGAGATGCAGCCAATGGAAACAGGATTGGTGAGTTTTGTTTCTCCATTAAACGCGTTGTGTGGCCTTGGGCGATGAGACCGATTCGAAATATTTGGTGTGGAGTAGTTACAGATGAGTGGCTACATAATCCACCTAATCTCTGCCGGATCGGTGAGTTTTGTTTTTGTCACGTTTCTTTGTAATTGCATTGCTTTACCCTTGTATTACAGAGCAAAACGAATCCTTTACACTATTACCGTCCTCTAGCGATTTGAACTATGAGCGCCATATTTGGTAGGGCACTTGGCTGTGCCCTGGTTACAATACACAACCCAGGAGAACACGCTGTTATATGATAATTAGTCTTAAAATTGTGTTGGAAGGTGCAATGTTAAGCATATGCAATTTCATTCAATATGAAAAACGAGAACTTTACAATTAGCGTACTGCAACGCCTTGAGCTATTGGCGCCATAATTGGTGTGGCGCTTGGGCGGTACCATGTCTATAATTCCCAACGCAAGGCAACGAACAATATGAGGACTATAGGCGTTTAAAATCTGTTGCAATTTGTAATGTTAACACTATGGGAACATTTTTTAAACGCTCCGCGTCGCATTAGGCGTTGAGATCGATTCGTAATATTTGACGTGGCTTAGTTTGGCGTCAGTGGGATTGAGATGCAGCCAATGGAAACCAGATTGGTGAGTTTTGTTTCTCCATTAAACGCGTCGTGTGGCCTTGGGCGATGAGATTGATTCGAAATATTTGGTGTGGAGTACTTACAGATGAGTGGCTACATAATCCACCTAATCTCTGCCGGATCGGTGAGTTTTGTTTTGGTCACGTTTCTTTGTAATTGCATTGCTTTACCATTGTATTACAGAGCAAAACGATACTTTACACTAATACCGTTCTTTAGCGCTTTGAGTTATGAGCGCCATATTTGGTAGGGCACTTGGCCGTGCCCTGGTTACAATACACAACCCAGGAGAACAAGCTGTTATATGATAATTAGTCTTAAAATTGTGTTTGAAGGTGCAATGTTAAGCATATGCAATTTCATTCAATATGAAAAACGAGAACTTTACAATTAGCGTACTGCAACGCCTTGAGCTATTGGCGCCATAATTGGTGTGGCGCTTGGGCGGTACCATGTCTATAAATCTCAACCCAAGGCAACGAACAATATGAGGAGTATAGGTGTTTAAAATGTGTTGCAATGTGTAATGTTAACACTATGGGAATATTTTTTAAACGCTCCGCGTCGCATTAGGCGTTGAGCTCGATTCGTAATATTTGACGTGGCTTAGTTTGGCGTCAGTGGGATTGAGATGCAGCCAATGGAAACCAGATTGGTGAGTTTTGTTTCTCTATTAAACGCGTCGTGTGGCCTTGGGCGATGAGATTGATTCGAAATATTTGGTGTGGATTAGTAACAGATGAGTGGTTACCTTATCCACCTAATCTCTGACGGTTCTGCGAGTTTTGTTTTTCTCATGTTTCTTGGTGATTTCATTGGATTACCATTGTATTACAGAACAAAACGAGTACTTTACACTATTACCGTCCTCTAGCGCTTTGAGTTATGAACGCAATATTTGGTAGGGCACTTGGCTGTGTCCTGGTTACAATACACAACCCAGGAGAACAAGCTGTAATATGATAATTAGTCTTTAAATTGCGTTTGAAGGTGCAATGTTAAGCATATGCAATTTCTTTCAATATGAAAAACGAGAATTTTACACGATTACCGTACTGTAACGCCTTGAGCTATTGGCGCCATATTTGGTGTGGCGCTTGGGCAGTACCATGTCTATAATTCCCAACCCAAGGCAACGAACAATATGAGGAGTACAGGCGTTTAAAATGTGTTGCAATGTATAATGTTTACATTATGGGAACATTTTTTAAACCATCCGCGTCGCCTTAGGCGTTGAGATCGATTCGTAATATTTGACGTGGCTTAGTTTGGCCTCAGTGGGATTGAGATGCAGCCAATGGAAACAGGATTGGTGAGTTTTGTTTCTCCATTAAACGCGTTGTGTGGCCTTGGGCGATGAGACCGATTCGAAATATTTGGTGTGGAGTAGTTACAGATGAGTGGCTACATAATCCACCTAATCTCTGCCGGATCGGTGAGTTTTGTTTTTGTCACGTTTCTTTGTAATTGCATTGCTTTACCCTTGTATTACAGAGCAAAACGAATCCTTTACACTATTACCGTCCTCTAGCGATTTGAACTATGAGCGCCATATTTGGTAGGGCACTTGGCTGTGCCCTGGTTACAATACACAACCCAGGAGAACACGCTGTTATATGATAATTAGTCTTAAAATTGTGTTGGAAGGTGCAATGTTAAGCATATGCAATTTCATTCAATATGAAAAACGAGAACTTTACAATTAGCGTACTGCAACGCCTTTAGCTATTGGCGCCATAATTGGTGTGGCGCTTGGGCGGTACCATGTCTATAATTCCCAACCCAAGGCAACGAACAATATGAGGAGTATAGGCGTTTAAAATGTGTTGCAATCTGTTATGTTAACACTATGGGAACATTTTTTTAAACGCTCCGCGTCGCATTAGGCGTTGAGATCGATTCGCAATATTTGACGTGGCTTAGTTTGGCGTCAGTGGGATTGAGATGCAGCCAATGGAAACCAGATTGGTGAGTTTTGTTTCTCCATTAAACGCGTCGTGTGGCCTTGGGCGATGAGATTGATTCGAAATATTTGGTGTGAATTAGAAACAGATTAGTGGTTACATAATCCACTTAATCTCTGACGGATCGGCGAGTTTTGTTATTCTCACGTTTCTTGGTGATTGCATTGGATTGCCATTGTATTACAGAACAAAACGAGTACTTTACACTATTACCGTCCTCTAGCGCTTTGAGTTATGAACGCCATATTTGGTAGGGCACTTGGCTGTGCCCTGGTTACAATACACAACCCAGGAGAACAAGCTGTTATATGATAATTAGTCTTTAAATTGTGTTTGAAGGTGCAATGTTAAGCATATGCAATTTCTTTCAATATGAAAAACGAGAATTTTACACGATTACCGTACTGTAACGCCTTGAGCTATTGGCGCCATATTTGGTGTGGCGCTTGGGCAGTACCATGTCTATAATTCCCAACCTAAGGCAACGAACAATATGAGGAGTATAGGCGTTTAAAATGTGTTGCAATGTGTATTGCTTACATTATGGGAACATTTTCTAAACGCTCCGCGTCGCCTTAGGCGTTGAGATCGATTCGTAATATTTGACGAGGCTTAGTTTGGCGTCAGTGGGATTGAGATGCAGCCAATGGAAACCGAATTGGTGAGTTTTGTTCGAATTTTGTTTCTCCATTAAACGCGTTGTGTGGCCTTGGGCGATGAGATCGATTCGAAATATTTGGTGTGGAGTAGTTACAGATGAGTGGCTACATAATCCACCTAATCTCTGCCGGATCGGTGAGTTTTGTTTTTGTCACGTTTCTTTGTAATTGCATTGCTTTACCATTGTATTACAGATCAAAACGAGTACTTTACACTATTACCGTCCTCTAGCGATTTGAGTTATGAGCGCCATATTTAGTAGGGCACTTGGCTGTGCCCTGGTTACAATACACAACACAGGAGAACAAGCTGTTATATGATAATTAGTCTTAAAATTGTGTTCGAAGGTGCAATGTTAAGCATATGCAATTTCTTTCAATATGAAAAACGAGAACTTTACAATTTGCGTACTGCAACGCCTTGACCTATTGGCGCCATAATTGGTGTGGCGCTTGGGCGGTACCATGTCTATAATTCCCAACCCATGGCAACGAACAATATGAGAAGTATAGGCGTTTAAAATGTGTTGCAATGTGTAATGTTAACACTATGGGAACATTTTTTAAACGCTGAGCGTCGCATTAGGCGTTGAGCTCGATTCGTAATATTTGACGTGGCTTAGTTTGGCGTCAGTGGGATTGAGATGCAGCCAATGGAAACCAGATTGGTGAGTTTTGTTTCTCCATTAAACGCGTCGTGTGGCCTTGGGCGATGAGATTGATTCGAAATATTTGGCGTGGATTAGTAACAGATGAGTGGTTACATAATCCACCTAATCTCTGACGGTTCGGCGAGTTTTGTTTTTCTCATGTTTCTTGGTAATTGCATTGGATTACCATTGTATTACAGAACAAAACGAGTGCTTTACACTATTACCGTCCTCTAGCGCTTTGAGTTATGAACGCCATATTTGGTAGGGCACTTGGCTGTGCCCTGGTTACAATACACAACCCATGAGAACAAGCTGTTATATGATAATTAGTCTTTAAATTGCGTTTGAAGGTGCAATGTTAAGCATATGCAATTTCTTTCAATATGAAAAACGAGAATTTTACACGATTACCGTACTGTAACGCCTTGAGCTATTGGCGCCATATTTGGTGTGGCGCTTGGGCAGTACCATGTCTATAATTCCCAACCCAAGGCAACGAACAATATGAGGAGTATAGGCGTTTAAAATGTGTTGCAATGTGTAATGTTTACATTATTGGAACATTTTTAAACGCTCCGCGTCGCCTTAGGCGTTGAGATCGATTCGTAATATTTGACGTGGCTTAGTTTGGCGTCAGTGGGATTGAGATGCAGCCAATGGAAACCGATTGGTGAGTTTTGTTCCAGTTTTGTTTCTCCATTAAACGCGTTGTGTGGCCTTGAGCGATGAGAGCGATTCGAAATATTTGGTGTGGAGTAGTTACAGATGAGTGTCTACATAATCCACCTAATCTCTGCCGGATCGGTGAGTTTTGTTTTGGTCACGTTTCTTTGTAATTGCATTGCTTTACCATTGTATTACAGAGCAAAACGAGTACTTTGCACTAATACCGTCTTTTAGCGCTTGGAGTTATGAGCGCCATATTTGGTAGGGCACTTGGCCGTGCCCTGGTTACAATACACAACCCAGGAGAACAAGCTGTTATATGATAATTAGACTTAAAATTGTGTTTGAAGGTGCAATGTTAAGCATATGCAATTTCATTCAATATGAAAAACGAGAACTTTACAATTAGCGTACTGCAACGCCTTGAGCTATTGGCGCCATAATTGGTGTGGCGCTTGGGCGGTACCATGTCTATAAATCTCAACCCAAGGCAACGAACAATATGAGGAGTATAGGCGCTTAAAATGTGTTGCAATGTGTAATGTTTACATTATGGGAACATATTTTAAAAGCTCAGCGTCGCATTAGGCGTTGAGCTCGATTCGTAATATTTGACGTGGCTTAGTTTGGCGTCAGTGGGATTGAGATGCAGCCAATGGAAACCAGATTGGTGAGTTTTGTTTCTCCATTAAACGCGTCGTGTGGCCTTGGGCAATGAGATTGATTCGAAATATTTGGAGTCGATTTGTAACAGATGAGTGGTTACATAATCCACCTAATCTCGGACGGATCGGCCAGTTTTGTTTTTCTCACGTTTCTTTGTGATTGCCTTGCATTACCATTATATTACAGAGCAAAACGAGTCCGTTACACTATTACCGTCCTCTAGCGATTTGAGTTATGAGCGCCATATTTGGTAGGGTACTTGGCTGTGCCATGGTTACAATACACAACCCAGGAGAACAAGCTGTTCTATGATAATTAGTCTTAAAATTGTGTTTGAAGGTGCAATGTTAAGCATATGCAATTTCATTCAATATGAAAAACGAGAACTTTACAATTAGCGTACTGCAACGCCTTGAGCTATTGGCGCCATAATTGGTGTGGCGCTTGGGCGGTACCATGTCTATAATTCCCAACCCAAGGCAACGAACAATATGAGGAGTAAAGGCGTTTAAAATGTGTTGCAATCTGTAATGTTAACACTATGGGAACATTTTTTAAACGCTCCGCGTCGCATTAGGCGTTGAGATCGATTCGTAATATTTGACGTGGCTTAGTTTGTCGTCAGTGGGATTGAGATGCAGCCAATGGAAACCAGATTGGTGAGTTTTGTTTCTCCATTAAACGCGTCGTGTGGCCTTGGGTGATGATATTGATTCGAAATATTTGGTGTGGATTAGTAACAGATGAGTGGTTACATAATCCACCTAATCTCTGACGGATCGGCGAGTTTTGTTTTTCTCACGTTTCTTGGTGATTGCATTGGATTACCATTGTATTACATAGCAAAACGAGTACTTTACACTATTACCGTCCTCTAGCGCTTTGAGTTATGAACGCCATATTTGGTAGGGCACTTGGCTGTGCCCTGGTTACAATACACAACCCAGGAGAACAAGCTGTTATATAATAATTAGTCTTTCAATTGTGTTTGAAGGTGCAATGTTAAGCATATGCAATTTCTTTCAATATGAAAAACGAGAATTTTACACGATTACCGTACTGTAACGCCTTGAGCTATTGGCGCCATATTTGGTGTGGCGCTTGGGCAGTACCATGTCTATAATTCCCATCCTAAGGCAACGAACAATATGAGGAGTATAGGCGTTTAAAATGTGTTGCAATGTGTAATGTTTACATTATGGGAACATTTTCTAAACGCTCCGCGTCGCCTTAGGCGTTGAGATCGATTCGTAATATTTGACGTGGCTTAGTTTGGCGTCAGTGGGATTGAGATGCAGCCAATGGAAACCGGATTGGTGAGCTTTGTTCGAGTTTTGTTTCTCCATTAAACGCGTTGTGTGGCCTTGGGCGATGAGATCGATTCGAAATATTTAGTGTGGAGTAGTTACAGATGAGTGGCTACATAATCTACCTAATCTCTGACGGATCGGTGAGTTTTGTTTTTGTCACGTTTCTTTGTAATTGCATTGCTTTACCATTGTATTACAGATCAAAACGAGTACTTTACACTATTACCGTCCTCTAGCGATTTGAGTTATGAGCGCCATATTTAGTAGGGCACTTGGCTGTGCCCTGGTTACAATACACAACCCAGGAGAACAAGCTGTTATATGATAATTAGTCTTAAAATTGTGTTCGAAGGTGCAATGTTAAGCATATGCAATTTCTTTCAATATGAAAAACGAGAACTTTACAATTTGCGTGCTGCAACGCCTTGAGCTATTGGCGCCATAATTGGTGTGGCGCTTGGGCGGTACCATGTCTATAATTCCCAACGCAAGCCAACGAACAATATGAGGACTATAGGCGTTTAAAATCTGTTGCAATTTGTAATGTTAACACTATGGGAACATTTTTTAAACGCTCCGCGTCGCATTAGGCGTTGAGATCGATTCGTAATATTTGACGTGGCTTAGTTTGGCGTCAGTGGGATTGAGATTCAGCCAATGGAAACCAGATTGGTGAGTTTTGTTTCTCCATTAAACGCGTCGTGTGGCCTTGGGCGATGAGATTGATTCGAAATATTTGGTGTGGAGTACTTACAGATGAGTGGTTACATAATCCACCTAATCTCTGCCGGATCGGTGAGTTTTGTTTTGGTCACGTTTCTTTGTAATTGCATTGCTTTACCATTGTATTACAGAGCAAAACGATACTTTACACTAATACCGTCCTTTAGCGCTTTGAGTTATGAGCGCCATATTTGGTAGGGCACTTGGCCGTGCCCTGGTTACAATACACAACCCAGGAGAACAAGCTGTTATATGATAATTAGTCTTAAAATTGTGTTTGAAGGTGAAATGTTAAGCATATGCAATTTCATTCAATATGAAAAACGAGAACTTTACAATTAGCGTACTGCAACGCCTTGAGCTATTGGCGCCATAATTGGTGTGGCGCTTGGGCGGTACCATGTCTATAAATCTCAACCCAAGGCAACGAACAATATGAGGAGTATAGGTGTTTAAAATGTGTTGCAATGTGTAATGTTAACACTATGGGAATATTTTTTAAACCCTCCGCGTCGCATTAGGCGTTGAGCTCGATTCGTAATATTTGACGTGGCTTAGTTTGGCGTCAGTGGGATTGAGATGCAGCCAATGGAAACCAGATTGGTGAGTTTTGTTTCTCTATTAAACGCGTCGTGTGGCCTTGGGCGATGAGATTGATTCGAAATATTTGGTGTGGATTAGTAACAGATGAGTGGTTACCTAATCCACCTAATCTCTGACGGTTCGGCGAGTTTTGTTTTTCTCATGTTTCTTGGTGATTTCATTGGATTACCATTGTATTACAGAACAAAACGAGTGCTTTACACTATTACCGTCCTCTAGCGCTTTGAGTTATGAACGCCATATTTGGTAGGGCACTTGGCTGTGTCCTGGTTACAATACACAACCCAGGAGAACAAGCTGTTATATGATAATTAGTCTTTAAATTGCGTTTGAAGGTGCAATGTTAAGCATATGCAATTTCTTTCAATATGAAAAACGAGAATTTTACACGATTACCGTACTGTAACGCCTTGAGCTATTGGCGCCATATTTGGTGTGGCGCTTGGGCAGTACCATGTCTATAATTCCCAACCCAAGGCAACGAACAATATGAGGAGTATAGGCGTTTAAAATGTGTTGCAATGTATAATGTTTACATTATGGGAACATTTTTTAAACCATCCGCGTCGCCTTAGGCGTTGAGATCGATTCGTAATATTTGACGTGGCTTAGTTTGGCGTCAGTGGGATTGAGATGCAGCCAATGGAAACATTTGTTTCTCCATTAAACGCGTTGTGTGGCCTTGGGCGATGAGACCGATTCGAAATATTTGGTGTGGAGTAGTTACAGATGAGTGGCTACATAATCCACCTAATCTCTGCCGGATCGGTGAGTTTTGTTTTTGTCACTTTTCTTTGTAATTGCATTGCATTACCATTGTATTACAGAACAAAACGAGTACTTTACACTATTACCGTCCTCTAGCGCTTTGAGTTATGAACGCCATATTTGGTAGGGCACTTGGCTGTGCCCTGGTTACAATACACAACCCAGGAGAACAAGCTGTTATATGATAATTAGTCTTTAAATTGTGTTTGAAGGTGCAATGTTAAGTATATGCAATTTCTTTCAATATGAAAAACGAGAATTTTACACGATTACCGTACTGTAACGCCTTGAGCTATTGGCGCCATATTTGGTGTGGCGCTTGGGCAGTACCATGTCTATAATTCCCAACCCAAGGCAACGAACAATATGAGGAGTATAGGCGTTTAAAATGTGTTGCAATGTGTAATGTTTACATTATTGGAACATTTTTAAACGCTCCGCGTCGCCTTAGGCGTTGAGATCGATTCGTAATATTTGACGTGGCTTAGTTTGGCGTCAGTTGGATTGAGATGCAGCCAATGGAAACCGGATTGGTGAGTTTTGTTTCTCCATTAAACGCGTTGTGTGGCCTTAGGCGATGAGATCGATTCGAAATATTTGGTGTGGAGTAGTTACAGATGAGTGGCTACATAATCCACCTAATCTCTGACGCATCGGCGAGTTTTGTTTTTCTCACGTTTCTTGGTGATTGCATTGCATTACCATTGTATTACAGAGCAAAACGAGTACTTTACACTATTACCGTCCTCTAGCGCTTTGAGTTATGAGCGCCATATTTGGTAGGGCACTTTTCTGTGCCCTGGTTATAATACAAAACCAGGAGAACAAGCTGTTATATGATAATTAGTCTTAAAATTGTGTTTAAAGGTGAAATGTTAAGCATATGCAATTTCATTCAATATGAAAAACGAGAACTTTACAATTAGCGTACTGCAACGCCTTGAGCTATTGGCGCCATAATTGGTGTGGCGCTTGGGCGGTACCATGTCTATAATTCCCAACGCAAGGCAACGAACAATATGAGGACTATAGGCGTTTAAAATCTGTTGCAATTTGTAATGTTAACACTATGGGAACATTTTTTAAACGCTCCGCGTCGCATTAGGCGTTGAGATCGATTCGTAATATTTGACGTGGCTTAGTTTGGCGTCAGTGGGATTGAGATGCAGCCAATGGAAACCAGATTGGTGAGTTTTGTTTCTCCATTAAACGCGTCGTGTGGCCTTGGGCGATGAGATTGATTCGAAATATTTGGTGTGGAGTACTTACAGATGAGTGGCTACATAATCCACCTAATCTCTGCCGGATCGGTGAGTTTTGTTTTGGTCACGTTTCTTTGTAATTGCATTGCTTTACCATTGTATTACAGAGCAAAACGATACTTTACACTAATACCGTCCTTTAGCGCTTTGAGTTATGAGCGCCATATTTGGTAGGGCACTTGGCCGTGCCCTGGTTACAATACACAACCCAGGAGAACAAGCTGTTATATGATAATTAGTCTTAAAATTGTGTTTGAAGGTGCAATGTTAAGCATATGCAATTTCATTCAATATGAAAAACGAGAACTTTACAATTAGCGTACTGCAACGCCTTGAGCTATTGGCGCCATAATTGGTGTGGCGCTTGGGCGGTACCATGTCTATAAATCTCAACCCAAGGCAACGAACAATATGAGGAGTATAGGTGTTTAAAATGTGTTGCAATGTGTAATGTTAACACTATGGGAATATTTTTTAAACGCTCCGCGTCGCATTAGGCGTTGAGCTCGATTCGTAATATTTGACGTGGCTTAGTTTGGCGTCAGTGGGATTGAGATGCAGCCAATGGAAACCAGATTGGTGAGTTTTGTTTCTCTATTAAACGCGTCGTGTGGCCTTGGGCGATGAGATTGATTCGAAATATTTGGTGTGGATTAGTAACAGATGAGTGGTTACCTTATCCACTAAATCTCTGACGGTTCGGCGAGTTTTGTTTTTCTCATGTTTCTTGGTGATTTCATTGGATTACCATTGTATTACAGAACAAAACGAGTACTTTACACTATTACCGTCCTCTAGCGCTTTGAGTTATGAACGCAATATTTGGTAGGGCACTTGGCTGTGCCCTGGTTACAATACACAACCCAGGAGAACAAGCTGTTATATGATAATTAGTCTTTAAATTGCGTTTGAAGGTGCAATGTTAAGCATATGCAATTTCTTTCAATATGAAAAACGAGAATTTTACACGATTACCGTACTGTAACGCCTTGAGCTATTGGCGCCATATTTGGTGTGGCGCTTGGGCAGTACCATGTCTATAATTCCCAACCCAAGGCAACGAACAATATGAGGAGTACAGGCGTTTAAAATGTGTTGCAATGTATAATGTTTACATTATGGGAACATTTTTTAAACCATCCGCGTCGCCTTAGGCGTTGAGATCGATTCGTAATATTTGACGTGGCTTAGTTTGGCCTCAGTGGGATTGAGATGCAGCCAATGGAAACAGGATTGGTGAGTTTTGTTTCTCCATTAAACGCGTTGTGTGGCCTTGGGCGATGAGACCGATTCGAAATATTTGGTGTGGAGTAGTTACAGATGAGTGGCTACATAATCCACCTAATCTCTGCCGGATCGGTGAGTTTTGTTTTTGTCACGTTTCTTTGTAATTGCATTGCTTTACCCTTGTATTACAGAGCAAAACGAATCCTTTACACTATTACCGTCCTCTAGCGATTTGAACTATGAGCGCCATATTTGGTAGGGCACTTGGCTGTGCCCTGGTTACAATACACAACCCAGGAGAACACGCTGTTATATGATAATTAGTCTTAAAATTGTGTTGGAAGGTGCAATGTTAAGCATATGCAATTTCATTCAATATGAAAAACGAGAACTTTACAATTAGCGTACTGCAACGCCTTTAGCTATTGGCGCCATAATTGGTGTGGCGCTTGGGCGGTACCATGTCTATAATTCCCAACCCAAGGCAACGAACAATATGAGGAGTATAGGCGTTTAAAATGTGTTGCAATCTGTTATGTTAACACTATGGGAACATTTTTTTAAACGCTCCGCGTCGCATTAGGCGTTGAGATCGATTCGCAATATTTGACGTGGCTTAGTTTGGCGTCAGTGGGATTGAGATGCAGCCAATGGAAACCAGATTGGTGAGTTTTGTTTCTCCATTAAACGCGTCGTGTGGCCTTGGGCGATGAGATTGATTCGAAATATTTGGTGTGAATTAGAAACAGATTAGTGGTTACATAATCCACTTAATCTCTGACGGATCGGCGAGTTTTGTTATTCTCACGTTTCTTGGTGATTGCATTGGATTGCCATTGTATTACAGAACAAAACGAGTACTTTACACTATTACCGTCCTCTAGCGCTTTGAGTTATGAACGCCATATTTGGTAGGGCACTTGGCTGTGCCCTGGTTACAATACACAACCCAGGAGAACAAGCTGTTATATGATAATTAGTCTTTAAATTGTGTTTGAAGGTGCAATGTTAAGCATATGCAATTTCTTTCAATATGAAAAACGAGAATTTTACACGATTACCGTACTGTAACGCCTTGAGCTATTGGCGCCATATTTGGTGTGGCGCTTGGGCAGTACCATGTCTATAATTCCCAACCTAAGGCAACGAACAATATGAGGAGTATAGGCGTTTAAAATGTGTTGCAATGTGTATTGCTTACATTATGGGAACATTTTCTAAACGCTCCGCGTCGCCTTAGGCGTTGAGATCGATTCGTAATATTTGACGTGGCTTAGTTTGGCCTCAGTGGGATTGAGATGCAGCCAATGGAAACAGGATTGGTGAGTTTTGTTTCTCCATTAAACGCGTTGTGTGGCCTTGGGCGATGAGACCGATTCGAAATATTTGGTGTGGAGTAGTTACAGATGAGTGGCTACATAATCCACCTAATCTCTGCCGGATCGGTGAGTTTTGTTTTTGTCACGTTTCTTTGTAATTGCATTGCTTTACCCTTGTATTACAGAGCAAAACGAATCCTTTACACTATTACCGTCCTCTAGCGATTTGAACTATGAGCGCCATATTTGGTAGGGCACTTGGCTGTGCCCTGGTTACAATACACAACCCAGGAGAACACGCTGTTATATGATAATTAGTCTTAAAATTGTGTTGGAAGGTGCAATGTTAAGCATATGCAATTTCATTCAATATGAAAAACGAGAACTTTACAATTAGCGTACTGCAACGCCTTTAGCTATTGGCGCCATAATTGGTGTGGCGCTTGGGCGGTACCATGTCTATAATTCCCAACCCAAGGCAACGAACAATATGAGGAGTATAGGCGTTTAAAATGTGTTGCAATCTGTTATGTTAACACTATGGGAACATTTTTTTAAACGCTCCGCGTCGCATTAGGCGTTGAGATCGATTCGCAATATTTGACGTGGCTTAGTTTGGCGTCAGTGGGATTGAGATGCAGCCAATGGAAACCAGATTGGTGAGTTTTGTTTCTCCATTAAACGCGTCGTGTGGCCTTGGGCGATGAGATTGATTCGAAATATTTGGTGTGAATTAGAAACAGATTAGTGGTTACATAATCCACTTAATCTCTGACGGATCGGCGAGTTTTGTTATTCTCACGTTTCTTGGTGATTGCATTGGATTGCCATTGTATTACAGAACAAAACGAGTACTTTACACTATTACCGTCCTCTAGCGCTTTGAGTTATGAACGCCATATTTGGTAGGGCACTTGGCTGTGCCCTGGTTACAATACACAACCCAGGAGAACAAGCTGTTATATGATAATTAGTCTTTAAATTGTGTTTGAAGGTGCAATGTTAAGCATATGCAATTTCTTTCAATATGAAAAACGAGAATTTTACACGATTACCGTACTGTAACGCCTTGAGCTATTGGCGCCATATTTGGTGTGGCGCTTGGGCAGTACCATGTCTATAATTCCCAACCTAAGGCAACGAACAATATGAGGAGTATAGGCGTTTAAAATGTGTTGCAATGTGTAATGCTTACATTATGGGAACATTTTCTAAACGCTCCGCGTCGCCTTAGGCGTTGAGATCGATTCGTAATATTTGACGAGGCTTAGTTTGGCGTCAGTGGGATTGAGATGCAGCCAATGGAAACCGAATTGGTGAGTTTTGTTCGAATTTTGTTTCTCCATTAAACGCGTTGTGTGGCCTTGGGCGATGAGATCGATTCGAAATATTTGGTGTGGAGTAGTTACAGATGAGTGGCTACATAATCCACCTAATCTCTGCCGGATCGGTGAGTTTTGTTTTTGTCACGTTTCTTTGTAATTGCATTGCTTTACCATTGTATTACAGATCAAAACGAGTACTTTACACTATTACCGTCCTCTAGCGATTTGAGTTATGAGCGCCATATTTAGTAGGGCACTTGGCTGTGCCCTGGTTACAATACACAACACAGGAGAACAAGCTGTTATATGATAATTAGTCTTAAAATTGTGTTCGAAGGTGCAATGTTAAGCATATGCAATTTCTTTCAATATGAAAAACGAGAACTTTACAATTTGCGTACTGCAACGCCTTGACCTATTGGCGCCATAATTGGTGTGGCGCTTGGGCGGTACCATGTCTATAATTCCCAACCCATGGCAACGAACAATATGAGAAGTATAGGCGTTTAAAATGTGTTGCAATGTGTAATGTTAACACTATGGGAACATTTTTTAAACGCTGAGCGTCGCATTAGGCGTTGAGCTCGATTCGTAATATTTGACGTGGCTTAGTTTGGCGTCAGTGGGATTGAGATGCAGCCAATGGAAACCAGATTGGTGAGTTTTGTTTCTCCATTAAACGCGTCGTGTGGCCTTGGGCGATGAGATTGATTCGAAATATTTGGCGTGGATTAGTAACAGATGAGTGGTTACATAATCCACCTAATCTCTGACGGTTCGGCGAGTTTTGTTTTTCTCATGTTTCTTGGTAATTGCATTGGATTACCATTGTATTACAGAACAAAACGAGTGCTTTACACTATTACCGTCCTCTAGCGCTTTGAGTTATGAACGCCATATTTGGTAGGGCACTTGGCTGTGCCCTGGTTACAATACACAACCCATGAGAACAAGCTGTTATATGATAATTAGTCTTTAAATTGCGTTTGAAGGTGCAATGTTAAGCATATGCAATTTCTTTCAATATGAAAAACGAGAATTTTACACGATTACCGTACTGTAACGCCTTGAACTATTGGCGCCATATTTGGTGTGGCGCTTGGGCAGTACCATGTCTATAATTCCCAACCCAAGGCAACGAACAATATGAGGAGTATAGGCGTTTAAAATGTGTTGCAATGTGTAATGTTTACATTATTGGAACATTTTTAAACGCTCCGCGTCGCCTTAGCCGTTGAGATCGATTCGTAATATTTGACGTGGCTTAGTTTGGCGTCAGTGGGATTGAGATGCAGCCAATGGAAACCGATTGGTGAGTTTTGTTCCAGTTTTGTTTC
Source organism: Limnoperna fortunei (assembly GCA_944474755.1). Taxonomy (NCBI): domain Eukaryota; kingdom Metazoa; phylum Mollusca; class Bivalvia; order Mytilida; family Modiolidae; genus Limnoperna; species Limnoperna fortunei. The sequence continues at coordinate 40,874,066 of OX104112.1, forward strand.
TCCATTAAACGCGTTGTGTGGCCTTGAGCGATGAGAGCGATTCGAAATATTTGGTGTGGAGTAGTTACAGATGAGTGTCTACATAATCCACCTAATCTCTGCCGGATCGGTGAGTTTTGTTTTGGTCACGTTTCTTTGTAATTGCATTGCTTTACCATTGTATTACAGAGCAAAACGAGTACTTTACACTAATACCGTCTTTTAGCGCTTGGAGTTATGAGCGCCATATTTGGTAGGGCACTTGGCCGTGCCCTGGTTACAATACACAACCCAGGAGAACAAGCTGTTATATGATAATTAGACTTAAAATTGTGTTTGAAGGTGCAATGTTAAGCATATGCAATTTCATTCAATATGAAAAACGAGAACTTTACAATTAGCGTACTGCAACGCCTTGAGCTATTGGCGCCATAATTGGTGTGGCGCTTGGGCGGTACCATGTCTATAAATCTCAACCCAAGGCAACGAACAATATGAGGAGTATAGGCGCTTAAAATGTGTTGCAATGTGTAATGTTTACATTATGGGAACATATTTTAAAAGCTCAGCGTCGCATTAGGCGTTGAGCTCGATTCGTAATATTTGACGTGGCTTAGTTTGGCGTCAGTGGGATTGAGATGCAGCCAATGGAAACCAGATTGGTGAGTTTTGTTTCTCCATTAAACGCGTCGTGTGGCCTTGGGCAATGAGATTGATTCGAAATATTTGGAGTCGATTTGTAACAGATGAGTGGTTACATAATCCACCTAATCTCGGACGGATCGGCCAGTTTTGTTTTTCTCACGTTTCTTTGTGATTGCATTGCATTACCATTATATTACAGAGCAAAACGAGTCCGTTACACTATTACCGTCCTCTAGCGATTTGAGTTATGAGCGCCATATTTGGTAGGGTACATGGCTGTGCCATGGTTACAATACACAACCCAGGAGAACAAGCTGTTCTATGATAATTAGTCTTAAAATTGTGTTTGAAGGTACAATGTTAAGCATATGCAATTTCATTCAATATGAAAAACGAGAACTTTACAATTAGCGTACTGCAACGCCTTGAGCTATTGGCGCCATAATTGGTGTGGCGCTTGGGCGGTACCATGTCTATAATTCCCAACCCAAGGCAACGAACAATATGAGGAGTAAAGGCGTTTAAAATGTGTTGCAATCTGTAATGTTAACACTATGGGAACATTTTTTAAACGCTCCGCGTCGCATTAGGCGTTGAGATCGATTCGTAATATTTGACGTGGCTTAGTTGGTCGTCAGTGGGATTGAGATGCAGCCAATGGAAACCAGATTGGTGAGTTTTGTTTCTCCATTAAACGCGTCGTGTGGCCTTGGGCGATGATATTGATTCGAAATATTTGGTGTGGATTAGTAACAGATGAGTGGTTACATAATCCACCTAATCTCTGACGGATCGGCGAGTTTTGTTTTTCTCACGTTTCTTGGTGATTGCATTGGATTACCATTGTATTACAGAGCAAAACGAGTACTTTACACTATTACCGTCCTCTAGCGCTTTGAGTTATGAACGCCATATTTGGTAGGGCACTTGGCTGTGCCCTGGTTACAATACACAACCCAGGAGAACAAGCTGTTATATGATAATTAGTCTTTCAATTGTGTTTGAAGGTGCAATGTTAAGCATATGCAATTTCTTTCAATATGAAAAACGAGAATTTTACACGATTACCGTACTGTAACGCCTTGAGCTATTGGCGCCATATTTGGTGTGGCGCTTGGGCAGTACCATGTTTATAATTCCCATCCTAAGGCAACGAACAATATGAGGAGTATAGGCGTTTAAAATGTGTTGCAATGTGTAATGTTTACATTATGGGAACATTTTCTAAACGCTCCGCGTCGCCTTAGGCGTTGAGATCGATTCGTAATATTTGACGTGGCTTAGTTTGGCGTCAGTGGGATTGAGATGCAGCCAATGGAAACCGGATTGGTGAGCTTTGTTCGAGTTTTGTTTCTCCATTAAACGCGTTGTGTGGCCTTGGGCGATGAGATCGATTCGAAATATTTAGTGTGGAGTAGTTACAGATGAGTGGCTACATAATCTACCTAATCTCTGACGGATCGGTGAGTTTTGTTTTTGTCACGTTTCTTTGTAATTGCATTGCTTTACCATTGTATTACAGATCAAAACGAGTACTTTACACTATTACCGTCCTCTAGCGATTTGAGTTATGAGCGCCATATTTAGTAGGGCACTTGGCTGTGCCCTGGTTACAATACACAACCCAGGAGAACAAGCTGTTATATGATAATTAGTCTTAAAATTGTGTTCGAAGGTGCAATGTTAAGCATATGCAATTTCTTTCAATATGAAAAACGAGAACTTTACAATTTGCGTGCTGCAACGCCTTGAGCTATTGGCGCCATAATTGGTGTGGCGCTTGGGCGGTACCATGTCTATAATTCCCAACCCAAGGCAACGAACAATATGAGGAGTATAGGAGTTGAAAATGTGTTGCAATGTGTAATGTTAACACTATGGGAACATTTTTTAAACGCTGCGCGTCGCATTAGGCGTTGAGCTCGATTCGTAATATTTGACGTGGCTTAGTTTGGCGTCAGTGGGATTGAGATGCAGCCAATGGAAACCAGATTGGTGAGTTTTGTTTCTCCATTAAACGCGTCGTTTGGCTTTGGGCGATGAGATTGATTCGAAATATTTGGTGTGGATTAGTAACAGGTGAGTGGTTACATAATCCACCTAATCTCTGACGGATCGGCGAGTTTTGTTTTTCTCACGTTTCTTGGTGATTGCATTGCATTACCATTGTATTACAGAACAAAACGAGTACTTTACACTATTACCGTCCTCTAGCGCTTTGAGTTATGAACGCCATATTTGGTAGGGCACATGGCTGTGCTCTGGTTACAATACACAACTCAGGAGAACAAGCTGTTATATGATAATAAGTCTAAAAACTGTGTTTGAAGGTGCAATGTTAAGCATATGCAATTTCATTCAATATGAAAAACGAGAACTTTACAATGAGGTACTGCAACGCCTTGAGCTATTGGCGCCATATTTGGTGTGGCGCTTGGGCAGTACCATGTCTATAATTCCCAACCCAAGGCAACGAACAATATGAGGAGTATAGGCGTTTAAAATGTGTTGCAATGTGTAATGTTTACATTATGGGAACATTTTTTAAACGCTCCGCGTCGCCTTAGGCGTTGAGATCGATTCGTAATATTTGACGTGGCTTAGTTTGGCGTCAATGGTATTGAGATGCAGCCAATGGAAACCGGATTGGTGAGTTTTGTTCGAGTTTTGTTTCTCCATTAAACGCGTTGTGTGGCCTTGGGCGATGAGATCGATTCGAAATATTTGGTGTGGAGTAGTTACAGATGAGTGGCTACATGATCCACCTAATCTCTGCCGGATCGGTGAGTTTTGTTTTTATTACGTTTCTTTGTAATTGCATTGCTTTACCATTGCATTACAGAGCAAAACGAGTACTTTGCACTATTACCGTCCTCTAGCGATTTGAGTTATGAGCGCCATATTTGGTAGGGCACTTTGCTGTGCCCTGGTTACAATACACAACCCAGGAGAACAAGCTGTTATATGATAATTAGTCTTAAAATTGTGTTCGAAGGTGCAATGTTAAGCATATGCAATTTCATTCAATGTGAAAAAGGAGAACTTTACAATTAGCGTACTGCAACGCCTTGAGCTATTGGCGCCATAATTGGTGTGGCGCTTGGGCGGTACCATGTCTATAATTCCCAACCCAAGGCAACGAACAATATGAGGAGTATAGGCGTTTAAAATGTGTTGCAATGTGTAATATTAACACTATGGGAACATTTTTTAAACGCTGCGCGTCGCATTAGGCGTTGAGCTCGATTCGTAATATTTGACGTGGCTTAGTTTGGCGTCAGTGGGATTGAGATGCAGCCAATGGAAACCAGATTGGTGAGTTTTGTTTCTCCATTAAACGCGTCGTGTGGCCTTGGGCGATGAGATTGATTCGAAATATTTGGTGTGGATTAGTAACAGATGAGTGGTTACATAATCCACCTAATCTCTGACGGATCGGCGAGTTTTGTTTTTCTCACGTTTCTCGGTGATTGCATTGCATTACCATTGTATTACAGAACAAAACGAGTACTTTACACTATTACCGTCCTCTAGCGCTTTGAGTTATGAACGCCATATTTGGTAGGGCACTTGGCTGTGCCCTGGTTGCAATACACAACCCAGAAGAACAAGCTGTTATATGATAATTAGTCTTTAAATTGTGTTTGAAGGTGCAATGTTAAGCATATGCAATTTCTTTCAATATGAAAAACGAGAATTTTACACGATTACCGTACTGTAACGCCTTGAGCTATTGGCGCCATATTTGGTGTGGCGCTTGGGCAGTACCATGTCTATAATTCCCAACCTAAGGCAACGAACAATATGAGGAGTATAGGCGTTTAAAATGTGTTGCAATGTGTAATGCTTACATTATGGGAACATTTTCTAAACGCTCCGCGTCGCCTTAGGCGTTGAGATCGATTCGTAATATTTGACGTGGCTTAGTTTGGCGTCAGTGGGATTGAGATGCAGCCAATGGAAACCGAATTGGTGAGTTTTGTTCGAGTTTTGTTTCTCCATTAAACGCGTTGTGTGGCCTTGGGCGATGAGATCGATTCGAAATATTTGGTGTGGAGTAGTTACAGATGAGTGGCTACATAATCCACCTAATCCCTGCCGGATCGGTGAGTTTTGTTTTTGTCACGTTTCTTTGTAATTGCATTGCTTTACCATTGTATTACAGAGCAAAACGAGTACTTTACACTATTACCGTCCTCTAGCGATTTGAGTAATGAGCGCCATATTTAGTAGGGCACTTGGCTGTGCCCTGGTTACAATACACAACGCAGGAGAACAAGCTGTTATATGATAATTAGTCTTAAAATTGTGTTCGAAGGTGCAATGTTAAGCATATGCAATTTCTTTCAATATGAAAAACGAGAACTTTACAATTTGCGTACTGCAACGCCTTGACCTATTGGCGCCATAATTGGTGTGGCGCTTGGGCGGTACCATGTCTATAATTCCCAACCCATGGCAACGAACAATATGAGAAGTATAGGCGTTTAAAATGTGTTGCAATGTGTAATGTTAACACTATGGGAACATTTTTTAAACGCTGAGCGTCGCATTAGGCGTTGAGCTCGATTCGTGATATTTGACGTGGCTTAGTTTGGCGTCAGTGGGATTGAGATGCAGCCAATGGAAACCAGATTGGTGAGTTTTGTTTCTCCATTAAACGCGTCGTGTGGCCTTGGGCGATGAGATTGATTCGAAATATTTGGCGTGGATTAGTAACAGATGAGTGGTTACATAATCCACCTAATCTCTGACGGTTCGGCGAGTTTTGTTTTTCTCACGTTTCTTGGTGATTGCATTGGATTACCATTGTATTACAGAACAAAACGAGTACTTTACACTATTACCGTCCTCTAGCGCTTTGAGTTATGAACGCCATATTTGGTAGGGCACTTGGCTGTGCCCTGGTTACAATACACAACCCAGGAGAACAAGCTGTTATATGATAATTAGTCTTTAAATTGTGTTTGAAGGTGCAATGTTAAGCATATGCAATTTCTTTCAATATGAAAAACGAGAATTTTACACGATTACCGTACTGTAACGCCTTGAGCTATTGGCGCCATATTTGGTGTGGCGCTTGGGCAGTACCATGTCTATAATTCACAACCCACGGCAACGAAAAATATGAGGAGTATAGGCGTTTAAAATGTGTTGCAATGTGTAATGTTTACATTATGGGAACATTTTTTAAACGCTCCGCGTCGCCTTAGGCGTTGAGATCGATTCGAAATATTTGACGTGGCTTAGTTTGGCGTCAGTGGGATTGAGATGCAGCCAATGGAAACAGGATTGGTTAGTTTTGTTTCTCCATTAAACGCGTTGTGTGGCCTTGGGCGATTAGATCGATTCGAAATATTTGGTGTGGAGTAGTTACAGATGAGTGGCTACATAATCCACCTAATCTCTGCCGGATCGGTGAGTTTTGTTTTTATCACGTTTCTTTGTAATTGCATTGCTTTACCATTGCATTACAGAGCAAAACGAGTACTTTGCACTATTACCGTCCTCTAGCGATTTGAGTTATGAGCGCCATATTTGGTAGGGCACTTGGCTGTGCCCTGGTTACAATACACAACCCAGGAGAACAAGCTGTTATATGATAATTAGTCTTAAAATTGTGTTCGAAGGTGCAATGTTAAGCATATGCAATTTCATTCAATATGAAAAAGGAGAACTTTACAATTAGCGTACTGCAACGCCTTGAGCTATTGCCGCTATAATTGGTGTGGCGCTTGGGCGGTACCATGTCTATAATTCCCAACCCAAGGCAACGAACAATATGAGGAGTATAGGCGTTTAAAATGTGTTGCAATGTGTAATGTTAACACTATGGGAACATTTTTTAAACGTTGCGCGTCGCATTAGGCGTTGAGCTCGATTCGTAATATTTGACGTGGCTTAGTTTGGCGTCAGTGCGATTGAGATGCAGCCAATGGAAACCAGATTGGTGAGTTTTGTTTCTCCATTAAACGCGTCGTGTGGCCTTGGGCGATGAGATTGATTCGAAATATTTGGTGTGGATTAGTAACAGATGAGTGGTTACATAATCCACCTAATCTCTGACGGATCGGCGAGTTTTGTTTTTCTCACGTTTCTCGGTGATTGCATTGCTTTACCATTGTATTACAGAACAAAACGAGTACTTTACACTATTACCGTCCTCTAGCGCTTTGAGTTATGAACGCCATATTTTGTAGGGCACTTTGCTGTGCCCTGGTTACAATACACAACCCAGGAGAACAAGCTGTTATATGATAATTAGTCTTAAAATTGTGTTTGAAGGTGCAATGTTAAGCATATGCAATTTCATTCAATATGAAAAACGAGAACTTTACAATTAGCGTACTGCAACGCCTTGAGCTATTGGCGCCATAATTGGTGTGGCGCTTGGGCGGTACCATGTCTATAATTCCCAACCCAAGGCAACGAACAATATGAGGAGTATAGGCGTTTAAAATGTGTTGAAATGTGTAATGTTAACACTATGGGAACATTTTTTAAACGCTCCGCGTTGCATTAGGCGTTGAGCTCGATTCGTAATATTTGACGTGGCTTAGTTTGGCGTCAGTGGGATTGAGATGCAGCCAATGGAAACCAGATTGGTGAGTTTTGTTTTTCCATTAAACGCGTCGTGTGGCCTTGGGCGATGAGATTGATTCGAAATATTTGGTGTGGATTAGTAACAGATGAGTGGTTACATAATCCACCTAATTTCTGACGGATGGGCGAGTTTTGTTTTTCTCACGTTTCTTGGTGATTGCATTGCATTACCATTGTATTACAGAACAAAACGAGTACTTTACACTATTACCGTCCTCTAGCGCTTTGAGTTATGAACACCATATTTGGTATGGCACTTGGCTGTGCCCTGGTTACAATACACAACCCAGGAGAACAAGCTGTTATATGATAATTAGTCTTTAAATTGTGTTTGAAGGTGCAATGTTAAGCATATGCAATTTCTTTCAATATGAAAAACGAGAATTTTACACGATTACCGTACTGTAACGCCTTGAGCTATTGGGGCCATATTTGGTGTGGCGCTTGGGCAGTACCATGTCTATAATTCACAACCCACGGCAACGAACAATATGAGGAGTATAGGCGTTTAAAATGTGTTGCAATGTGTAATGTTTACATTATGGGAACATTTTTTAAACGCTCCGCGTCGCCTTAGGCGTTGAGATCGATTCGTAATATTTGACGTGGCTTAGTTTGGCGTCAGTGGGATTGAGATGCAGCCAATGGAAACCGGATTGGTGAGTTTTGTTCGAGTTTTGTTTCTCCATTAAACGCGTTGTGTGGCCTTGGGCGATGAGATCGATTCGAAATATTTGGTGTGGAGTAGTTACAGATGAGTGGCTACATAATCCACCTAATCCCTGCCGGATCGGTGAGTTTTGTTTTTGTCACGTTTCTTTGTAATTGCATTGCTTTACCATTGTATTACAGAGCAAAACGAGTACTTTACACTATTACCGTCCTCTAGCGATTTCAGTAATGAGCGCCATATTTAGTAGGGCACTTGGCTGTGCCCTGGTTACAATACACAACGCAGGAGAACAAGCTGTTATATGATAATTAGTCTTAAAATTGTGTTCGAAGGTGCAATGTTAAGCATATGCAATTTCTTTCAATATGAAAAACGAGAACTTTACAATTTGCGTACTGCAACGCCTTGACCTATTGGCGCCATAATTGGTGTGGCGCTTGGGCGGTACCATGTCTATAATTCCCAACCCATGGCAACGAACAATATGAGAAGTATAGGCGTTTAAAATGTGTTGCAATGTGTAATGTTAACACTATGGGAACATTTTTTAAACGCTGAGCGTCGCATTAGGCGTTGAGCTCGATTCGTGATATTTGACGTGGCTTAGTTTGGCGTCAGTGGGATTGAGATGCAGCCAATGGAAACCAGATTGGTGAGTTTTGTTTCTCCATTAAACGCGTCGTGTGGCCTTGGGCGATGAGATTGATTCGAAATATTTGGCGTGGATTAGTAACAGATGAGTGGTTACATAATCCACCTAATCTCTGACGGTTCGGCGAGTTTTGTTTTTCTCACGTTTCTTGGTGATTGCATTGGATTACCATTGTATTACAGAACAAAACGAGTACTTTACACTATTACCGTCCTCTAGCGCTTTGAGTTATGAACGCCATATTTGGTAGGGCACTTGGCTGTGCCCTGGTTACAATACACAACCCAGGAGAACAAGCTGTTATATGATAATTAGTCTTTAAATTGTGTTTGAAGGTGCAATGTTAAGCATATGCAATTTCTTTCAATATGAAAAACGAGAATTTTACACGATTACCGTACTGTAACGCCTTGAGCTATTGGCGCCATATTTGGTGTGGCGCTTGGGCAGTACCATGTCTATAATTCACAACCCACGGCAACGAAAAATATGAGGAGTATAGGCGTTTAAAATGTGTTGCAATGTGTAATGTTTACATTATGGGAACATTTTTTAAACGCTCCGCGTCGCCTTAGGCGTTGAGATCGATTCGAAATATTTGACGTGGCTTAGTTTGGCGTCAGTGGGATTGAGATGCAGCCAATGGAAACAGGATTGGTTAGTTTTGTTTCTCCATTAAACGCGTTGTGTGGCCTTGGGCGATTAGATCGATTCGAAATATTTGGTGTGGAGTAGTTACAGATGAGTGGCTACATAATCCACCTAATCTCTGCCGGATCGGTGAGTTTTGTTTTTATCACGTTTCTTTGTAATTGCATTGCTTTACCATTGCATTACAGAGCAAAACGAGTACTTTGCACTATTACCGTCCTCTAGCGATTTGAGTTATGAGCGCCATATTTGGTAGGGCACTTGGCTGTGCCCTGGTTACAATACACAACCCAGGAGAACAAGCTGTTATATGATAATTAGTCTTAAAATTGTGTTCGAAGGTGCAATGTTAAGCATATGCAATTTCATTCAATATGAAAAAGGAGAACTTTACAATTAGCGTACTGCAACGCCTTGAGCTATTGCCGCTATAATTGGTGTGGCGCTTGGGCGGTACCATGTCTATAATTCCCAACCCAAGGCAACGAACAATATGAGGAGTATAGGCGTTTAAAATGTGTTGCAATGTGTAATGTTAACACTATGGGAACATTTTTTAAACGTTGCGCGTCGCATTAGGCGTTGAGCTCGATTCGTAATATTTGACGTGGCTTAGTTTGGCGTCAGTGGGATTGAGATGCAGCCAATGGAAACCAGATTGGTGAGTTTTGTTTCTCCATTAAACGCGTCGTGTGGCCTTGGGCGATGAGATTGATTCGAAATATTTGGTGTGGATTAGTAACAGATGAGTGGTTACATAATCCACCTAATCTCTGACGGATCGGCGAGTTTTGTTTTTCTCACGTTTCTCGGTGATTGCATTGCTTTACCATTGTATTACAGAACAAAACGAGTACTTTACACTATTACCGTCCTCTAGCGCTTTGAGTTATGAACGCCATATTTTGTAGGGCACTTTGCTGTGCCCTGGTTACAATACACAACCCAGGAGAACAAGCTGTTATATGATAATTAGTCTTAAAATTGTGTTTGAAGGTGCAATGTTAAGCATATGCAATTTCATTCAATATGAAAAACGAGAACTTTACAATTAGCGTACTGCAACGCCTTGAGCTATTGGCGCCATAATTGGTGTGGCGCTTGGGCGGTACCATGTCTATAATTCCCAACCCAAGGCAACGAGCAATATGAGGAGTATAGGCGTTTAAAATGTGTTGAAATGTGTAATGTTAACACTATGGGAACATTTTTTAAACGCTCCGCGTCGCATTAGGCGTTGAGCTCGATTCGTAATATTTGACGTGGCTTAGTTTGGCGTCAGTGGGATTGAGATGCAGCCAATGGAAACCAGATTGGTGAGTTTTGTTTTTCCATTAAACGCGTCGTGTGGCCTTGGGCGATGAGATTGATTCGAAATATTTGGTGTGGATTAGTAACAGATGAGTGGTTACATAATCCACCTAATTTCTGACGGATGGGCGAGTTTTGTTTTTCTCACGTTTCTTGGTGATTGCATTGCATTACCATTGTATTACAGAACAAAACGAGTACTTTACACTATTACCGTCCTCTAGCGCTTTGAGTTATGAACACCATATTTGGTATGGCACTTGGCTGTGCCCTGGTTACAATACACAACCCAGGAGAACAAGCTGTTATATGATAATTAGTCTTTAAATTGTGTTTGAAGGTGCAATGTTAAGCATATGCAATTTCTTTCAATATGAAAAACGAGAATTTTACACGATTACCGTACTGTAACGCCTTGAGCTATTGGGGCCATATTTGGTGTGGCGCTTGGGCAGTACCATGTCTATAATTCACAACCCACGGCAACGAACAATATGAGGAGTATAGGCGTTTAAAATGTGTTGCAATGTGTAATGTTTACATTATGGGAACATTTTTTAAACGCTCCGCGTCGCCTTAGGCGTTGAGATCGATTCGTAATATTTGACGTGGCTTAGTTTGGCGTCAGTGGGATTGAGATGCAGCCAATGGAAACCGGATTGGTGAGTTTTGTTCGAGTTTTGTTTCTCCATTAAACGCGTTGTGTGGCCTTGGGCGATGAGATCGATTCGAAATATTTCGTGTGGAGTAGTTACAGATGAGTGGCTACATAATCCACCTAATCTCTGCCGGATCGGTGAGTTTTGTTTTTGTCACGTTTCTTTGTAATTGCATTGCTTTACCATTGTATTACAGAGCAAAACGAATCCTTTACACTATTACCGTCCTCTAGCGATTTGAACTATGAGCGCCATATTTGGTAGGGCACTTGGCTGTGCCCTGGTTACAATACACAACCCAGGAGAACACGCTGTTATATGATAATTAGTCTTAAAATTGTGTTGGAAGGTGCAATGTTAAGCATATGCAATTTCATTCAATATGAAAAACGAGAACTTTACAATTAGTGTACTGCAACGCCTTTAGCTATTGGCGCCATAATTGGTGTGGCGCTTGGGCGGTACCATGTCTATAATTCCCAACCCAAGGCAACGAACAATATGAGGAGTATAGGCGTTTAAAATGTGTTGCAATCTGTAATGTTAACACTATGGGAACATTTTTTTAAACGCTCCGCGTCGCATTAGGCGTTGAGATCGATTCGCAATATTTGACGTGGCTTAGTTTGGCGTCAGTGGGATTGAGATGCAGCCAATGGAAACCAGATTGGTGAGTTTTGTTTCTCCATTAAACGCGTCGTGTGGCCTTGGGCGATGAGATTGATTCGAAATATTTGGTGTGAATTAGAAACAGATGAGTGGTTACATAATCCACTTAATCTCTGACGGATCGGCGAGTTTTGTTATTCTCACGTTTCTTGGTGATTGCATTGGATTGCCATTGTATTGCAGAACAAAACGAGTACTTTACACTATTACCGTCCTCTAGCGCTTTGAGTTATGAACGCCATATTTGGTAGGGCACTTGGCTGTGCCCTGGTTGCAATACACAACCCAGAAGAACAAGCTGTTATATGATAATTAGTCTTTAAATTGTGTTTGAAGGTGCAATGTTAAGCATATGCAATTTCTTTCAATATGAAAAACGAGAATTTTACACGATTACCGTACTGTAACGCCTTGAGCTACTGGCGCCATATTTGGTGTGGCGCTTGGGCAGTACCATGTCTATAATTCCCAACCTAAGGCAACGAACAATATGAGGAGTATAGGCGTTTAAAATGTGTTGCAATGTGTAATGCTTACATTATGGGAACATTTTCTAAACGCTCCGCGTCGCCTTAGGCGTTGAGATCGATTCGTAATATTTGACGTGGCTTAGTTTGGCGTCAGTGGGATTGAGATGCAGCCAATGGAAACCGAATTGGTGAGTTTTGTTCGAGTTTTGTTTCTCCATTAAACGCGTTGTGTGGCCTTGGGCGATGAGATCGATTCGAAATATTTGGTGTGGAGTAGTTACAGATGAGTGGCTACATAATCCACCTAATCTCTGCCGGATCGGTGAGTTTTGTTTTTGTCACGTTTCTTTGTAATTGCATTGCTTTACCATTGTATTACAGAGCAAAACGAGTACTTTACACTATTACCGTCCTCTAGCGATTTGAGTTATGAGCGCCATATTTAGTAGGGCACTTGGCTGTGCCCTGGTTACAATACACAACGCAGGAGAACAAGCTGTTATATGATAATTAGTCTTAAAATTGTGTTCGAAGGTGCAATGTTAAGCATATGCAATTTCTTTCAATATGAAAAACGAGAACTTTACAATTTGCGTACTGCAACGCCTGGACCTATTGGCGCCATAATTGGTGTGGCGCTTGGGCGGTACCATGTCTATAATTCCCAACCCATGGCAACGAACAATATGAGAAGTATAGGCGTTTAAAATGTGTTGCAATGTGTAATGTTAACACTATGGGAACATTTTTTAAACGCTGAGCGTCGCATTAGGCGTTGAGCTCGATTCGTGATATTTGACGTGGCTTAGTTTGGCGTCAGTGGGATTGAGATGCAGCCAATGGAAACCAGATTGGTGAGTTTTGTTTCTCCATTAAACGCGTCGTGTGGCCTTGGGCGATGAGATTGATTCGAAATATTTGGCGTGGATTAGTAACAGATGAGTGGTTACATAATCCACCTAATCTCTGACGGTTCGGCGAGTTTTGTTTTTCTCACGTTTCTTGGTGATTGCATTGGATTACCATTGTATTACAGAACAAAACGAGTACTTTACACTATTACCGTCCTCTAGCGCTTTGAGTTATGAACGCCATATTTGGTAGGGCACTTGGCTGTGCCCTGGTTACAATACACAACCCGGGAGAACAAGCTGTTATATGATAATTAGTCTTTAAATTGTGTTTGAAGGTGCAATGTTAAGCATATGCAATTTCTTTCAATATGAAAAACGAGAATTTTACACGATTACCGTACTGTAACGCCTTGAGCTATTGGCGCCATATTTGGTGTGGCGCTTGGGCAGTACCATGTCTATAATTCCCAACCTAAGGCAACGAACAATATGAGAAGTATAGGCGTTTAAAATGTGTTGCAATGTGTAATGTTTACATTATGGGAACATTTTCTAAACGCTCCGCGTCGCCTTAGGCGTTGAGATCGATTCGTAATATTTGACGTGGCTTAGTTTGGCGTCAGTGGGATTGAGATGCAGCCAATGGAAACCGGATTGGTGAGCTTTGTTCGAGTTTTGTTTCTCCATTAAACGCGTTGTGTGGCCTTGGGCGATGAGATCGATTCGAAATATTTAGTGTGGAGTAGTTACAGATGAGTGGCTACATAATCTACCTAATCTCTGCCGGATCGGTGAGTTTTGTTTTTGTCACGTTTCTTTGTAATTGCATTGCTTTACCATTGTATTACAGATCAAAACGAGTACTTTACACTATTACCGTCCTCTAGCGATTTAAGTTATGAGCGCCATATTTAGTAGGGCACTTTGCTGTGCCCTGGTTACAATACACAACCCAGGAGAACAAGCTGTTATATGATAATTAGTCTTAAAATTGTGTTCGAAGCTGCAATGTTAAGCATATGCAATTTCATTCAATATGAAAAAGGAGAACTTTACAATTAGCGTACTGCAACGCCTTGAGCTTTTGGCGCCATAATTGGTGTGGCGCTTGGGCGGTACCATGTCTATAATTCCCAACCCAAGGCAACGAACAATATGAGGAGTATAGGCGTTTAAAATGTGTTGCAATGTGTAATATTAACACTATGGGAACATTTTTTAAACGCTCCGCGTCGCATTAGGCGTTGAGCTCGATTCGTAATATTTGACGTGGCTTAGTTTGGCGTCAGTGGGATTGAGATGCAGCCAATGGAAACCAGATTGGTGAGTTTTGTTTTTCCATTAAACGCGTCGTGTGGCCTTGGGCGATGAGATTGATTCGAAATATTTGGTGTGGATTAGTAACAGATGAGTGGTTACATAATCCACCTAATCTCTGACGGATCGGCGAGTTTTGTTTTTCTCACGTTTCTCGGTGATTGCATTGCATTACCATTGTATTACAGAACAAAACGAGTACTTTACACTATTACCGTCCTCTAGCGCTTTGAGTTATGAACGCCATATTTGGTAGGGCACTTTGCTGTGCCCTGGTTACAATACACAACCCAGGAGAACAAGCTGTTATATGATAATTAGTCTTAAAATTGTGTTTGAAGGTGCAATGTTAAGCATATGCAATTTCATTCAATATGAAAAACGAGAACTTTACAATTAGCGTACTGCAACGCCTTGAGCTATTGGCGCCATAATTGGTGTGGCGCTTGGGCGGTACCATGTCTATAATTCCCAACCCAAGGCAACGAACAATATGAGGAGTATAGGCGTTTAAAATGTGTTGCAATGTGTAATGTTTACATTATGGGAACATTTTTTAAACGCTCCGCGTCGCCTTAGGCGTTGAGATCGATTCGAAATATTTGACGTGGCTTAGTTTGGCGTCAGTGGGATTGAGATGCAGCCAATGGAAACAGGATTGGTTAGTTTTGTTTCTCCATTAAACGCGTTGTGTGGCCTTGGGCGATTAGATCGATTCGAAATATTTGGTGTGGAGTAGTTACAGATGAGTGGCTACATAATCCACCTAATCTCTGCCGGATCGGTGAGTTTTGTTTTTATCACGTTTCTTTGTAATTGCATTGCTTTACCATTGCATTACAGAGCAAAACGAGTACTTTGCACTATTACCGTCCTCTAGCGATCTGAGTTATGAGCGCCACATTTGGTAGGGCACTTTGCTGTGCCCTGGTTACAATACACAACCCAGGAGAACAAGCTGTTATATGATAATTAGTCTTAAAATTGTGTTCGAAGCTGCAATGTTAAGCATATGCAATTTCATTCAATATGAAAAAGGAGAACTTTACAATTAGCGTACTGCAACGCCTTGAGCTATTGGCGCCATAATTGGTGTGGCGCTTGGGCGGTACCATGTCTATAATTCCCAACCCAAGGCAACGAACAATATGAGGAGTATAGGCGTTTAAAATGTGTTGCAATGTGTAATATTAACACTATGGGAACATTTTTTAAACGCTCCGCGTCGCATTAGGCGTTGAGCTCGATTCGTAATATTTGACGTGGCTTAGTTTGGCGTCAGTGGGATTGAGATGCAGCCAATGGAAACCAGATTGGTGAGTTTTGTTTCTCCATTAAACGCGTCGTGTGGCCTTGGGCGATGAGATTGATTCGAAATATTTGGTGTGGATTAGTAACAGATGAGTGGTTACATAATCCACCTAATCTCTGACGGATCGGCGAGTTTTGTTTTTCTCACGTTTCTCGGTGATTGCATTGCATTACCATTGTATTACAGAACAAAACGAGTACTTTACACTATTACCGTCCTCTAGCGCTTTGAGTTATGAACGCCATATTTGGTAGGGCACTTTGCTGTGCCCTGGTTACAATACACAACCCAGGAGAACAAGCTGTTATATGATAATTAGTCTTAAAATTGTGTTTGAAGGTGCAATGTTAAGCATATGCAATTTCATTCAATATGAAAAACGAGAACTTTACAATTAGCGTACTGCAACGCCTTGAGCTATTGGCGCCATAATTGGTGTGGCGCTTGGGCGGTACCATGTCTATAATTCCCAACCCAAGGCAACGAACAATATGAGGAGTATAGGCGTTTAAAATGTGTTGCAATGTGTAATGTTTACATTATGGGAACATTTTTTAAACGCTCCGCGTCGCCTTAGGCGTTGAGATCGATTCGAAATATTTGACGTGGCTTAGTTTGGCGTCAGTGGGATTGAGATGCAGCCAATGGAAACAGGATTGGTTAGTTTTGTTTCTCCATTAAACGCGTTGTGTGGCCTTGGGCGATTAGATCGATTCGAAATATTTGGTGTGGAGTAGTTACAGATGAGTGGCTACATAATCCACCTAATCTCTGCCGGATCGGTGAGTTTTGTTTTTATCACGTTTCTTTGTAATTGCATTGCTTTACCATTGCATTACAGAGCAAAACGAGTACTTTGCACTATTACCGTCCTCTAGCGATTTGAGTTATGAGCGCCACATTTGGTAGGGCACTTTGCTGTGCCCTGGTTACAATACACAACCCAGGAGAACAAGCTGTTATATGATAATTAGTCTTAAAATTGTGTTCGAAGGTGCAATGTTAAGCATATGCAATTTCATTCAATATGAAAAAGGAGAACTTTACAATTAGCGTACTGCAACGCCTTGAGCTATTGGCGCTATAATTGGTGTGGCGCTTGGGCGGTACCATGTCTATAATTCCCAACCCAAGGCAACGAACAATATGAGGAGTATAGGCGTTTAAAATGTGTTGCAATGTGTAATGTTAACACTATGGGAACATTTTTTAAACGTTGCGCGTCGCATTAGGCGTTGAGCTCGATTCGTAATATTTGACGTGGCTTAGTTTGGCGTCAGTGCGATTAAGATGCAGCCAATGGAAACCAGATTGGTGAGTTTTGTTTCTCCATTAAACGCGTCGTGTGGCCTTGGGCGATGAGATTGATTCGAAATATTTGGTGTGGATTAGTAACAGATGAGTGGCTACATAATCCACCTAATCTCTGCCGGATCGGTGAGTTTTGTTTTTGTCACGTTTCTTTGTAATTGCATTGCTTTACCATTGTATTACAGAGCAAAACGAGTCCTTTACACTATTACCGTCCTCTAGCGCTTTGAGTTATGAGCGCCATATTTGGTAGGGCACTTGGCTGTGCCCTGGTTACAATACACAACCCAGGAGAACAAGCTGTTATATGATAATTAGTCTTAAAATTGTGTTTAAGGTGCAATGTTAAGCATATGCAATTTCATTCAATATGAAAAACGAGAAATTTACAATTAGCGTACTGCAATGCCTTGAGCTATTGGCGCCATAATTGGTGTGGCGCTTGGGCGGTACCATGTCTATAATTCCCAACCCAAGGCTACGAACAATACGAGGAGTATAGGCGTTTAAAATGTGTTGCAATCTGTAATGTTAACACTATGGGAACATTTTTCAAACGCTCTGCGTCGCATTAGGCGTTGAGATCGATTCGTAATATTTGACGTGGCTTAGTTTGGCGTCAGTGGGA
Organism: Limnoperna fortunei; assembly: GCA_944474755.1. Lineage (NCBI taxonomy): Eukaryota > Metazoa > Mollusca > Bivalvia > Mytilida > Modiolidae > Limnoperna > Limnoperna fortunei. The sequence continues at coordinate 40,891,800 of OX104112.1, forward strand.
TTGAGATGCAGCCAATGGAAACCAGATTGGTGAGTTTTGTTTCTCCATGAAACGCGTCGTGTGGCCTTGGGCGATGAGATTGATTCGAAATATTTGGTGTGGATTAGTAACGATGAGTGGTTACATAATCCACCTAATCTCTGACGGATCGGCGAGTTTTGTTTTACTCACGTTTCTTAGTGATTGCATTGCATTACCATTGTATTACAGAACAAAACGAGTACTTTACACTATTACCGTCCTCTAGCGCTTTGAGTTATGAACGCCATATTTGGTAGGACACTTGGCTGTGCCCTGGTTACAATACACAACCCAGGAGAACAAGCTGTTATTTGATAATTAGCCTTTAAATTGCGTTTAAAGGTGCAATGTTAAGCATATGCAATTTCTTTCAATATGAAAAACGAGAATCTTACACGATTACCGTACTGTAACGCCTTGAGCTATTGGCGCCATATTTGGTGTGGCGCTTGGGCGGTACCATGTCTATAATTTCCAACCCAAGGCAACGAACAATATGAGGAGTATAGGCGTTTAAAATGTGTTGCAATGTGTAATGTTAACACTATGGGAACATTTTTTAAACGCTCCGCGTCGCCTTAGGCGTTGAGATCGATTCGTAATATTTGACGTGGCTTAGTTTGGCGTCAGTGGGATTGTGATGCAGCCAATGGAAACCGGATTGGTGAGTTTTGTTCGAGTTTTGTTTCTCCATTAAACGCGTCGTGTGGCCTTGGGCGATGAGATCGATTCGAAATATTTGGTGTGGATTAGCTACAGATGAGTGGCTACATAATCCACCTAATCTCTGCCGGATCGGTGAGTTTTGTTTTTGTCACGTTTCTTGGTAATTGCATTGTATTACCATTATATTCAATATAAAAAAGAGAATTTTACACGATTAGCGTACTGTAACGCCTTGAGCTATTGGCGCCATATTTGGTGTGGCGCTTGGGCGGTACCATGTCTATAATTCCCAACCCAAGGCAACAAACAATATGAGGCGTATAGGCGTTTAAAATGTGTTGCAATGTGTAATGTTAACACTATGGGAACATTTTTTTAAACGCTTCGCGTCGCCTGAGGTGTTGCGATCGATTCGTAATATTTGACGTGGCTTAGTTTGGCGTCAGTGGGATTGAGAAGTCATGGTAGTCTGTGTCCAACCCGATTAAACCAAGACTTTTATACATGAGCAATTGAAAACTTTTTTTGACATTCCGGATCCCAACCATTGTCATTAGGTTAACATGATTATCCTGACTGTAGCAATAAGCTATCTACCGATATATCTGGAAATGTAGTGGTAAATTAACTTTATAAAACTCAACTTTCCAAGTAGTTTAATCATTCAAAATAACACATATGCCTTTATGTCATGAATGATTGGTAAGATAAGTGTCTGGCCTCTTGTTGGTTTAAGTGTAGCTGAAAAGTTGCTCATAAAAACATTAAACAACAAGCAAGAATAAAGAGTGTAACCTTTTATTAATAAGTAAATATTTATTAATTAATTAACAACTGCCCATTTACATTAAGCAAAAGTGCATATCTAAACAGCAAGTTGCGTCATCGTGAATTCATTCTACACACATTTTTAGCCTACAATTAAAAAAAGTTCTTGTTAGATTTCAGCATAAATAATTAAGTAGTTCTTTCATTAGTAAAAAAGCTTGCAATGCAGAAATGTATATCAAAAAGCAGGCTGTGGTTGGTCAGAATATTCATTGTTGTTCATTCAAAACATCAACAACACATGTAATTCATATTACCTGCTGATATTTTTAGTTTTTTTCCTTAAAGATTTGCTGACAAAGTACTTTTCCCGATAAACTTAAAACAAATTACAACACTTTCATCCGCACAGTAGGTCACACAATACAGCAATAAGGTTCCAATTTCATTAACTAAAGGATGTTTGGTGGCCATTCAACGATTTTTTCTGAAATAGGACTTACATTTCTGGTTATTTTAGAACTGTTGGCCACATGCTTTCAGAGAAAAACGGCTTAACAGTCTATGGAATTCTACAGTTGAAAGTCGGATCTCTTATCTCCTGGTCACTTAAAACAATTATCTGTTACATGATAAATGCCAGCTTCTTAGTGGGTTATCAAATCGTTGTATATGCCAGATATATTATATATTTCATAACATGTTACACATAAAACATATAATAGTTAAGTTTTGTCAGTGTATAATGGGAGGGTTTTCCTGATATTTTAATTTTAGCATCTAAACTATAAGTATATATTAACAGGGGTTAATCAAATGAAATTAGGTATTCATGCAGTTGGTTTTTTTTTAAACGTTAAATTGAATATTACAATAAGTTGTTACAGAGACATATAATTACAATTATATGTCTCTGGTTGTAATTATAAAAATTTTTAATAAATGTTTAAACAAAAAGTGTATATAAATAGTAAAAACATTTCAGATACAGATAAAATAAATTATTTTGTACACAACATATTCCTGTTCAGCCACAAACTTATAACACATTATAACCATGCAGATGTTGTGAAATGCAGGAAGTCATATTAGCAGGAGATTAATAGAAATGACACGGTTATGAAAGTAGTGGTTATCAATTTACATTTTCACTGATTAGATGGAGATAAGGCCCCTTCAGATTGAAGAGGTTTTTCTGTATAATTCCACAGACTAAGTTTGGGCAACATAAATGATACAGTTAAAGATATGTTTAAATGATCCCAATGTTTATGATTATTTGTTTGTTGGTATACAATTTAAATCCTGTATGCTCTTTAAATGCATCTTTATTAAAACAATGATATTTGTGTGAGTTACTATGTAAAAGGTGTCTGGATTAATTAATACTAATTAGTTCACTATAAATGTATAAGGATATGTTTTACTATTTGTATTTATTCTCTGTTACTTAACAAAATTTTAGTAGAACATTCAAGTTTGTTTATTATTACCTTCTTTGACTGGTGTGTAACATGCTCATGATCAAATATTTCTCAATTTGCATAAAATTGAATGAGAATAATATTGCACATATCTACACTATATATCCAGAATAAAACAAACATTGCAAAATAAAATACGATTGGTAAACATTTATGTACATGTTTTGTCTTGTTTATTAATCGAAGCAGATGTCATAAACTCATGACATTTATTACAAGGGCAGTTAAATGTAATGAATGGTTAATGTGCACAGGAAATAACTACATAAATAGATTCTTTGGTAACGAATTTTACAAGAATGATCCATAACAGTTTGGCTCAGTTATGATATGTGGTTTCAGAGTATTCTTTTTGTGTGTCTCATTTTCTCAGTTTGGCCAAAACAGCCAAGTAATAAATTTTATAGATAGTTAATAATAGTAACTCCCTGTATAAAGTGGATTGAGAATTTTGATGTCTTTAATTTGTAGATCTTGTATTGCTGATCATTTCTGCTGTTTACAGTTTTAGGAATTACATCAAAAATGTGTAAATTCATGGCTTGCTTATTTGTTAAAATTTATGTTTTTCTCTATCAAATTTTTTGATCAGGTTGAACAATACAGATCACCCAACAAACTGCTTCCACGCCACAACATATTCTGTACTCTAGATTTTTATTTCTGCTCCAGTTTTATAGTTATACTTACCATTACAAAGCCAAGCATAATATGCAGTCAAATGTATTTGTTTGTATTGTTTCAGAACTGTTGACAGTTGATGTTTCAGGTTAACCTCTACTAAATAATTTACATAGCTGACCATTATAACAATTTTTAGAATACTGAATTTTACATTAAGTTAACTATTAAGTTAACAACCTAATTTTCTCAAAATACCATGTCTTTGCTAAAAAAATATCTGACAGGTGCAACAAGTTCAAGTCTAATAAGAATGTTTTGTAAAGTTTACAACATGATGTCGCGAATAAAACTAGTTTTAGTTGTCAGATGTATAGAAACAGGTGCCAGTCAGTGAAGTTTAATTAAAAATCTAATATTTACTTGAAATCAATCAATCTGGATTCATTTCAATCTAAACTATTTGTGCATCATATAAACTTAACAGGGTCATTCAGAATTACACTTTTTATGCAAAGTGAAAGTAGAACTTTGGTTCTTTTAAGCACTTCAGCATCAACTGATTGGCTATTTAGTAGAGGGTATCCATAATATACAGATGAAGGCAGAGTTCTGATACAACTTGACACTATCTTACCATTATACTTAATCCTTCAAGTCCTTCAGATATCATAGTTCCTGACTGTTTCACCTGAAAATATATAAAAGAATTAATATGAATCCTTCTAGTCAAATTAACAATAAGTTAAGGCCATCCAGATTGCAGTTTTCTGACTGATTGGGTCTTCTACTACTTATCTTTATGGATTTAAAATACATGTACCAGCAAAATGCCCCACTTCTTCAAAAGTGTGCTGGGAAATGGCATAAACTGCTTTTGAATATGGTCCTATTAAGAACATTTTTTTAAAAATGTGTTAATGACAACACACTGCCCTAAATTCTTAATGATTGATTAATTAATGCTTAGCATTCAGCAAGCACCAGAGCACTTACAGCCATGCTTAGCAGAAGGCCAGTCTATGGTATACAATTTTGAAAGGGATGTGACAGGTCAAATGACACACAGTATAATTTGTATGCTATTACAATGCACACTGCTCCAAAAATATTTCTGTAACATCCTGTACACTGGAGAAAACTTCATAAGTTTGATTAACCTGTTTCTTATCCAATTTGCATATTTCAGCAAATAAAATATGTTTAAACTAACTACAGCTGCATCTAAAAATCCATTTCCCAACTTAATCTATGACTGTATCTGATATGTGGATAAAAACATTTATCAAGTTAATTCAGTAGAATTGTACATCTGATGAACAGTAAAAAAAACAATAAATTCTATTTGTTTTACAGAAAGGTTAAATAAAAGTCATACATTGGTTTGATGACCTTATGCACCGATTGTTACTACTAAAAGGTTGTCCTACATGTCAAAGAATAGTCTGCTTATCTTGAATATTGTAGGTGGATTGTATTGCTTTCGAATATGAGTGTTGATAATTACAGAATTTCCACCCTACTTCCAGTTCAGACACTTGTAACAACAGATAACATACATGTAACATCATGTAAGATCTCATGTTTTTATCTTTTTATCAAATTTAAACTAACATTTTTATTTTAATTATTGCACCTGTTTATATATTGATATCCACATAGAAACCACAAATTTGCATAATTTCATCATTTCCATTTCCTGGGGCCATAACCCAGGAATGACAAATGTTCATTCAGCAAATTCCAACTACATGTGTATTTACGGTTCCCCCAAAACACTTCCAAACTTCAATACATTGGAGTTACAAGGGGCCATAATTCAAAACCAACAAAGTACTGTAAAATGTGTCAATTTAAAAAATTAGAAACCAATATTTATCATGAACCAACTGATGGACCTAAAAGCTTACAAAAACATTAAAAACAAATGTCAATTGTTTACAATACTGCCAGAAATCCAGAGACATACTTCATACTTCAAAGACATTTGTTGCAAGCAAGACAAAAAATTACAAAATTTGTTATCAAATTATAATTTTGTGAATAAATTATACCTAACTGACAAATATACATATGGATTTCTTAACTCCGGTTATTAGCTCGCTCCGTAAGTCAAAAACATCGCTATGACGTGACTTCCGCCCCTGCCTCCATACTTTAGTTTCATATGGCGCCGAGAGACACCATATTGAACTGCATCATGAAAGGGAAGGCTTGGAGGGTTGTTATATTTGTCAGGTAGGTGTAATTTATTCACAAAATTATAATTTTATAACAAATTTTGTAATTTTATTTCATAAATTAACCGACCTACCTGACAAATATACATATGGATTTACCCTGATTTGGTAGCAATCCTTCTGCTGTGGAATCATGATTTCAGGAAATATAAAGTCTTCAGCGTTCCCGAATTTAAAAACAATGAATAAAATCCCACACAAGGAAATGACAATCCTTGTCCATTTACTGCATACATGTCATTAATTAAAATCCCACCCAAGTAAATGACTATCCTTGTCCATTTACTGCATGTATGATAATCAACAAACAAAATCAACTGGAAAAACTATATACACCCAATCCAGCTCGTTAGGCAGAATCTCAAGCTGAAATATATATAAATATTATATATTTAAAAAATAAACATTTACATCTTTCAAATAAAATTTTGTAAATGTCGTTTCAGTACTCCAATCAGCACTTTCTAAAACATTTTTCAAAGCTACTCCTGTGAAAATGGCCCAAGAGGGTCCTATTGACCTTGTTGAATGTCATTTGACCTTTTTAATCTCTTTGTTTTTCATTTTGTAAGCCTTTTTTATAAGTTGTACTATCCACCTTGAAATGGTTTGTGATGTAACTGGTTTATGTGGTTTATTTAAACCTAAAAACAATTTGGTTTCATCTGACCGATTCTTTTTCCTGACCTCATCTGCTCCTTTTTAAATACCAATAAACTGCCCTCTTTGGATCTAATAACTTGTTTTTCGGAAAAGATGGTACAAATATCTTAGAACCTTCGTGAGAAGGTCTATCCTGTTTGGAAAGACCATGTCTTAAAAATGTAAGCCCTTTTTTCTGAATATTGATTGAACCTTCCCCTATTCTTAAAGATTGAATATCTCCGACTCTTCTAAATGTTGTTATTTCAATAAGAAAAACCACTTTGTAAGTTAAGTATTTTAACCTAGCCCCTTGTAGTGGTTCAAAAGGGGCTGCTTTAAAACCTCTAAAACAAGAGGAAGATCCCATTCCGGTCGAAGTTTACGTTCAGGGGGTCTAGAATTGAAAACTCCCCTTAACAGTCTAATTATGTAAGGGTGCTGTCCCACAGGTACTTTGTCATCAGAAGCTAAGAATGTAGAGAGCATAGACCTCTACCCTGCAATTGGTCTGTAACTTAAACCTTTGTGAAATAGACTTGTTAAAAAATTTGCACAATTGTCTAGAGCTGCATTATACGGATCAACTTCCCGTTCACGACACCAGCTACTGAATCGTCTAAATTTGCACCTATAATCCTTCTCTGTTCCAAGTCTCCATGACTATGCCAACAGTTTTCGAGTGTTCATTGAAAACCCTTTTGCTTTAAACTGTTAGTCGATAGACGCCATGCAGTCATTTGGAACACTTCTTGATTTGGATGACAAATTTTGTTTTTGCCTTGACTGACTAGATTTTTCAGATGTGGTAACTTGATTGGATGTGCTATTAACATTTGCATAATTTGTGGGTACCAAGTCTGTCTCGGCCAAAGTGGAGCTATCAGAATTAACTCGCAATGAAACTTTTCCATGTGACAAAGTACCTTTGGAAGCAGACACAGAGGGGGAAACGCATAAGCAAACATACCTTCCCACTGGATCGACAGAGCATCCAGAGCATATGCCTCTGGATCCTTGATCCACGAGCAATAGGTTATTGTCTTGCGATTCTGTTTGGAAGCGAATAGATCTATTAAAGGTGTTCCCCAAAGGTGGAATATTTTATTCAAAACTGTTTGATTGAGAGACCATTCTGTTGCCTCTATCTGAAAACGACTCAACTGATAAACCATTGTCTACCCATGCTATGTGAGCAGCCACTAACCCTATATTGTTTTCTAGGGCTAAGTGACAAAGCTTCCAGGCTAACTGACATAGTTGCGGTGACTTGGTTCCCCCCTGTTTGTTTATATACTGTACTATAGTTGTGTTGTCTGATCGAATCGACACAGTTTTGTTTCTCAGTTGTTTCAGAAAATGTTTGAGTGTTCGAATTACAGCCTCTAATTGTAGATTGTTTATGTGTAACATTTTCATCTTGTCTGGCCATAATCCCTGAAATGTCTGATTGTTCATATGACCTCCCCAACCTGTCAAGATGCATCGGTTGAAATTGTTAAATCTGTTTGATTTGGTACTATTGACCTTCCTCTTAGAGTATTTCGTGGGGACAACCACCAACTGAGATGAATCTTTAGATCTGATATTTTTTTAATTTTGAAATCGAGACTCATTTTTCGGCAGGGCTCCACTGTTGGAGCAAGTGTAATTGAATTTGTCTTATGAACAAGCGACCGTTTGGGATTAATTCCAGACATGATGCCATTATCCCCAACACCACTAAGTACTGTCGTGCAGAAATTTGGCCTCTTTATAGCTTGTAAATTTCTAATTTTAGTTTGTTCAATCACTCTTCTGTAGGAACAACCTTTCCTAGATCTAATCTGAATCTTCCGCCTATGTAAACTATTTCTTGGGAAGGTTCTAAATGTGACTTTTGTGTGTTTACAGTGAAGAAACCTAGTCGAACAAGAAGATTTAGAACTATCTCTCTGTTTTTTATTAACATAAGTTTTGATTGATTCACTGCCAACCAATCTTACATTTTGTTTTCGTAGATAAGCCGTTATTGTTACTACTATTTTGAGGAACACCCTTGGTGAACTTGTTGGTCCGAAACAAAGCGTTTTGAATTGATACACCTTTCCTTTAACACAGAACCTTAGATACTTTCTGCGAGTTTGAAAAATCGGAACATGTGAATATGCATCTTTCAAATCGAGAGTATTGGCCCAATCTCCTTGTTTGACTAGGTTCAAGACTTTGGACATTGCGTCCATCTTGAAATGCTGTTTCCGAAGATACCTGTTGAGAGGAGGAAGATTTATGACTGGTCTCAAATATCCCGTTTTTTTGGGAACCAGAAAAAGAGTACTGTAAAAACCTTCCATAATTTGATTTTCCGGAACAAATTCTATTGCATTTTTTTCCAACAGACTTTCTATTTCTGTTTCTAAAATTTCTAAATTTTCTGAATTTACTAAAGTTTGTTTGACTACCAAAAATGGTGGTTTCTGAAGAAATTCCAATTTGTAACCTTGACTTATTATTGACAAAACCCATTTGTCGTTTGTCACTTTCTCTCATTCTGGAAGAAAGTGAGTCAATCGACCTCCCACAGGTATCTTTGGTTTTAACATTAAATTTCTTACGGAGTCATTGGGACTTTCCTCCTTTGGAGGAAGATCCTTTCTGGGAACATTCAGCTGTGTTTTGCTGTCCCTTGCCTTTGCCTTTTTTGTTGTACCTAGGCGTGTAACGTCTGGGTATCTTAAGGATACGAAAAGAAGACATAGTCGAAGATGCTGCCGACTAATAATTGTCATTCTTATCTTTCTCATACACATGAGCCTTCTAAGCCTTACTAGGACCTGCATTTTTATTTGAGTCAAACTTGTATTTTCTTTTTTTATTATTAGTCTCAAACTTTGGTAATAAATCCTCAAGAGTCTTTTTCTTCTCTTTATAGGATTTTAATGTGGATGCAAGTTGCTCTCTAAAAACCCCGTTTCCACATAGTGGCGAGTCTGAAATGTCTCTGTTATCCTCTAATGTATAGAGAGACGTATCAGTCATAGCTAATTGTCTGCGAACAATATGATGGAAAGCTCATGTCCTTCCAAGCTGGTCTAGACACTTGGTGGACATTGCAAAGGTATCTCGCACCTGTTGTATTACTTTATCTAAATTTAAAGGAGCCTCAGACAAAGATTCAACCAAAGTAACTAGTGACTGTTGAATGTACATCTGCATCACAATGCCTTAGTGAGCTGCAAGTTGACCACGATAAGCAATTTTTCCAACATTTTGTAAGGTTGGGAAAATAAAGTTTTATTTGCCTTAGTGAAAGCAGCCCTTTTACAATTTTTGTTTACTAAACAGCTTTCAATCATTTTATATTATTCTTCTTCTATAGGGAAAGCGTCTAAATTCTCCTCAGCAAAAGCAGTTAATGAATTAGGCCTATCAGAACGCCAACTTGTATTAAGAACTTATCTTTGTGACTGGTCTATTGAAATACCAGTTTTCTTTTCAGATTTTTTAGTTATTGCATCATTACCAAAAATATCAAATAAAATTTTTTTATTTTTTTTTCACTCTGTTCATCATCAGACTTTGTGTCTTCATGATCATCTAAATCTGACCTTTCATTTTCACCTATTTGAAGTGAAATTTGATCCTCATTTTCGTCACCACTCTCACTGTGGTCCGAAAAATCTACAACTCGTCGTCTTTGTGACAACTGTTCATCGTGAGGAGGTCTTTGTGACCTTCTATCCGGCGATAAACGTCTTTGTGACCGATTATCACGCAATTCATGAGAATTAGCATCTGAATTCCTTTGTGGTAACTCAGAAAACGTTGACACAATTTTAGTGAAGATATTGTAAAGTGATACTTTTATCGAAATCGACAAATTTCTCATTCCACTTCTCTTCAAGCATTTCATACTTTGATTTTTTCTTTTTACTACTCGACGAAGATTTACTAGGCACAAATACCGACCTTCTAGTCGTTCTTGCGCTGTCCTCCTCATTATCATCAATTAGTGATGTCGGCGACTGTTCGCCGTCGCTTACTACATCTGTCCCTTTGGGTTCAGACATTATTGAGCTGAGCTACGCTGAAAACATCCAATGTCTCCGGCGCCAGAGAACAAACTAAAGCATGGAGGCATGGGCGGAAGTCACGTCATAGCGACGTTTTTGACTTCCGGAGCAAGCTAATAACCAGAGTTAAGAAATCCATATGTATATTTGTCAGGTAGGTCGGTTAATTTATGAAATAAAATTACCTAAATGGTGGACCTAAGTTGCTTAGTGTTCTAAGCAGTCTAATTGATTATTGACCACAGGCATTTCAACTCTATATTATGAGTTCCAGTCTGACGAACCATTTAGGGACACTTGATTACAACCTTAATTGAAAAGAATTGCTAGCTTTCTGCCAATGGTCATGGTTTCACACTAGGTTAGGGCTTCCTCAGCAAATAACAACTGGATGCAATGTTATTGCTTAAAGAGGTATAAATCTTCAACAAAAACACCTCAAAATGGTGAAAACAAATAACTGACACATTTTACCACTTATCTTGAAAACTTAAAAGTTATGAAAAATATTTTTCTTTATTATAGAAATCAATGAGGAATGCATTAAAGAGTGAAAAAATGTATATCGATCAGATCTCTGTGTCTTATATCATGCCTCAATAAATATGTAACTGAAAAGTGTCAATAAAAGTGGCCCTTTTACTATATATCTTTTATTTCTGAACAGATTTCTAATGTGTGTCTAATGCAATTTTAAGCAAAATTTCAGGCTGGCAGACCAAAGTAGTATATATGGTATAGAAATTAAAATTTTGACCAACCTTATTTGTTAAAGACAATATCTGCAGACTACATTGCAAACTATAGCACTTTTCTGTCATTAAAACAGCTTACATGGTAAAATGACACAAAAATTGTGGTGACCACCCCCCTTTTCTGCACTTGAATAGGCAATGTCTACAAATATATAAATCTTGCAGACAAACATACCATTCTGATTTCCTAGTGTAGAAAATAGTAATCATTCACTGAAATCACTCCAAAAAGTATGGTTTTACAATTTTCAAAAAGATATTAACATTTGCAATGCATAATGGTAAACAACACCAACTATGGCTTATGAATGCAAGTAATAGGAGTTCATTTAAGAAATGTGTTTGTATCTGTATTGTCAAGATTTTTTTCATTTATATGTTCCAGAAATGCTATACTTCCAAAACTTATTCATTTTTAAGCAAAAAATTGTATACAAAGCATGTCCAATTAAAAAAAGGGTCTGTTATTGAACTAAAATTTTGCCATTTATGGAAAAGCTCATTTTTAAGCATACAAAATGCTCTCTAAAAACAAAATAATGCCTGCCTAAACAAAGACTATGTGTTAAAAAGTTCATTTTCAGCTTAAGATACTACAAAAATTGCATTTTAAACCATAACTAGAGGCTCCCAGGAGCCTGTATCGCTCACCTGAACCTGAAACCAAACAACCCTTTTTTATCCAGCTTTTCTTTGCTATAAGGAATTGCCCAACACTTCTGCAAAAATCATTAATTTTGACCTTTTAAGGGAAATAACTCCTATAAGGAGGATCTTTTGGTGGTTAGAGGGAGAAGGGAGGTTCACTTCAAATTTGCTGTACCTGTTATACTTTTTTAACTATCAGTCGAAAACTCTCAAACCCCATCCCCCCCCCTTTTTTTCATTTTTTCTATTTTAATCCAATGTAGCTATGTAGGTAGTAAGGTGTCATGATTTGCACAATCTTGGTAGAGGACATCCTAAAGATGATGTGTGCAATGTTTCAAAGCAGTCCTTTCATTGGTTTAAGAGGAGAAGATTTTTTAAAATCAAGTAAAATTGATTAAAAAAATGTTCAAGGAGAATAATTCCTAAACGGTTCATCAGACAATTTTGACCCTTAAGTCATTTTTGTAGCCCTCATAGAGCAGAACAATTGAGAAATGCTAACTTTTTCTCTAGTTCTAATAATTTTCAAGATTTTGAGGCAAAAATGTCAAAAATAATCAATTTTGACAATTAAAGGGCAATAACTCCTATAAGGAGTCATCATTCAACTTCAACCCAATGGAGTGTTTCGTAGAGCTTTTGATGCAGATGAAGGCATGTCTCTTCGGTTTTCCTGTATCTGTTACACTTTTTTAAATATAAGACAAAAACTGTATTTTACCGCCCCCCCCAATCCTATTTTTAGCCATGGTGGCCATGTTGGTTAATCTGCAGCCATGGTAGGTGCAAAGTGCAAACTTGCTTGAGGACATTTGACAGATGATGTGTACAAAGTTTCAAAGCAGTACTTTCAGTTATTTCAGAGGAGAAGATTTTAAAAAATCAATTAAAACCGATTAAAAACACAGTTCAAGGGGAATAACTCTTAAACGGTTAATCAGACAATCTTGACTCTTAAGTCATTTTTGTAGCCCTCATAGAGCAGAACAATTAAGCAATGCTAACTTTTTCTCTAGTTCTAATAATTTTCAAGATTTTGAGGCAAAAATGTCCAAAATAATCAATTTTGACAATTAAAGGGCAATAACTCCTACAAGGAGTCATCATACAACTTTGACCAATGGAGTGTTTTGTAGAGCTTTAGATGCTGAAGAAGGAAGGTCTCTTCGGTTTTCCTGTATCTGTTATACTTTTTGAACTATAAGCAAAAAACTGTATTTTGACCCCTCTGTTCTATTTTTAGCCATGGCGGCCATGTTGGTTGGTCTGAGGCCATGATTTGGGCAAACTTGGTAGAGGGCATTTTACTGATAATTTATGCAAAGTTTCAAAGCAATCCCTTCAGTGGTTTTGGAGGAGAAGATTTTTGAAGAAAAGTTAACGACGACGACGACGACGGGCGACGACGGACGCCAAGTGATGGCAATAGCTCACATGACCCTTTGGGTCAGGTGGGCTAAAAATGTCCAAGGTGGACAAAAATGAAATTCTTATATGAGATGGATATGTGAATATTTAAGCTCAGTGCGTACACATGAGTCTATCAATATTTTCCTTAAAAAACACATTTAATGCAACAAATGAACATTACATATTGAACAACAATTCAGAATTATCCAGAACTGCTTTCTTTCATGCAGTATGGGCCAATTATAACAGAAATTAGGAAAGAAAGTAAAGAAAACCTATTACAATAGAAGAAATTAGGGAAATTATTACATAATACCCAATTATGAGTGAAATTTGATACCAGATGAGAAGTTTAAGTTAAAATTGCAAAAGTCTTGAACTAAAAGCTATTTGGAACATTTTAATACCCAAAATGTAACTAAAATAAACAATTTCAATTTTGGCACCTCACTCACCCTTAAGTTTAACCTCTACTAAATAGATTTACATAGGTGACCATTATAACATTTTATAGAATACTGAATTTACCTTAAGTTCACTTACCGCAGGTCGGGGGTTTTCTCCGGGTTCTCCGGCTTCCTCCCCCAATAAAAACTGGACGCCATGATATAGCTGAAAAATTGCTGAAAGTGGCGTTAAACACCATCAAACAAACAAACAAACAAAATTAAGTTCACTATTAGTGACACCCTTATTTTCTTAAAATGCCATGTCTTCGCTATCTGACCGGCACAACAATATTAAAGTCTAATAAGAATGTTTTGTAAAGTTTACAAAATGACGTCACAAATAGAGCTAGTTTCAGTTGTCAGATGGATAGAAACAGGTGTCAGTCTGTTAAGTTTCGTACAAAATCTAATACTTGCTGGAAATTATTAAATTTGGATTCATTTCACTTCTAAGATATTTGTGCATCATATAAACTTAATTTTAAACAGGTTCATTCAGAATTACAATTTTTATGCAAAGTGGAAGTAGAACTACTTTGGTTTTTTTAAGCACTACTTTTGACTACGGCATCAACTGATTGGCTATTTAGTAGAGGTTAACCTCCAAACAATAACTAGAAAAGACCTCACTAATTGATACCCCACCAATTTTCCAAACATCTGGCTCGAAAACTGTAAAAGGAGCTTATTACACAAAATAGGTACCATTTTCGCCATTATTTTCTGAAAATGACTATGTTCCTAAGTCTGGTAAACTGGGACAAAATACTAGCTCAATCAATTCTATAATAGCAGGTGCTCAACTTCAATTCATGTTCAATCTTTCTGTGCATTTTCAGAGATCTGGGTTGAAAACTGTAGAAGATGATTACACAAAATAGGTTCGGTTTTCTTTTCAGCATATTTTCTGAAAATCATGAAGTACGGGAGATTTGGGAAAAATTCTTTTCCATAATAACAACTTCAAAACATGTGCAATCTTTCTGTTAAATTTCAGAGATCTGTATTTTAAACTGTAGAATTAGTTGATTACACAAAATAGGTACCATCTTCTATACATTTTCTGAAAAAGTCAACGAAGTTTGAGAAAAAATCCTAAAAAAATTCCTTAATACCATGTACCAACTACAAATACCATGTGCAATGTTTCCGTGAAGTTTCTGTGATCCGGGCAGAAAACTGAAGGAGGAGTTGATTACACAAAAGAATACCCTTATCTCAAGGAATGGTAAAATCCATGTTTTACTATGTCATTGTCTGATCAAAATGTTACATATATGATGCTCAATGGCTGTATGTGACAAAGATTCTTTGAAAGTTTCATCAAATTTCATTCAGTGGTGTGGATGGAGCTGCAGATAAGAGAAAGTGTAACCGATGGTCAGACAGACAAATGGAAAGATACACACTCCCATCACAATAAACCCTCACATTTCATGCAAAGGCATAATAAAACTAAACAACTGGCTCCCAGTAGCTTGCAATACCACAGCTGGAAAAGAATGGACTTCCAACTATCTTCAAATGAGGCTGTCAGAAAAAATGTTCATTGAATAATAGGTAATGCTATTTTTGCTGTTACAATCTAATATTCAGAAAAATATCAATAACAGACAAAAAATAGTCAGTACATGTCTATAATTAGATGAATGCTAAAGAAATTTTTTTGACAGTTTGCACTTTAAACAAAGGAATTTGTTTATACAAGAAGCCACTGAAGCTATAGTCTAGTAAGATTAATAACAATACTTGACTGCAGTTTTGTGCACCTTTTTTTGTTTATCATTTACAGTTTCATTTTATTTGTTGCAGTTGTAAGTTACAAGGAAAAAACTAAAGATGAAAAATTAGAAGAAAAACAATTTTTGGACATCTAAAAGATGTGTAGGCCTGTCCTGATTATTTTTACTTTTTACAGTTTTACTATAGCTGTTAGTTTTTAATTTTAAAAACAGTTAACTTCATTTAAAAATTGTCTATAACCCTTATTAATAGTAATCTGACAAATTTGGACCAAATGAGTTATTTGTAGACATCATATTTGTAATTTGCATTTTTACAGCTGCTACATCTTTTAACTTATGGAGCAAACAAAATGAACAAAAACTGTCATTACAGGGCAATAACTCCTAAAATGAGTGGTCAAACAATTTTGGACCAACTAAGTGATTTGTATGCATTATCTTTCTGATCATTTTGGCAATTAACAATATCAATTTGGCTCTTATAGTTTAAAAGTTAGATTGTAAAATGTCAAAATGTATCAAAACTTGTAGTTTAAACAACTACTTCATACAACTTTGGACTTTTTGATAAATTTGTAGAGCTTAATGTACTTATTAGTATGAGGTAAAGGATTTTCTTAGGCAGTATACATTTTTAGAGTTATTGAAAACAAAACTTGTGTTGACTTCCATGATTTAATTTTAGTATCAGCTGCAATGTCTGTCCATGGATCAATGCTCCAAACTAGAGGCTCCCAGGAGCCTGTATCGCTCACCTGAACCTGAAACTAAACAACCCTTTTTTATCCAGCTTTTCTTTGCTATAAGGAATTGCCCAACACTTCTGCAAAAATCATTAATTTTGACCTTTTAAGGGAAATAACTCCTATAAGGAGGATCTTTTGATGGCTAGAGGGAGAAGGGAGGTTCACTTCAAATTTGCTGTACCTGTTATACTTTTTTAACTATCAGTCAAAAACTCTCTCAACCCCCCCCCTTTTTTCATTTTTTCTATTTTAATCCAATGTAGCTATGTAGGTAGTCAGGTGTCATGATTTGCACAATTTTGGTAGAGGACATCCTAAAGATGATGTGTGCAATGTTTCAAAGCAGTCCTTTCATTGGTTTAAGAGGAGAAGATTTTTTAAAATCAAGTAAAATTGATTAAAAAAATGTTCAAGGAGAATAATTCTTAAATGGTTCATCAGACAATCTTGACCCTTAAGTCATTTTTGAAGCCCTCATAGAGCAGAACAATTAAGCAATGCTAACTTTTTCTCTAGTTCTAATAATTTTCAAGATTTTGAGGCAAAAATGTCAAAAATAATCAATTTCGACAATTAAAGGGCAATAACTCCTATAAGGAGTCATCATACAACTTCAACCCAATGGAGTGTTTCGTAGAGCTTTTGATGCAGATGAAGGCATGTCCCTTCGGTTTTCCTGTATCTGTTACACTTTTTTAAATATAAGCCAAAAACTGTATTTTACCGCCCCCTCCCCCATCCTATTTTTAGCATGGTGGCCATGTTGGCTAATCTGCAGCCATGGTAGGTGCAAACTTGGTTGAGGACATTTGACAGATGATGTGTACAAAGTTTCAAAGCAGTACTTTCAGTTGTTTCAGAGGAGAAGATTTTAAAAAATCAATTAAAACCGATTAAAAAAAAACAGTTCAAGGGGAATAACTCTTAAACAGTTAATCAGACAATCTTAACCATTAAGTCATTTTTGTAGCCCTCATAGAGCAGAACAATTAAGCAATGCTTTTTCTCTGGTTCTAATAATTTTCAAGATTTTGAGGCGCAAAAATCATCAATTTTGACAATTAAAGGGCAATAACTCCTACAAGGAGTCATCATACAACTTTGACCCAATGGAGTGTTTCGTAGAGATTTAGATGCTGAAGAAGGAAGGTCTCTTCGGTTTTCCTGTATCTGTTATACTTTTCGAACTATAAGCAAAAAACTGTATTTTGACCCCTCTGTTCTATTTTTAGCCATGGCGGCCATGTTGGTTGGTCTGAGGCCATGATTTGGGCAAACTTGGTAGAGGACATTTTACTGATGATGTGTGCAAAGTTTCAAAGCAATCCCTTCAGTGGTTTTGGAGGAGAAGATTTTTGAAGAAAAGTAAACGACGACGACGGACGCCAAGTGATGGCAATAGCTGACATGACCCTTCGGGTCAGGTGAGCTAATAAAAAAGGATGATTATGACCAAGTTTGGAAAACATTGGTTAAGTGGTTCAAGAGAAGATTTTTAAAAGTTAAAGATGGACAATGTATGACAGATGATGGATGCCAAGTGATTCCAAAATGTGAATGGAAAGGAGGAGTTATTACACAAAATATTCACTATCATCTGTAAAATTTGCTTAACAGTGAACATATCTTAAGCCTGGAAAAATCCACAAAAATACCCTGAACAATTCTATAATAACAGGTCACAATATCAATATGTGTGTGCAATCCTTATTTGAAGTTTCAGAGATCTGAGTTGAAAGCTGTAAGAAGAGTTGATTATACAAAATAGGTACCCTTCTTTCCCAGTCCCCCACCTGATTTCACATACTATAACCCAAGTTTGCAATTTGTGCAGCCTGGCAAAAGAATTCATAGACAATATGCCTAAAGGTCAATTAATGAGAAATACATATAAAAAAGATAAAAATCATATAACTAATCAAAATATTGAACTATTTGTAAAAAAACAACAATCTGCTAGTCTGTTTATACATTTTACTACTATAAATGCTCTTATTATTATTTCTACTTGGGAGTAGCCTAGAACACTCCTATGACTTATCAAACTATTTATAAGATATGACATTTTGCAAATTTTTGTTTTTAAATGCTTAAGTGGTAGTAAAGACAATTTTTTAACAATTTTACTGTATGTTCATATAGTCTCCTATTCACAAGGAAAACTCATATAGAGAAGCTACCAACCTACCTAGACCTTTTTACAAGGCAAAAGTAGAAAACACTATGGCATGATAGTGCGAGATAATATCTGGTATGTATTTGCTACATGGTCAAATGTTAAGCTATGTTCCTTGGTGTAGTCCATTATGGATTGCAGATCTGCACCAAAAATATGATGCATCATAACAAATCCATCGAGTGGTTTCATAAAATATGTGTCCACAAATGTTCAACTCATAAAAAATTTGATGAATGAAAATGCCAAAAGAGTATTATGCAAATCTACAAATCACAACTGCTAAAATATACGTCGACTGGTTTCAGAGATGTGGTAGAAATATCTACCATTGTATTATATTGGTGAATTGGTCCCATAACTCCTATAAAATTTGACGATTCAAAATGTCGGTAGAGTATGCAGATCTGCACGTCATAAGAAATTTATCTAACAGTTTCACAGGAGATAAACAAAGTTACAAAGTAATGCAGAATGGTGGATGGACAAAGACCAATACTATGTCTGTCTGGCAATTTATGGCAGGGGATAATAATATTTCACAAAAATTAAATCTTTTGGCCCTGCATGGCTCCATTATGTGTATAAACATCTTACAAAATATAAATCCTGTAGCCCTTAAACTGTAGAGAAGAAAGCATATACTGATTTAGCCCCCTGCACTGTAATATGTTAGGTTATATGAAATGGACAATGTTGCTCAGCTGTTGAGTATTTAAAGAAAATTATATTTGTTTAAAAAGTTGTACAACAACATCTAGATACATAATTAAAGCGAAAACAAAGTTTAACACTTTAAAAATTGCACAAATATTTTGCCTGACCAACAGGCTTCATCAGTATTTTTACAAAAAATGACAACAGGTAAAAATTTTTACCTGTTGTTGTCATTTGTTATATATATATAAGACAGAACATAAACTTATGTCAAGTACCCTCAAATGAACCCTATGACCAAGTTTTGTCTTTATTAGCCAGTGGAGTGCAATGAAAAGTGTACATGGTCACTGAAACAAAGAGATCACAATCTCTAACATGACCGTTAAGGTCAGGTGAGCCTGTATACATGGAATTTGACAACATCTATGTAAATGAACTTTGACTGAGGGAGAAAATAAGTTATTATTTTGATATCTGACTGGCCAAACTGTAGCATGGACAGTGAATTTATTATTCAATAGAGTTTTAATATTTGGGCTATATTTTGATAAGCAATTTCATATAGAATGTATAAATAACTTTATTTATATAATTTGTTAAATGTATTGGCTGTTTTTTAGCTGATTTTGCAAGCCCATTTCTGGACTATTTTATGGGTGTTGAGTTTCCTTTAGTACTCTTCAGGGTTTCTAAATTTGTGAATTTTTTTTATCTGACATGAGTCACATGACACCCCAAAAATTAATGTGATATAGCTGAAATTATTTCGCTCCTTTTGAGGGGTCTCTCATTACACAACCAACCTTGTTGCCTAAGTTAGAGCAAAAATGTTAATAGTTTCTACTATACATAAATAATTAAGAGGTGGTTGTCATTTGAAATGCTCTATAATTCAGTTAAATTCACGAATTTCAGTGAAACTAAGAATAAATATCACATTCATGAAAATTGTAAAAAATACCAAAATAAAAAATTCTCATTTAAATCATATTTATTGCACATGATAATACAACATAAATGTCTTAGTTTGAGCAAATTTACATGCATTCTTTTACGTGAACAGGGACATGTAATTTATATCCAAGGCTTTTCTGGTTCTTTTTGGGAAATGCCATTTCAACTGAATTGGAAAGGTTGAAGTTTCTATGAAAATCACCAACAACTTTTAAGAACCTCTATTAAAGATCAATAAAGTTCATGTTATTACTGATATGACTATCTAAACAAAACAAGTATCAATTAGAGACACAAAGAGCACAACACAATGAATGAGTTGAAACTAGATATCAGTGAGATGGTACCCATCTCTGTGGGCCCCGCCGACCTTGAGGTCAAGGTCAAAGGTCATCAACCATGGTATGCAAACACATCGCCTGGATATTATCTATACAAATTCCAAATATCAAAAGCCTATCTCAAAAGATAAAAAATTGAAGAGTGTGTCCATGGGACACGGATGCCCCCGCTAAATGAAGTCCCAAACAGGAAGTAGTTGTCCGACAGGTCTGAATGTCGCTTAGGACGTACAACTTGTGATACTGAACCACCCTGCCAAATTTCAAATTGTGCTGATGTACGTTTCTGAGAAAAGCTTGACGGAAACTTTCATACTCATGTTAACACATTTTCATATCGGCCCAGTCGCAAACAGGAAGTAGTTGTCTGACAGGTCTGAAAGTCGCTTAGGACGTACAACTTGTGATACTGAACCACCCTGCCAAATTTCAAATTGTTCTGATGTACGGTTTCTGAGAAAAGCTTGACGGAAATTTTCATACTCATGTTAACACATTTTCATATCGGCCCAGTCGCAAACAGGAAGTAGTTGTCCGACAGGTCTGAAAGTCGCTTAGGACGTACAACTTGTGATACTGAACCACCCTGCCAAATTTCAAATTGTTCTGATGCACGGTTTCTGAGAAAAGCTTGACGGAAATTTTCATACTCATGTTAACACATTTTCATATCGGCCCAGTCGCAAACAGGAAGTAGTTGTCCGACAGGTCTGAAAGTCGCTTAGGACGTACAACTTGTGATACTGAACCACCCTGCCAAATTTCAAATTGTTCTGATGTACGTTTTCTGAGAAAAGCTTGACGGAAATTTTCATACTCATGTTAACACATTTTCATATCGGCCCAGTCGCAAACAGGAAGTAGTTGTCCGACAGGTCTGAAAGTCGCTTAGGACGTACAATTTGTGATACTGAACCACCCTGCCAAATTTCAAATTGTTCTGATGTTTGGTTTCTGAGAAAAGCTTGACGGAAATTTTCATACTCATGTTAACACATTTTCATATCGGCCCAGTCGCAAACAGGAAGTAGTTGTGCGACAGGTCTGAAAGTCGCTTAGGACATACAACTTGTGATACTGAACCAAACTGCCAAATTTCAAATTGTTCTAATGTACGCTTTCTGAGAAAAGCTTGACGGAAATTTGTACATACAGACGGACGTATTTACGTACAAATGAAGTCCCAAACAGGAAGTAGTTGTCCGACAGGTCTGAAATTCGCTTAGGACGTACAACTTGTGATACTGAACCACTCTGCCAAATTTAAAGTTGTTCTCATGTACGGTTTCTGAGAAAAGCTTGACGGAAATTTGTTCGGACGTACGTACGTACGTACGGACGGACGGACGGACATGAGTAAAACTTAATGCCCCCGACATGTCGTCGCGGGGGCATAAAAAGTTACAACTCTGACATGAATTTGTCCTTCAGAAAGCAATAATGTGACCTTAAGGTCAAAGTTCAAGGTCACAGCTCATCAACCACTGTATGCGACACATTGCCTTGATATTATCTACTCTCATTCCAAATATCAAAAGCCTACATCAAAAGATAAAAAAGTTACAGCCCGGACATGAATTTGTCATTCAGAAAGAAATAATGTGACCTTATGGTCAAAGTACAATGTCAAAGGTCAACAACCACGGAATGCGACACATCGCCTTGATATTATCTACCCACATTCCAAAATTCAAAAGCCTATCTCAAAAGATAAAAAATTTATAGCCCGGACATGAATTTGTCATACAGAAAGCAATAATGTAACCTTAAGGTCAAAGGTTATCAACCATGGCATGCGACACATCGCCTTGATATTATCTACCCACATTCCAAATATCAAAAGCCTACCTCAAAAGATAAAAAAGTAACAGCCCGGACATGATTAGTTCTGACGGACGGACAGACTGATCACTATAGGGCGTCCGCCACAAAGTGGGCGGCCCTAATAACAAAGATTTTATTGTCTCATTGACAATACACAGTATAGTAGTTTTACAACTCAGATTCAGTCAGACTGTTAAACCTACATAACACTTGAACCAGTTGGAAAAAGACCAAAAAAAGTCAGGATTTTAGCAATCTTGAAAACTGGCATTTATTGGGAATTTCCTTCCCGATTTGGGAAAAAAAAGATGATGTCTAATTGTGAATGGGGCCAAATAATGGCCCCCTGAAAAAGCACTGACATCTGTGAACATCTGGGAATACCTAATGTATTATTGTTTCTTACATTTTTTGTAACTTTTCCCAGTTTAGTCAGACCTTCCAATCTATGCTCTAGAAATTCCCATGTGTCTTGATAAGCTTCCGACCTGTCTTGTAACATAAAGATTTCTGTAGATTTGTACACACCAGCCAGACTGCCTCTCTTTGTATACCAATTAAACTGAAATGTACAAAGTGTGCTATAAGATTTGAAAAAGTCTTCAATTTTATTCATTCAGCACATATATATATTATACAATTATAGTCTTTTGTAGAGGTCGATATAAGTTTTAATAGACTCAAATATTAATATTGATCGACACGAAAGGTGGAGGTTAATATTATACAATTAATGACTTTGATATAGGTCACGATCAGGATTTATCAGCCAGAGAAAATGTAATATTCACCGAGCCGCTAGGCGAGGTGAATATACATTTTGAGGGCTGATAAATCCTGATAGGGACCGTATATCAAAGTCATTAATTGTTTTATTACATGAATAAAACCACCATCTCCCTTGATCAGAAAAAACTGAGGATGTATATTACATTTTGTAATTGTTGTAATGCTAGTTACCCTTAATATGTTTTATTTAATACTGCATTTTGATATCAATTTGCTGATAATCCTGAAATTCCAGTTTCAAATATTGAGAAGAGTATAATTGAATGAATATATCGCAGAACCGGCGTTTCTCCCATTTGTTTGTTGACACGCACGATGTATGTATAGCTGACGTCATTGAATTGTGTACAATTAATACAATCGATTTGATTGGACGACTGAATTTATTATGACGGCAATTCTGATTGGCTAAAACATAAAAACCAGGTCGATATCGGATTCCGCTTGACTACTATGCAGCGGAATCGTGCAGCGTACAAACATTTTATGTAATTTTAGTACTGTTGCGATTTATCGTGACCCGAGAGTTGGTTTTTGACCAATCAAAACCACGCAAAATTCTATTCATGTAATAATAATGTTTAAGTCTATAAAAACTTTTATCGACTGATACAAAAGACTTTAATTGTTTTATTATAATAATCAGAAAAAGGAATTATTTGTTGTTTCATTGACATTTGCAAGAAAATCAATATTTCTGGTATGAAATTCAGGTAATTCCATTGATATTATGTTGTCTCATTAACATATTTACCGTTATAGTCTCTACTTTTTAATGTTAAAAGTGAAAAAAGTAGTTTTTAGTTTATCATAATTATAACCACAAAAAAAACAAAAACAAAAACAAAAAAAATCTCCAACAAAACTCAAAAATAAAACCACCTGACAGCAATGTGATAGAAACAGGTAGTAAATATTGATTTTAATCAAACAAAGAAGGAAGAGGATTTAAAAATTTTGACCTCATACTTATAACAATTCCTAATATCTCCATATTTATATTTGAACAATTTTATAATCAACATTTCTACCAACTTGAATCCACTTTATTCCAGAATAATTTGTGCCAACATGGCACAGTGGTTTCATACAGAAGAAAAAAATGTGAAAAGTTTCCAAAAACAATGACTGCCAATTTTTGATCAGAAAAGCTCATTGAGTCTTTGGCTTAGGTGAACTAACAAATAAAGCAACTTCTTGTTATCACTGTCACAAAAGAATTCTAAGGCTGATTTTTTTTATTGAGGTTTTTTTCAAGACATGTCAATATTCCATACATCAGTAGATCTGTCTCCAGCATAGAACCAAATATCATCCATCAGCTTCCCAAGATTTTTCCAGGAATCTGCAGCATTCTGAGGCATTGCCTGTAAAGCCATCGCCTAAAATCAAAGCAAATACCTATCACAAAAAGCCTTGGTATATTTCTTTATGTATTATCAAGAAGTCAAACATATACAACATGTATTTATGTCTTATTGTTTTTGACCCCATAGTGTTATTTGCTGTATTTTTGATGTGTGGAACAAAGGCTGTATTATAAAATTCGTTCTGTATCTTGAACATATCTTTTTTGCATACACTTCAAGAGATCATTTAGACAAATTCAATAAGAGACCAATTATCTGGAATAAAATATTGCATGTGAAACTTTCTTTTTAAACCTAAAAATAAAATGATAAAGAAAAATTTACATGTAGAGGAACAGAGTAGCATTTAAAAAAAATTCATTAAGACCTGTGGTAGCAAGAATTTTCATTCAAAAAACCCAAAATTTGCAAATGACTTTCTAATAAACATTTGTATACAATCAGCTTTGCAATTTCTAAACTAGAGGCTCCTAGGAGCCTAAATCGATAACCTGAAAATGAAACTGAAGCTTTTCTTTTTTATAAGAAATTCCTGAATATAGCTGAAATACTGCTGGATGAAAAGCAAACATGCAATCAACCAACCAATGCTATAAGAAATTGTCTAACAATCAATAATTTTGATCTTTAAAGGAAATAACGGTTATAGGAGTTGTCTTACATATATGCATCAATAATCATTGTGCAGATCTTGATGAGCTGAATAATTTTGTATGGATAAGATTTTCCCTATGGTTTTCAAGTTACTGGTGAAAAATGTAAATTAGATAGTCTTGTAGAACTTTTGATGCTTAGGAGGAAGGTTCACTTCAAATTTGCTGTATCTGTTATACTTTTGTAACTATCAGCCAAAAACTATCTTGACCTGTCCCCCTCCTTTTCTATTTAAAGCCAAGGTAGCCATGTTGGTATTCAGCTGTCATGATTTGCACAATTTTGGTACAGGACATCCTAAAGACGATGTGTGCAATGTTCCAAAGCAGTCCTTCAATTGGTTTAAGAGGAGAAGATTTTTTAAAACAATTAAAATTCTTTAAAAAAAAATCAAAGAATGTGTCCATGGGACACAGATGTCCCCGCTAAAGAAAGTAGTTGTCTGACAGGTCTGAAAGTCGCTTAGGACTTACAACATGTGATACTGAACCACCCTGCCAAATTACAAATTGTACTCATGTACGATTTCTGAGAAAAGCTTGACGGAAATTCGTTCAGATGTACGTACGTACGGACAGACATGGGTAAAACTTAATGCCCCCTGACATGTCGTCGCAGGGACATAAAAATGTTCAAGGAGAATAACTCCTAAACTGTCCATCAGACAATCTTGACCATGAAGTAATTTGTGTAGCTCTCATCGAGTTGAACAATGTTATAAGCAATGCTAACTTTGTCTCTAGTTCTAATAATTTTCAACATTTTTAGGAACAAATCATCAATTTCGACAATTATGTGGCAATAACTCCTACAAGGACCCGTCGCACATGTACCACTTCAACTCAATGAAGAGTTTTTTTGGAGCTTTTGATGCTGAAGGAGGAGGGTCTCATGGTTGTCCTGTATCTGTTATACTTTTTGAGCTATAAGCCAAAAACTTTTTTTTGACCCCCCACCCTCTGTTCTATTTTTAGCCATGACGGCCATATTGAGTAATCTGCGACCATGGTTTGTAAACTTGGTAGAGGACATTTGACTGATGATGTGTACAAGGTTGCAAATCAGTACTTTAAGTGGTTTCATATGAGAAAATTATTAAAAATCAATTAAAACAGATTAAACAGTTCAGCAGACAATCTCGACCCTAGAGTCATTTTTGTAGCTCTCATAGAGAACAACTAAGCAATGCTAACTTTTTTCTGGTTCTTATAAATTTTAAGATTTTGATTTGTTTGTTTGTTTGAATATTGTTTAATCCCACTTTCAGCAATTTTTCTGCTTTATAATGGCGTCCAGTTTTTATTGGGGAAGGAAGCCAGAGTACCCGGAGAAAACGCTGACATTCGGTAGGACTGTCAATTAAGATTGAATTTGAGGGAGCCTCAAACTGGCAACTTCAAGTGTTGACAGTCAAGATGATCAATAGTAGAGGAACTACATTTACCTCTCAGGCCCCTCAAGATTTTGAGGCAAAATGGCAAAATTCATCAATTTGGACAATTAAAGGACAATAACTCCTACAAGGAGTCATCATACAACTTCTACTCAATGGAGTGTTTTGTAGAGCTTTTGATGCTGAAGAAGGTAGGGTAGGTTTCTTCGATTTTCCTGTATCTGTTATACTGTTTTAACTATAAGCAAAAAACTATATTTTGACCCTCCCCGTTCCAAGTTGGTTGGTCTGAGGCCATTATTTGTGCAAACTTGGTAGAGGACATTTTACTGATGATGTGTGCAAAGTTTCAAAGCAATCCCTTCAATGGTTTTGGAGAAGATTTTTAAAGAAAATTTAACGACGACGAAGGCTATGACGAACATTGACGACAACGACAACTGATGACAATGACTGATAATGACGGACGACAATGACTGACAACAACTGACTACAAGTGATGGCAATAGCTCACATGACCCTTCAGATCATGTGAGCTAAAAAGAAGCCATATGAATTTTTCTCCAAAAGGTCCTATGTAAAGCTAATTCCTGTAGTGTGGCTAGTTTGAATTACTAATTTCTACATTATATCTAAAAATATTAATATATAGATGAGCTCTTCATTTAAATTGATGGTTTTTAAATTTGGAGAATTTCAAATAGATAGGTAATAATATAATAAAACATCTTTTGGAACAATGCTAACTATGATTTACCTCTGCTTAAATATCTTTGGCAGTTTTTTAAATATTGCACATTAATTTGTTGTCCTATATAAAATTATTCATATACCTGCATTAAAACTAATGTTCATGTAGTTCAATTAAATAAATTATTGAAAATAATAATAACATTTATTTATTGCATATTGCATATATAATACCGAATTGTATACACAAAATAGCCCCGTGCGGGATCCGGGTGGCTAAAAGAATAGACAGCAGTCGCGCTAGCTTGTCGTAAAAGGCGACTAAATAGCGCCCAGTACCCTGACCGGCGTGTCAGGTCGGTTTGCCTAAAGACCGACTGGGATGTGTGCCCCAGGTGGTTGAATGGGGTACACCTGGCAAGCTGGGGTTGTCACGCCATAATACTGAAAACCTGACCGCAAACCATAGTAGTGCACCGTTTTGGGAAAAATGCCACGTTCCTCGCACGATAAAGAACGCTGCTGTAGTATTTCGATCCCGCTACAGGAAGGCTGAATTGCCAGACCCTATCCATCCTCCCATTTGCCAGTGGCAATCTAAAATCCGTTACCCCTATTTTTCCTTGTTACCCATCCCATTTTCATTCATCATCATTTCATGTTCATTTTATCATCTTTTTCATGTTCATCGCCTGAATATAGCTGAAATATTGCTGATCAGGCATTAAACACCATTAATCAATCAATCAATCAATATACACAAAATAGCCTTTTATTCTGGTTTTCAAATTTTCAGAGTAATGCTCATCTACAATACTATCACTGGACATAGTACCAGGATAAAATGGCATCCTTTTACCTTTAACTGCCAAAAATAAAATACAAAAATATTTTTAACTACAGGACAAAATTAACATTTCATTCATGGTATCTATAACTGAAATGCAAACTTTGTATTTTTACCATTAAATTTTTACTTGCTATAACTTGCTGAAGGTAAAGTCAAATGTCAACTGGCTGATATGCTCCAATATATTTAAAATACCAGTTTAATTCCAAACTCCAGCAGTCATTCATTTAAGGTGTAATTTGTAGTGATAGTACATCGAACAAAAAACTGCCTTTTTAGTAATTATTGAGCTAAAATATTTTGTGTTCTGTAATTTATCATATAATTAAGGTCTTTCCCCCTTTCCAAGGGAAAGACCTTCTTGTATTTCTTATGATTATTATTAAGGTCTTTCCCCTTTCCAAGGGAAAGACCTTACTGTATTTCTTATGATTATTTTTTTTCTGCCACAGATGTCAAAAAAGTGTCTTGACGTATCGCTTTGAAACTTGGCACACTTAACCGACACTACCTGGGCTCGACCTGGGTCACCCTGCGAGACCGATCTATTTTTAGTAACAGAGTTATCTCCCCAAACACTGTTTACCCTTGCGTTCAGATAAACTCAGAAACCATGACAGATATCAAAAATCTAAAGTGGGGAAAATGTTGTCTGACTTATGGCCATGACTTGTCATGCAAAAAAACATTCTACGATCCACTTCCTGTTTACGCGATTTTGATGCGAAGTTTGTCGAAAACGTCAAAGTTGTCGGATTTACACAAAACTTGGTTTCCAAGTAGATATGAGGGTCCTAAATACAAGTATCGGATCAAAAAAATTTTTTGGTCCACCATTTTCAAAATGGCCGCCATTGAAATTTTGTTTTCAATATAACTCAAAAACCGTAAAAAATTAAAGCAGACAATATATCAGAAAAATGTTCCTCTCATTGAGATCTACATTTGATATAAAGGTTCGAAAACTGTGCGACAAACCGTTTTAAAGGTTATGGCCCTTGACAGGTTTCGGCTAAAATTTGTTTTCGAAATAACTCAAAACCATACAAAATTGAAGCAGACAATATATGATCGGTTTTTTGGTTAAAACTTGAAAACGGTTAGAGATAATATAGTAAACATATAGGTTTATCATGATCAGTAGGAAAAGAGCTTCAATTTGAGCCAAAGGGCAGAGGTCATAGGTCAAGGTCATACCATAGCAACAAGGTAACTTAGCAACCATATATTTTTAGAATCAGAATGATGTACTTTACTGCAATATGTCATTACATGGCCGGAAGTGGCCTTTTGTCCCTAGCAACGGAATGAAAGTCCTTAACAACCATATTTTTTGGCTCGGGACCACTTTCTTTATTCAAATAACTCATTTTTATGACTGGAAGTGACATTTTGTGCTATAGCAAGACACAAAATCCCATAGAATCCAGTTGTTTTGGGGGAAGCAAGTGGAGTACCAAGAGAGAACCTAACTTAAGGATGGAGTCAAGCACACCCTGCCTTAAGTAGGGCTCAAAGCAGCAATATCAGGTGTTGACAGGCATGTGATCTATATATAAACAACCTTAACCACTAGGACACAGAGGATCCCTCTTTTAGAATTTTCACGATTAGTATTACATAGCTTTGATTTTGTGTAAACCCTGTCACGTGAAATGCTGTATTTGGAAAGGTTCTTTGAAAACGGTGATAGAAATTTAGAAAACATGATATTGCACGTCTATTTTTAACAAATTTGGAATTGCCCTGTAAACAGCCAATAAAAATTAACATTGAACTAAGTTCCTTTACAATCCAGTATAAACAAATGTGCATAAAAATATCAATTAATAATATAACAATTGTAGCCTTTAAATACGGTCGATAAAAAATATTGCCATGAGGTAACATATAAATATTTTTTCATATCGACCTAATTTCAAGGATGTAATATCAGATATAATGAAAGGGGGAAATATTGTTTTGAGATGTTTTCTGTTCAAAGATTGACAGACAGAAGGGCATGATATAATTCTGTTTTAGCTTTTCATTCACACTATCTCCTTGACTTTGTTGATACACATCTTTAATAAAAATTAATGTAAAAGGTGAATATAATTTTTACATTAACTTGTTTTTTTTTCAAGGGGTATAACTCGAATAAAAATGATCTAGTGGAGATGATTTTTGAACACATTTAAGATACATGTATTGTTGATTTTAACATTTGATTTAAATTGCATAAGAATCTTACTACAAATGTAGACATATATGCATGAGAGCAAAAAGAAAATTTTTCATAACAGTTTACATTCCAAGTGGAAATAACTTCCACAACTAGAGGCTCCCAGGAGCCTGTAATCGCTCACCTGGAATCCAAATGACTTAAACTATATTAAAATTTTTGAAATTAACAGTTTCAGTCTAGTTGTTATAGCTTTTAAGTTACTGTGCAAAAACTAAACATTTCTTCAAAAAATTTGTTAAATACAATAACTCCTATAAGGTGCCATCCACAATTTCTGAAAATTAAATGGTTTTTAGGCATTGTCCTTTAGGGTACTTTAGAAATTTACAGTTTTACTCTACTAATAGGTGTGTTATAGACTAATTTATAATTAAAAAACTGTTCATATGTCCAAATTCATAATGAAAGGGCAATAACTCCTATAAAGAGTCATCTTGCAATTTTTGGACTAAGCAATCATTTGTTGGGCTTCTATTGCTGATCATTTGTGCAATTTACAGTTTTAATCTAGCTACTATAGTTTTCAAGTTACAGGACAAAAATGGAAAATTTCTTAACAAAATTGTCATTTAAGGGCAATAACCCCTATAAGGAGTCATCTGACAATTTCAGACCAATTAAATGAATTGTAGGGCTTTTTTGCTGATCATTTTTGCAATTTATTATTTCACTCTAGCTGCTATGGTTTTTAAGTTACAGGACAAAAACGGAAAATTTCATAAAAAATTGCAATTTAAGGGCAATAACTCCTATAAGGAGTCATCTGACAATTTCAGACCAATCAAGTGAATTGTAGGGTCTTTATTGCTGATCATTTGTGCAATTTACAGTTTCAATCTAGCTGCTATAGTTTTCAAGTTACAGGACAAAAACGGAAAATTTCATAAAAAATTGCCATTTAAGGGCAATAACTCCTATAAGGAGTCATCTGACAATTTCAGACTAATACAGTGAATTGTAGGGCTTGTATTGTTGATCATTTTTGCTATTTACAGTTTTACTCTAGCTGTTATAGTTTTAAAGTTACAGGACAAAAACGGAAAATTTCATAAAAAATTACCATTTAAGGGCAATAACTCATATAAGGAGTCATCTGACAATTTCAGACCAATCAAGTGAATTGTAGGGTCTTTATTGCTGATCATTTGTGTAATTTACAGTTTCAATCTAGCTGCTATAGTTTTCAAGTTACAGGACAAAAACGGAAAATTTCATAAAAAATTGCCATTTAAGGGCAATAACTCCTATAAGGAGTCATCTGACAATTTCAGACTAATACAGTGAATTGTAGGGCTTGTATTGTTGATCATTTTTGCTATTTACAGTTTTACTCTAGCTGTTATAGTTTTAAAGTTACAGGACAAAAACGGAAAATTTCATAAAAAATTACAATTTAAGGGCAATAACTCATATAAGGAGTCATCTGACAATTTCAGACCAATCAAGTGAATTGTAGGGTCTTTATTGCTGATCATTTGTGCAATTTACAGTTTCAATCTAGCTGCTATAGTTTTCAAGTTACAGGACAAAAACGGAAAATTTCATAAAAAATTGCCATTTAAGGGCAATAACTCCTATAAGGAGTCATCTGACAATTTCAGACTAATACAGTGAATTGTAGGGCTTGTATTGTTGATCATTTTTGCTATTTACAGTTTTACTCTAGCTGTTATAGTTTTAAAGTTACAGGACAAAAACGGAAAATTTCATAAAAAATTACCATTTAAGGGCAATAACTCATATAAAGAGTCATCTGACAATTTCAGACCAATCAAGTGAATTGTAGGGCTTTTATTGCTGATCATTTTTGCCATTTACAGTTTCACTCTACCTCGTATATTTTTCAGGTTATATTGTAAATACCAAAAATTTTGTCAAAAATCGTCAAAAAAGGGCAATAACTCCTACAAGAAGCCAATACACAACTTCGCACTAATAGCAACTATTGTAGACCTTAATGTGCTGATCAATTTGAAGTAACGGTTTTCTCTATAGCTATTATAGTTTTTTAGATAATGATCAAAAACCTGTGTTGACCCCCATGTTCTATTTTTAGTAACAGCGGCCATATTTGTCTGTTGATCAACACCCTGGGTACAAACTTGAAACTAGGAACCCTAAGGATGATTGTGGCCAAGTTTGAAAAAAACTGGCCCAGTGGTTTCAGAGGAGAAGATTTTTGAAAAAGTTTACGACGGACGACAGACGACGGACGACGGACGACGGACGACGGACGACAGACGACGGACGACGGACGACGGACGACGGACGCCAAGTGATAGCAATAGCTCACATGGACCTTCGGTCCAGGTGAGCTAAAAACAACCATTCTGTGATGAATTTCGAAATTATCTCAGATACATGTACATGTATTATTTGACAATTGATTTATATTTTATTAAAATCTGCTAAGAAATGTAGGCAAAAAGACAACTCCCACAAAAATCATTGATCTGTGCTAATTTTCAAACTTACTCATTATTAACATAAAGATTTGAACTGAATTAAAACAAGTTTGGACACAGAAAAATATGTCTCGCCTGCATTCTGCTTCAGTAATGAACAAAATTACGTCATGAGCATCATGTAAATACCACTTAAAATATAAAATGCTTGGTTACAGAAACTGACCTAATCCAAAAACTTTAACGCAGCCACTGGCCCATGAAATTTAGTTCAAGGTCAGGTGAAACCTACCAGACAGTCATGTTCTATTCATCACCAACATATTTACGAAATATTGTCATCCTACCATGCATACATGTAGTTGCAGAGGAACTGCCGTAATCTAAAAATGTTAACGTAGTCATTAAACCATGAAATTGTGGACAAGGTCAGGTGACACCAACGACATGCAATATTCATCAGCAACCTATATATCAAATATTGTTATTCTACCATACATGGTTACAGAGGAACTGCCCTAATACCAAAACTTGAACATACTCGCTGGACCGTGAAATTGAGGTCAAGGTCAGGTGACAGTACTGGCAAGTACTCATCATAAGCTTCCACTACCACTACCTAGGGCCTAGGCTTACAGATATGAGGCAAAATGTTCAAGTGTTAACGCGGCCACCGCCGGATTCCCATATAAATGTCTCGCCTCCAGTGACTATTGTCACAGGGGAGACAAAAAATTGTTTAAGAAATTAAGATATGAAAGCACATAAAAATGTTTACATATAATTTACATTTCCAGTTGGCATAATTTCCACAAAAATTATAAATCAGTGCTGATTTTTTGTAACTTGTCTTTGATAGTGTTAATATAAATACATTTGATATAAATTTCTTTAAAATGGAAGAAGAAATGTGGGCATACATATGATCAATTACAATACAATTTTCCTAATGATTTATAATTCTATTGGCCATAACTCCAACAAAAATTATCAGTAGGTGCTGATTTTCAATTGTTCAACATATTGCTGAATTAAACATTTGATTTAAATTTCATCAAAATCTGATAAGAATGTAGACGACAACAATACAGTTTCCATTTAATGCAAAGAACTAAAATGTTTGATTGGTGCTGATTTTTTTTTGCTTATCCATGATATTGTACACTACAAACACCAAAACCATAATTTCCTAGCCAAAACCTTAATTTCCCAATCAAAACCTTAATTTTTTAAGAGTTGACTGTAAAATTAAGTGTTCTTTTCTTAAATTAAGGGTGTGACGGGGAAATTAAGGTTTTGACGCGGAGATTAAGGTTTTTACTCGGAGATTAAGGTTTTTTGTGGATTGGACCCCTGGGTCGATTTCAATGACCTCGGGCAATGTTGTTGATAACAATCATGTACTATACTGTAGATCACTATCAATTTGTCTGTGGCTATAACTTTATCAATGTATACAATTATTTTTTGTCCAAATAAATACAGATCATGTGCAAAAAAATAAAAAAATATTACAATGCACGAACGTGAATGCATTTCCTGTCAACTTTTCATAACGAAAGGTATTATTAATTGCAAAATTGTTTAATAAAAGTTATGTATTTCGTAAGGTACTGTGATTGTTTTATAAATATTGCAATATAACATTTACATTTGAAGATCAGAAGGTAATTTAATTTACAAGAAACTTCGCCGAACGGAGATTCAATACACATCCGCCATATTGTTTACCTGTGACGAATATGAAAAGAATAAAGGACGGATGTTACTAAAGTATTTGTTTTGAACGTTGTTTTTAATTACTTTGATTTTTTTTGTTTCCCCAACAGGTTTCATGGTAAGTTTGAGTTATTTACATTTTGTTTACTGTTTAAAAATGTTTTTGTTTCGTTTTGGTTTGTTCTTTTAGCAGTTTTTGCTGTTTTAAACTTTTTTTTATAATTTTATTGTTCTTTATTTTTACGTTGGTGTAAATGTCGTTAATTTTATAAATTTAATTTGTTGAACTGCCGTCAGCGGTGGCTTTAAAATGAAACTGTTTTATTAATGAATACTCAAATAATAAATAATTAAAATAAATAATTTCTGTGTTGTTGGGGGAATTCTTTTTAGTTAAATCTTTTTTGCAACTGTTATTTGCGATGACTTTTAAATGGTTTATTTATGACCATTTCAACCCTTATTTAGTTTACCAACATTGTGTTTAAGATTTACATAATAAATTGCAGCGTCAATATGTAGTGAATTTATTTTCTCAACCTCTCAATTCTCAAATTTTGTCAGTGACAGTTGACAGTTTCGTACCTCTGGTCAACAAAATGAAATAAGAGGATTACAAGTTTTTTCTTACAAGACTGCATTATACTATAACAAAGCATTATTTTTATAGAAGACGTGTCTACTGAAATACGACAAGAATTATCTTTCGCTGTATTTACCTGCATTTTACTACAACAAATCATTATTTTTACAGCAGAGACGTGATTACGTGTATACTGATTACATCTTTAATGTTGTATGATAGTGTGTACTTTAAGATATATTATGTTGCACGAGAATTATATTTGTCTCTTGTTACAATTGTTTTCAAATAAAGTATCTATTTTCTTAAAATGTATTTCAGCTGTAGCATATATATGCACTTGTACGTTTTTTACCGATCCGGGATATGCGAGGGGGGATGTGTAAAAATCGAACTGTATTTATCATTGCGCTTCAAAAAACAATTGTTTTTTGTTTGAATAACTATTAACGCAAGTTTCAGCTATTTTTCAGCTATATTATGGCGCCCAGTTTTTTATTGCCGACGTAAACCCAGGACACTACCAATTGCAAAAGCACTTATTGCGCTGACGGCGAAAAAGTTGTTTTACCAGACGAAATATTTCTACTATGTATTTTCTTATATACTGGGAGAAGAATTTAGAACTTGTTTTCTAATCCCATCTTGTATTATGCCTACATGTATTGTGAACTATGCATTTATCAATAAAATAATGTTTACATTAAATATTACTTACTAAGAACATAAACAACTTTATAATAAATGAGCATGTGCGCACATAATAAATGAGCATGTGCGAACAGATAGGATTACTGACGTCTTAATTTCAAGTTGTTAAACGGCACTGTCTTAAAAAGCGGTGTGTAAAAATACCGCATACTACCAGTTAGTGCACTAACAACATGAAGATTAACAGTAATCACCACAAACAACAAATAATATCAAAGAATAATGCATAAATTAATAAAAATTTTACCGAGTTCCGTATTTTTTTTATTTTGTAGTTTTAGACATATTTGCATTTTTATCGGCACGTGCCGATTTTTTATTTGTTTTTATCGGTCACCTGTGTAATGTGTTCACTCAACCGAAGATAATTGCATAATTGTATCGAGATCATTATGTGTTTGCGGAAACCTTATGTGAACGTAATTAAAACAGAAGTTATCAAATTTAAGCAATTTATGATTGGTATCATTTTATTTATAATAACAAACCAGATACAAGAAAAGTCATGTCAATGTAGTAAGCAAAAATGGGAGTCATTTTTCAACAGAATGGATTTCGCGTTAGAATCTGTCAAATCGTTTGCCATTATTTATAGTCCACTCATAGAGTACTCATCTAATAAAAAAAGTGTAATTTTAGTGAAGAAAATGAGTACTGACGATTAACAATTATTTTTGGACAATGATAGGACATACAAATAAATCGACTGATATGATATTCTGATACGATATGGAATTTTCCGGCAAAATCACGTATATTACCTCATGAGGTCTTTCTAGACGGGTCCATAGAAATAAACAAGAATACCCAAGAACACACAAGAATACCTTATAAAACTACAAAATTGACAAGAAAACAATATTTTGGGGGCTTCGGTGGCCGAGATGTTAAAGTAGTTCGTCCGTCTACTATTGATCACGTGGTCTATCAACACTGAGGTTGCGGGTTCAAGTCTCACTGCGGGCAGAGTGTACTCGACTCAAATCTTAATTAACAAGGATTTCCAGTTTTCCTACCGCAGGTCGGGAGTTTTCTCCAGGTACTCCGGCTTCCTCTCCTAATAAAAACTGGACGCCATGATATAGCTGAAACTGGCTGAAAGTGGCGTTAAACACCAATTAAACAAAACAATATTTTTGTGCAAAAAATACATATTGCAAGATGTGAAATAGTTTTTATGAGCATTATCTGACAGAGCCTCGCATTTCAACCCGTTTCAAAGGCTGCTGCAAACAAATTGAATATATTTTTTTGACATTGTAAGAATATTTCGTCCGACCAGGGGCATAAGGTTGTCGGTGCAGGACGTTAAAAACTCCCCCAAGACAAGTGTACGAATATTGTATATTTACAATGTATGTACTAATTGTACATGTTTCACCACACAGTCATTTTCACCCCGACGCCATCTGTAAGTACATACGTCGCGTGTTTGTCTATGTTGATCTATAAATTGTAAAATCAGTAAATAAAATAGATAACTTCCAGCCTTTTGAAATCCTCTGATGTTGAATCCTTGTTGGATGTTCAATATTTTTAGCACAGTTTAGTCGTAGCGCGGAAAGAAAATCCGTTCGTTACAAATGCGTTTAATTATAGACAACAAGGCTAAAAGAGTCTTTAACCTTGTCCATTTTGAAAAATGACGCGACTCAAATGTCAATGTTAAAGTGATTTTAATACCCGTTCTGAATAAAGTATAAACACTTCTGTTCTAGATGTCACAATGTAAAACACGCTTGTAGTATTTCAAAACAAAATCTCGCATTCATAAAAAAGTCAGTCTTTGTTTCGCTCATACGATTTAGTCAATACTATAGCCATTTCGGATTTTAAAGTATTAATTATATGCTTTAAGTAAGAAGATGCTTAACATTTTTAAAACAGTTTGGAATTCTCGCAACTACGAATACATTATCTCACACTGGGTACAAGAGGAAAATATGTTTAGTTTTTCATAAAAAAAGAAATATCATTTATATAAGCTCAATTAGGGTTCAACTGATAATTTACCAATGTTTTCCTTCACAACATCATTGATACTTTCTACCTTCTTCAGAAAATGAAAAATAACTCCTATAAATAATTATAGTTATAATTGTCTGATTAGATGGACACCTGCCGATATTATAACGTAACTATATCCAACAGATTGATGACGAAGCAATAGCCAAGAAGTATATTCATTACAAATGATTTTACGGTTTTAAAAAATAATAAAATGACCAAACGTTAAGTGTACTTGATAAAATTTCATAAATAATGTCTATTGGTGATATTTGGGTTTTTTTCGTGCAACGTAATCGGTTTTTTTTCAGCCGGTGTGCACAACTTTGGCTCTCGTAATCTTTATTGCTTAATTTGCGTGCATTTTTTCCGACCAGAACTACCAAAAATTCAAAATTACATTTTTGATGTTGTTTCCAGTTCAAATTAAATTCGGAGCTTCTAAAGGTAATAAGAAAGAACAAGTCACAAAAAAAAGATTTTTTAAAATTTGCTTACGTGCAATTTAGTTCGCAATAAAATGCATTTTACATTTTCTGCTTTACGTCCGTGCACGTGCCCCTTTACCACACATCGATTTTACAATACACCAGCATTAAGTTGGTAACAAAAAATATTTAAACCTGTAAAATAATGATTACAAAATTCCAGAAACCAAATTATATATATAATAGAATTAAACTTTTTACAGTACCTGACGTAGCATTGAACTTATTGCGTATTGAGGAACAACAAAGAAATTATTTAATTTAATTATTTAATATTTAAGTAATCATTAATAAACAAATTTTCATTTTAAAGCCACCGCTGACAGTAGAACAGTTACGCAAATAAAATGGTAAAAAATAAAACGACATTAAGCACCAACGTAATAATAAGGCAAAAATAAATTAAACAATTTTAAACAGCAACAGATTTAAAAAGAACACAGTAAAACGATCAAAACATGAAACAGGTAACAAAATTTAAATTTAAATAACACAAACTTCCCATGAAACCTGTTGGGGAAACAAACAGAAAACAAAGAAATTAAAAACAACGTTCAAAACATACTTTAGTAACATGCGTCCTTTATTCTTTTCATATTCGTTACAGGTAAACAATATGGCGGATGTGTATTGAATCTCCGATCGGCGAAGTTTCTTGTAAATTAAATTACCTTCTGATCTTCGAATGTAAATGTTAAATTGCAATATTTATAAAACAATCACAGTACCTTACGAAATACATAACTTTTATTAAATAATTTTGCAATTAATAATACCTTTCGTTATGAAAAGTTGACAGGAAATGCATTCACGTTCGTGAATTGTAATATTTTTATATTTTTTTGCACATGATCTGTATTTATTTGGACAAAAAATAATTGTATACATTGATAAAGTTATAGCCACAGACAAATTGATAGTGATCTATAGTATAGTACATGATTGTTATCAACAACATTGCCCGAGGTCATTGAAATCGACCCAGGGGTCCAATCCACAAAAAACCTTAATCTCCGAGTAAAAACCTTAATCTCGGCGTCAAAACCTTATTTCCCCGTCACACCCTTAATTTAAGAAAAGAACACTTAATTTTACAGTCAACTCTTAAAAAATAAAGGTTTTGACTGGGAAATTAAGGTTTTGGCTAGGGAATTAAGGTTTTGGTGTTTGTAGTGGTAGATATAAACAAAATTATTTAACTTGTACTAAATCCTGACAAGAAATGTAGGTTTGAGAGTGTTAACAAGCCAAGAGAACGTATGGCATTTTTTTAAACTAATAATTGTACCCTTGCTTTTTGTTTTTGTTCTTTTTTTTGGCAAGGGTAGGAATTATGTCTCATTTCTTGTAATGTAGCAGTGCGGGATTGAATCTATCCCCACACTTTGATGTCAAATAGTTGTATATATAATCAGCTAAGAACATTATTGATATCTTTCAACATTGTCACCATTTTTTTCTTTAAGATTGGTCAGTACTGATAAGTGATTATAATTATTGCCGTTTTTAATTACCTGCTGTGCATTAGGACATTCATGTCTCTGTTTTAATACATTTATTACATGGAAACAATAATGAACTCTGAATGCTGTATTGCATCTTAGGAAGGTGGCATATATGTATATTACTGGATTCTTAATATGGAATGGCTTTTCTAGTATGCAAATAAGCACAATTTTACTAAAATTAGGTCACCATTATCCATATATGGAAAAATTATCAATGACTCATATCATAGCATTTGAAAAGACCAAACAAAAAATTTCTTCAATAAATATCATTTCCCCGTTAGTTTCATAATGTCTGAGGCTTTAATAATGTAGAGATGAATACAATGTTTGAATATTGTATAAATAGATTGAAGTTAGAATTTTTTCTTTGGTACATTACAAGTAATGGGACCAAATTCTGTTGTTTATCTGACATATTACAAAACTAACATCGGATTATAATGGCAGTATAATTTGGCCTTAGGAAGCATTTTTTTATGTCCCCTGATTCACTTGCTGCAGAAGACAAAAATAAAATTGGTACAGAAATCAAATTGGTGGATTGCATTACTTAAAAAAAAGTATAAACTAAAATTTAAGATGAAAACAGACTAAGTCTGCAAAAAAGCACAAATGTATCTATAAGATATAACAGACTTAGTGTCACGATCTGAAAATTTCAAAAAAATATTTCAATCAATACTAATGGAGATGCACACGTTTACCTGGAAATTGTAGGCAATAACTCTATATATACAAGGTACCTATTCAGGTCCTGTCTTTTGGCTCGAGGTTGATATCAAGGTCTAAACAACAAATTTCAAATTTTCTGAACTTATCTTTACATGAAATTACCACTAATTATAATTACCTGTGGCCATTTATTTAGATAAGGTATAATCATTCTTAATCTGGTTTCCACAGCGTTCTGTATAAATTCACCTGTTTTAGGTTTTCTGTATAAGAAGTAAATTTATTTACAAGTTTATCATTAATCTGTAGTGTAGGTAGGATAAGTAACATGGTGTAATGTATAATGCAGCAGGTTTTAGCTTGTTTTGATTTTATATTTTAAAATTACAACTAGAGGCTCCGAGGAGCCTGTGTCGCTCACCTGAACCTGAAACCAAACAACCCTTTTTTATCCAGCTTTTCTTTGCTATAAGGAATTGCCCAACACTTATGCAAAAGTCATTAATTTTGACCTTTTAAGGGAAATAATTCCTATAAGGAGGAGCTTTTGATGCTTAGAGGGAGAAGGGAGGTTCACTTCAAATTGTACCTGTTATACTTTTTTAACTATCAGTCGAAAACTCTCTTGACTCCACCCCCCCCCCCCATTTTCTATTTTAAGCCAACGTAGCTATGTAGGTAGTCAGGTGTCATGATTTGCACAATTTTGGTAGAGGACGTCCTAAAGATGATGTGTGCAATGTTTCAAAGCAGTCCTTAAATGGGTTATATAGGAGAAGATTTTATAAAATCAAGTAAAATTGATTAAAAAAAGTTCAAGGAGAACAATTCCTAAACGGTTCATCAGACAATCTTGACCCTCAGTCATTTTTGTAGCCCTCATAGAGGAGAACAATTAAGCAATTCTAACTTTTTCTCTAGTTCTAATAATTTTCAAGATTTTGAGGCAAAAATGTCAAAAATAATCAATTTTGACAATTAAAGGGCAATAACTCCTATAAGGAGGCCTTATACAACTTCAACCCAATGGAGTGTTTCGTAGAGCTTTTGATGCAGATGAAGGCATGTCTCTTCGGTTTTCCTGTATCTTTTACACATTTTTAAATATAAGCCAAAAACTGTATTTTATACCCCCCTCCATTCTATTTTTAGCCATGGTGGCCATGTTGGTTAATCTGCAGCCATGGTTGGTGCAAACTTGGTTGAGGACATTTGACGGATGATATGTACAAAGTTTCAAAGCAGTACTTTCAGTGGTTTCAGAGGAGAAGATTTTTAAAAAATTAATTAAAATCGATAAAAAAACCGTTCAAGGGGAATAACTCTTAAACGCTTCATCAGACAATCTTAACCCTAAAGTCATTTTTGTAGCTCTCATAGAGCAGAACAATAAAGCAATGCTAACTTTTTCTCTAGTTCTAATAATTTTCAAGATTTTGAGGCAAAAATGTCAAAAATAATCAATTTTGACAAATAAAAGGCAATAACTCCTGTAAGGGGTCATCATACAACTTTGACCCAATGGAGTGTTTCGTAGAGCTTTTGATGGTGATAAAGGCATGTCATTTCAGTTTTCCTGTATCTGTTATACTTTTTGAACTATAAGCCAAAAATTGTGTTTTGACCTCCCCCCCCCCCCGTTCTTTTTTTAGCCATGGCTGCCACGTTGGTTAATCTGCGGCCATGGTTGATGCAAACATGGTTGAGGACATTTGATGGATGATTTGTACAAAGTTTCAAAGCAGTACTTTCAGTGGTTTCAGAGGAGAAGATTTTAAAAAACCTATTAAAATAAACAGTTCAAGGGAAATAACTCTTAAACGGTTAATCAGACAATCTTGACTCTAAGCCAATTTTGTAGCCCTCATAGAGCATAACAATTAAGCAATGCTTACTTTTTCTCTAGTTCTAATAATTTTCAAGATTTTGAGGCAAAAATGGCAAAAATCATCAATTTCGACAATTAAAGGGCAATAACTCCTACAAGGAGTCGTCATACAACTTTGACCCAATGGAGTGTTTTGTAGAGCTTTTGATGCTGAAGAAGGACAGTTTCTTTGGTTTTCCTGTATCTGTTATACTTTTTGAACAATAAGCCAAAAACTGTATTTTGACCCCTGTTCTATTTTTAGCCATGGCGGCCATGTTGATTGGTCTAATGCCATGATTTGTGCAAACTTGGCAGAGGACATTTTACTGATGATATGTGCAAAGTTTCAAAGCAATCCCTTCAGTGGTTTTGGAGGGGAAGATTTGTAAAGACCAGAGGCTCTTAAGAGCCTGTATAGCTCACCTGATTTTATAGGCAATGAAGATGGCATTTCCCTGATGTTAAACTAAGTCCTGTAATTTTCAATAAACTATAAATAGGACCATCCAAACAATATTACTAGAAAGCTTTGTTTCATTGGTTAACCAGTTGTATAGAG
Organism: Limnoperna fortunei; assembly: GCA_944474755.1. Lineage (NCBI taxonomy): Eukaryota > Metazoa > Mollusca > Bivalvia > Mytilida > Modiolidae > Limnoperna > Limnoperna fortunei. Next base: position 40,934,503 of record OX104112.1, read on the forward strand.
AAGATTTTTCTTATTTGCCCATAGGGTCCTATGTAAAACTAAGTCCTGCGGCGGTGGTGGCCATTTTGAATTTCCAATTGCCATAAAAAACATAAACTTTATAAAGGACCATCCAAACAATATTGCTAGTAAGTTTTTGTTTCCATTGATTAACCTGTTTCAGAGAAGAAGCCTTTAAAAACTTTTTCCCATAGGGTCCTATGTTAAACTAAGTCCTGCGGTAGCGGCCATTTTGAATTTCCAATTGCCATAAAAAACATAAACTTTATAGAGGACCATCCAAACAATATTGCTAGTAAGTTTTTGTTTCCATTGATTAACCGGTTTCAGAGAAGCAGCCTTTAAAAACTTTTTCCCATAGGGTCCTATGTTAAACTAAGTCCTGCGGTAGCGGCCATTTTGAATTTCCAATTGCCATAAAAAACAAACTTTATAGAGGACCATCCAAACAATATTGCTAGAAAGTTTTGTTTTGATTGGTTAAACGGTTTCAGAGAAGAAGCCCTTTTAAACTTTTTTCTCATAGAGTCAAATGTTAAACCAAGTCCTGCGGTGGTGGCCATTTTGAATTTCCGATTGGGATAAAAAACATTAACTTTATAGAGGACCATCCAAACAATATTGCTAGTAAGTTTTGTTTCCATTGGTTGACTGGTTTCAGAAAAGAAGCCTTTCAAACTTTTTCCCATAGGGTCCTATGTTAAATTAAGTCCTGCGGTGGCAGCCATTTTGAATTTCCAATTGCCATAAAAAACACAAACTTTATAGAGGACCATCCAAACAATATTGCTAGTAAGTTTTTGTTTCCATTGATTAACCGGTTTCAGAGAAGAAGCCTTTTAAAACTTTTTCCCATAGGGTTCTATGTTAAACTAAGTCCTGCGGTGGCGGCCATTTTGAATTTCCAATTCCCATCAAAAACACAAACTTTATAGAGGACCATCCAAACAATATTGCTAGTAAGTTTTGTTTTGATTGGTTAAACGGTTTCAGAGAAGCCCTTTTTAACTTTTTTCCCATAGGGTCCTATGTTAAACTAAGTCTTGAGGTGGCGGCCATATTGGTTTACCAATCAAAATAAAAACACAAACTTTGTAAAGGTCCATCCAATGAACATTATGGCCAAGTTTGGTTTCAATTGGCCAAGTGGTTTCAGAGAAGAAGATTAAATTGTAAAAAGTTTACAGACGCCGACGACGACGACGACGACGACGCCGACGGACGCAAAGTGATAACAATAGCTCACATGACCCTTTGGGTCAGGTGAGCTAAAAAGTTAATGATGACGACGACGACGGACGCCAAGTGATGGCAATAGCTCACCCGAAGCTAAATAGAACATGTGTGGACAAAGAAAGTTCACTATTTATAATAAATGAGCAGTGCAATAAATTCAATTCACTATGGGTAGGCAATATATCAGTTATTGAAACATCATATCACAATGTGATGTTCAAATAGAATGATAATTTTGAATTAGCTAGTAATAATTTTAAGTTAAGTTCAGCAGGTTTTAAGTTTTTATTCAGACAAGAAAAAATAATATAGTGAGAGGACATTTTACTGATGATATGTGCAAAGTTTCAAAGCAATCCCTTCAGTGGTTTTGGAGGGGAAGATTTGTAAAGACCAGAGGCTCTTAAGAGCCTGTATCGCTCACCTGATTTTATAGGCAATGAAGATGGCATTTCCCTGATGTTAAACTAAGTCCTGTAATTTTCAATAAACTATAAATAGGACCATCCAAACAATATTACTAGAAAGCTTTGTTTCATTGGTTAACCAGTTGTATAGAGAAGATTTTTTTATTTGCCCATAGGGTCCTATGTAAAACTAAGTCCTGCACGGTGGTGGCCATTTTGAATTTCCAATTCCCATCAAAAACACAAACTTTATAGAGGACCATCCAAACAATATTGCTAGTAAGTTTTGTTTTGATTGGTTAAACGGTTTCAGAGAAGAAGCCCTTTTTAAATTTTTTCCCATAGGGTCCTATGTTAAACTAAGTCTTGAGGTGGCGGCCATATTGGTTTACCAATCAAAATAAAAAACACAAACTTTGTAAAGGTCCATCCAATGAACATTATGGCCAAGTTTGGTTTCAATTGGCCAAGTGGTTTCAGAGAAGAAGATTAAAATGTAAAAAGTTTACAGACGCCGACGACGACGACGACGACGACGACGCCGACGGACGCAAAGTGATAACAATAGCTCACATGACTTCGGATCAGGTGAGCTAAAAAGTTAATGATGACGACGACGACGGACGCCAAGTGATGGCAATAGCTCACCCGAAGCTAAATAGAACATGTGTGGACAAAGAAAGTTCACTATTTATAATAAATGAGCAGTGCAATAAATTCAATTCACTATGGGTAGGCAATATATCAGTTATTGAAACATCATATCACAATGTGATGTTCAAATAGAATGATAATTTTGAATTAGCTAGTAATAATTTTAAGTTAATACATTCAGCAGGTTTTAAGTTTTTATTCAGACAAGAAAAAATAATATAGTGAGAGAAAAAGCAATATCTACTAGTATATGCTGCTATGAGAAGTTGACAAAACGTGGACCAGCTCTAAGAAGTCCTAAGTATACCCCAACTCGATCATTTTTCGGCTCAGAAATCAGTTAGTAGATATCTGACTGACATGGAATGGGGAGGCACAATACAACTCATCATGCCTTTTAAAACATTTTCCCATAGGGTCCTATGTTAAACTTAGTCTTGCGGTGGTGGCTATTTTGAACTTCCGGTTAGCATAGAAAACAAACTTTATAAAGGACAATCTTAAAAATATTGAAAGTAAGTTTTGTTTTGATTGGGTAAATGGTTTCAGGGAAGAAGCCCTTTTAAAACTGTTTTCCCATAGTATCCTATGTTAAACTAAGTCTTGCGGTGGTGGCCATATTTTTCCAATCCAAATAAAAAACACAAACTTTGTAAAGGTCCATCCAATGAACTTTATGGCCTAGTTTGGTTTCAATTGGCCAAGTGGTTTCAGAGAAGATTAAAATGGAAAACGTTTAAAGACACAAAGTGATAACAATAGCTCACTTGACCCTTTGGGTCACGTGAGCTAAAAAAAAACATCCAGAAAACATGTGTGATGGACCGAGTGAAAAAAACTATAGTCAATTTCATTGAATCCGGTAGGATACTATAAAGTTGAAAGGTAATTTTGTGCTAGATATAAATAATGACACATGATAACTAAGAAATTATAAACATATTTACTCTTCATAATTTTCAGTTCTACTTTTCATGTGCTTCACTAACTGCTCATTACATTCTTGGTAGAAATAGAAAACTAATTCAACTCCACCTCTGGAAAACATGCCATGAGCTACACCTGGTAAACCTTCAAGTTCAGCTCCTGTAAAAATTGCTTTCAAAATAAGTAAAGTAGTGCTGATACTAATTTCTTTTAACAACTAAATATGAGACATAATATAATTCCCTTACATGTTTAAGTGGCATGTACCATTCTAATAACTAACAACTCAATGTAACAACCTTCATTATATTTTATGGGTCAGCTATTTTGGTGAAAAATAAGGTCATAATTACCAACTGATAGCTATATAGATCATTGAGTAACAAATTATACAGGTACTAGTCAGTCTCCAATCAACAATACATGTAAAGAAAAACATATTCTACATTATATAAATTACATGTATAGCCCACAGATTACCTGCAATCAAAGCTTTGCTGGTCCAACCAAACTGGGGAACAAATGGTAAAGAAGCCTTAAGTACTTTCTGTTTGGTATCATATTCTGTGTGTCCTGATGAATATGAATCACTTGAAAGTGAGCCATGTCTGGAAATCAGCTGTGCAACTGATAAATGTTTTCTGGTTACTGAAAATAAAAAATCTTATGATAAGGCACATTGTTTAATACAACATTTATAAGAATGTCATAACTATTGAATCATAAAACTGGTTTAGTGGAATATAATGTGTACATTGTGTTGTCCAGTGTTGAATGGGAAGGAAGCCAAACCTGGTAAGTACTGCAGGCTTTCAGAAAAACTGTCAATCTTTGTCAATTAAGGTTAAGTCAAGCAAATCTCAGTGTTCTCAAGCTGGGGATCAAGTAGATGACAACATTAACCACTCTGACACAGAGGCCTATACACTGAATGGACAAAAGTTACTCAAATTATCAAAGGTCAACTAAAATAGCAGCTTTGTGAGAATACAAATACAAGCGAAATATCATCAGCCTATGTCGAAAAGTTCAAAACAAAAAGTTATGAAGCTGACACCATAATGTACCAAATATATGTAAGTCTTGCTCATAATGTCTGTATAGTTAAAGCCTCTAATATCATAATAGCATGCAACTGACCATACTTCAATATAACGAGTATATATCTCATTATGTTTGTTAATACATTAAAATCTTCTAATTTGTGACAGTTCCGAATAAAAGAATTCATGAACCTATATGTCATTATATTGTACAAATATGGAACAATAATGTTTATTATCAATATTTTGCAGTATTTTACTTCAATCTTTATGTGCTGTATTATCCCATCTCACTCTTCTAGTGTGAGATGGTCCTATTTCACCTTGTTGTCATGGCGTCGTTAAGAAAACACTATGACGTCACAATGTTACAAAGCAGCAATAAAGATTATTTACATTTTTTGAATCTCGATGCTTTTTCGTGCCATCTCATCCCAGGGCTGTCACTCTTCAAGGAGATACAGATGAGAAAATGCATTTCCTTTTAAAAAACGTAATTAATCTATAATTGCCTGATATTTATTTCCACGATGCGTTTGTAAATGTCTGCATTGTTAGAATGTTATTAAAAATTGTGTATATTGAAATTTTTTTTGAACATGTAATAACAAAATTTCATTTCTTCATGCACATACTTAAAGATTATTTACGTTTTTTGAAACGAGATGTGTTTTCTTGTCGATATCTCATTGAAGGGCGACAGACGAGATGACGAGAAAATGCTTTGAGTTTCAAAAAACATGAAAAACGTAAATAATCTGTTTATCACTGTTTAGTAATATTGTGACGTCAGTGTGTTTACTTAACGATGTCCGACAGCAAGCCGAGATGGACACATCTCATGCAAGTAGAGTGAGATGGAATAATACCGCACACAAAGATAAAATGAAAATACTGCAAAAATAGCGATAATGTTTTATCATTTTTAATATTGTTTATTGTTTAATGCCTACAATATCGAGATTCTATGGACACATAAAAAAATTATTCCAGACCTTTGCTAGTGTCCAATGATTTATATTTTAATTACTTAATGTCATTATATAACACTAATACTGAATATTATACTTCTATAATGTGGAATCTATGGACCAAGATATTTGTTGTTGATAAAGGACCATCCAAACAATATTGCTAGTAAGTTTTGTTTTGATTGGTTAAACGGTTTTTATGGAAGAAGTCCTTTTAAACTTTTTTCCGGTAGGGTCCTATGTTAAACTAAGTCTTGCTGTGGTGGCCATACTGGTTTTCCAATCAAAATAAAAAAACACAAACTTTGTAAAGGTCCATCCAATGAACATTATGGTCAAGTTTGTTTTTAATTGGCCAAGTGGTTTCAGAGAAGAAAATGACAATGGAAAACGTTTACAGACGCCGACAACAACGACGATGCCAGACCAAAAGTGATAACAATAGCTCACCTGACCCTTGAACGGTAATCTTGTGCTAGATATAAATAATGACACATGACAAATCTGGTGTACCAGGGTCTATATTTTAATAATTAAATTTCATTATACTAATACTATACAATTATGCTTTATCTGTATGACAAAATTCTAATATATGAATTATGCTTATAAAACCCTACATCTGCATGACTTGGTTAATTCCTTTAATTTTGTTCCACTTTATTTGAAAAATATAGCAGTATCAGCCCTGGAAGCTACCGGTAATTTGAATTTTTAATCAGCAGGAACAAACTTTCAAAAATAACAAAAGCAAGTGCCTTCTTAAATGGGGAATGGTTTACACTTTGATGGAATGTTTAAGGTCCATATCAAAAAATGTAGAAGGATTTAATTAAAACCCCCCTAGAACCATCATGTATAAAATGTGCTAAAAATGACTATGCTTCATTGTCCAGAAAAACAAGCGTGGACTGCGAGTCGTGCTCACAAAGGGATACCCCTGCTTCGCTTCAAGTCCAATTATCTCTCCAGAATGATATCCAACAGCGACGAAAATTCTTCATGCACATTTACATATCATGTACTTCCTTCATGTAAAGTTTCATCAAAATCTGTCAAATGGTTTAGGAGGAGTTGGGCTTACAAGGAATGTGGACAGACGGATAGACGGACGGACGGACAGACAGACAGACAGGGTGATTCCAATATACCCCCCAAACAAGTTTGCGGAGGGTATAAAAATTCATCAGAACAGGTTCACATCTTTAATACATTTTACAATCTTTCTGTTAAGTTTCAGAGATCTACATTGTTTTAAAATTTAAAAATAATTCTTTTGTATTAATTAGTCAAACAGACTATACTTTACCTAAAAGAACACACTTATTTTCATAAATGCAAAGAATCTATCCAGGCATTTGGCATAGTTAATTTTTATGCAAGGCTAGACCATATCCATCTGTATTGTATTGATTCAACACTGTCATTGTTTGTTCAGAGACTTAAAATAGCATACAAATTAAATCATGAATGGTGTACAATGTTCTATGTGTACCTGTGTAATTTACTATGTCTCTTATACATGTACATGTATATATTAAATGCTTTAAAAAACAAGATGTTAATGCTGCTAAGTACAATGACAATTTTTATTTCTTTATTATCAACTATATATCATTATAATGATACATGGACAAAACTTGTAACAGTCTGTTACAAGCAGATTGGCAAAAACAGGATAATTATAACTAAATATTTATAATATATATTTAAAGAGTTTTTAAAAAGTATCGGATAGACAAACATGACAATACAGCATAAACAAAAAAAAATGATATATACAGGTCTAGAAGATTATGCAACGATACAAATGACGGTGTTTTGTCAAAATTATAGACACAGACTGACCAACAAATGGCCTTAGTCATTGAGTGTCAATATAAATAAATCACGTCAACCAGTCATAAAATATTGATCCTGAATTCTCTCACTCCAACTGAACTTCAGACATCTATATATTCCCTTCCCCATCCGCCACTGGCGGACGAGCTTTTACTTGATAAAATATTCCAACAAGATATTATCAAAATTATCAAGGTGATAAATTCATTATACCAGACGTGCATTTCGTCTATTAAAGACTCATCAGTTGTGTAAATAAAACATTAATATATATGCTAAAACGTCTAAGTATTGTGACAACCATATAATAAATTTGTGTATCTATCCAGCTGATTTCTGAAGCATCAGAAATACAGGGTTAACACCACATATTTATATACATGCATGTCTACAAATTAAGCCCAACACTGTTAGAATTAGATTTTAATACTGTCAAATTTTTGCTTATCCTAAGCGGAATTCAAAATCACACAATTGTGACACTGTAGCACACATTCCTTGCGTTATGACCAGCGCTTTAAACCCCTCAGCCTAATCCGCTATAAAATATAGCTTAATTAACCAAGGTGAATTGTAGAAGCATACATAGAACATACTGTGTACTAGCATGTAATAATATACATAATAATCTGACAGTCATCTTACTCAGCATTTTTGTTTATATTTTATATAGGATGACAAAGCTACTTGTCAGTCACAGAAGGCAAATTATATACAACATACAATTTACATCAAGATCAAATAATTACTCCTTAGAATCCCTCACCAGATATAAATAGGCAAAGAACAAGGTATCATGTCACACTAAATTATGCAGCATTTATAAATAAGCAAAGAACAAGGCACCATGTCAAACTAAATCCTGCTGTAAATATAAAATGACCTTAATTTCCATTAAACATTAAAATGCAATATGGCTTTTTTAATACTAGTATGCTTCAAGTTCTAGAGCAAAAGTTATTTTAACAATATCCTTTAAGACTCTTTGTTGAGTCCTTATTCATTGACAGTTATACTGAATTTCAAAGTGGTATAAATAAACTACTTTGTTGAGGAAAATGAAATGAATAATTTTTGATAAGTTTGGTTTCATGTAGCTAAACCATTTAAGAGTACATTGTAGCCTTTTTAAACATTTTTCCCATAAGTTCTAGATACAGTACCTATCAGTGAACATTGAGATGATTAAGTTTTAAGGTTAAATTGGCCATGTGTTTTCCAACACAATGTAAATGTCAGGTGATACAACGTCAGACTGATGACAATATGATCAATTGAAGTAGAAATCTAACTCATGTACTGTTGTACGGGATATGATCAGTGTCCCAACTTCTGTAATTAAAATCCGATTGCTACGTTAATACATGTATCCGAAATTGGTAATAATACACTGTTAGATATAAACAAGAAAATTTGTCTCTGTCACATTGATGTTCCTCTTCGCATTAACAAGTATTTCCAAGTAAATCAACACAGTTCTATAGAATTTTGCCAGTAAAGAGATTTCATAATATAGTAACTTTGTCAGTCATACAACTATACACTTCTTGTTCTACAACACCAAGGGACTAAAAAATCATTTAGAAATTAAGAAAACATTTACGAGTTAGTAATAACCATGCATTTTCTTTAAATGCTTTAAACTTTGCTTTTCTTTTTTGTGTCAATAACTTCATTAATTCTACATAAGATACTGTCAATTATATCAAAGGTGTTCAAAGCTGACTCAACAATTTGTATTTGATGGTTGATAGGAACACGAGGCATTGTTATTCCTCCAACTGTAAAACCTAAATCTATATGCTCTTCCCCTTTGCTTGCCTTTTGTGCATCTTTCAATTCCTGCAAATCTAACTGGTAATGTCCCTTTGACAAATCTAAAGCAAGACGGAGAGGATCAATAAAATGTTTTTCAAGCATAGAAATAAAATCCCATATCTTTGTTCTGTTCTCCCCATGTGAATCCCTCAGCAAAAGATATCGTAGAAAATTCAACAATGCAATAACACGATCAGAAATTTGTAATATGTCTTGCGTAGCTCCTTCTTCCACAACAGCAATAACTTTCAGAAGTTTATAAAGATTTACACCTAAAAACGTTTGGTCATCTAAATTGTCTTTCAAAACAATATCAACCTGATCTTTCAACAGCTGAATGCTATAGCCAATAACCCCAGCATGGGAACAAGTATTTATCACCATTTCATATATTTTATAACGAGCGGGCAATGAAAACATATTAATGAAAGTTGGATATAATTGAACACATTCTTGTCGTAGTTCTTTCACTGGGTTCTGAATCATTATATCAATAATGGCATTCACCACTTGTTTATACAATTCATTGTCAAGATCATGTTCCGATAAAGTTGTCGCCAGTATTTTTACCATGAGACTTTGCAACAAATAAACTCCTTTAAATTTTACTAATGAATGATCATCCTTCAGTAACAATAATACAAACGGTATATTAGCTTGTAATACATGAGAGTGTGTATAAATAAAAGGAATGTTATCCAGGGCCAGATTTTCTCTGAATATGAGATATGACAAACAAGCATAGCTGTACTCAGAAATGCTTTCATCTTGTACAAAATCTGAATGTTCAGTTTCTTCCTCTGAACAAGCTTCCATAAGTTGTCTGCAATTGTTGTAACCACTTGTTTTAGCTTCAAATGATTTTCTTTTCTGTGGAAGTGGTCCAGATTCTAACAGTCGAAACATATTAGCACAAAGTTCTGTTATTTGTTTTATTATTCTTTCTGCACATATTCTGCCATATGTTTTTTCTCTTTCTTCCATCTCTGTTTGCCAAAAAACTAAATCAAGAAACAATAATGGATGATTCAATATTGACAATAACCGCTTCATCAATATTTCAATTTGTTTTCCTCCTTTCTCTCTATCAGCTTCCGAATTTTTCATTGAAACTTCCCATACAAATGGCTGAAGAAAATCAACATAAGCTAAAATGACATCTGTAATTCTTCTAACATCTTGATCTAGCTCTAGCAGCTTTCTCTCATCTTTTTCTAATTGGTGATCAGCTGGTTTTGGTAATTCAAGAATATGGGCATGCACAGTCTCAAGAACAATTTCTAAAGATTCTGTCCTTTTTGCTGGCAGTTTCAAAAGGACTTGCTGCAAATATTCCAGTAAAGTTTTAAATTTTTCATCATCTTTAAACGTATCCATCTGTTCCAGAATAGCAATGAGAATCTCTTTTGGATTACCATGTTGTACAATATAGTTCATACATCTTTGACAAGCCTGGAAGAAAACTGGTGCATTTTCTAAATTTACCATGGTTAAATTTCTAGCAAGCTCTCCTGCAATTTCAGAGAAAACTGACTCTGCTGAAAACTTCCGTTCCAAGATAAACATTTTTAGGCTTTTTGCATCTTTGAAATTTATACTTTCCTTGATGTTCTGAAGAACTGAACCAGCCTCCAGGTCTTCACCATACATGTCTAGATCCATTAAATCCATACTAGTGGTACAAACTAATCAAAAATCCTGCAAAACAAAAAGAGAACAAGATTTGCTGGCATACTATTTAAAATTATAATAGGTATATATTAATTTATTAAAACAAAAAATATTTTCAAAAGTACAAACACCAAATAAAACTGAAACTAATGACCTAATTGAGGTTTTAGTTTAATCTGAGCATATGTTTTACTTTAAAAGGAAATCTATAAGCCAGCACTAAATTCTCTTTTAGTGATGCAGAAATTGTTTTGACGAATGATACAATTTCAGCTTTCTAATGCAGATACTATTATAAGTATGCTTACAAAAATAAATGAAAAAGATATATGTACTAATACACGAATATACTACTAGTTCTGTACATGTACTCCGTATACATTAAATAATATGACAAGATGATTTGTGTGCTACACAATAAGAAAACCTAGTTAGGACCTCATAGATATCATTTTAACTAAGTAACAAACTTTTAATCTAAGAATCCTTTGCTGTCCAACACCTCTTTTAGACTTGGATAGGAGCTTGGATGTCCCACGGCACACTCCCCTCAGTCTAAAAAAAAATGTTGAAATATAGGATTCTCAGACTCCCATCTCAGTCTAAAAAAGGGTTGGATGGCAGAGGATTCTCGAACTACAAAACTATCTGACATTTAGTGGAAAAGTTTTTCAAATTTACTGTCAATCAGTAAAAAAATTGCCCAATTTGGTGCAAGAAAAATTCTCAAGGAATCAATCATAATAGAGGATGTTACAGACATCATATATCAGGCTTTCAAGCAGGTCCTTATTTTCCTAATTTTCCTGTTTTTTACAAACAGCCCTAAAATTCTTAATTAAAGCTGTAAAATCCTAAAAAAAACCTACTTTTTTTGTTAAAATCATAATTTTTTTTCATTTTCAAAATTTCAAAAATAAAAATAAAAAAATAAACATAAAAGTTACATTAAACTAGCTTTAGTATACTTTCAGAAATAATAGTATGCATTTGCAACCAAAGAGAGTGTTGGCACCCAAATGGTCTTCTGAATTGGTTATTAACTTTTGTACTGTTGTTCTGTGCCCAAAATGGTGAGTAAATCTAATTATTCAGTCGTAAATCATTAGAAAATAACACATTTTATCCCTTATTTTTGTTTAAAAACCCTTAAAAATTCCTAATATTAGCCCTTATTTTTTGAGAATTTAGCCCTAAAAAAGCCCTTATTTTTTGCAAAATGTAGCTTAAAAGCCTGTTTGTTGTTAGTTAGTTACCAACAGTTAGGCTCGTAAAGTTTAAGAAATTTCCAAATTTTAAACAATTGCCATCAGTGGTGTCTTTGATATCTGATCAAGTTGCAGAATGGGCTATGAGGTCATGTTTTTCACACAATTAAATGGGGAATCTTCTAAAAGAAATTTAACAGTCTTTAGAAAAGGCTATGTTATTTCAAAGACTGTTTAAAAACTTACTTGAAAAAGTCATTACGGTCATTTGAAAGAACATAAAGTAAGTGTTAGAATTGGAGATGAAAAATAACAAACTTGGTTATGGCAGATCAATGAGACTGAGGCTTTGCAGGAAAAGAAGAACTGGCTCAGTTGTTAAAATGTCTCGACAAAACAGCTACTGCATATAGCATGAAAATCAATGAAGCATAACACCAGTGTCATCAAAACAATGATCATACGTCAAAAATGAAAATGATCATACGTCAAAAATGAAAAGTACACAGCTTTACATAGTCGATACACCTTTTTTGTCTCAAAATTCCATGACTCTACCTCAGCTACTAGTATATGGACTGCAAACTGATTAAGTACAACTATCTCTAATTTTATGAAAAAAAAATAAAAATCCTGGTCCTGCAATCCATCATTATGTGTACAAACATAATTTTAAATATAAATGCTGTAGCACTAAAAATGAAGGAGAAGATAGCCAGACAAGACATATAACCCCTATCACAGTTATCTGTTCTGCGAACAAAGTCCAACTTTCGATAGTTTATGAATATTTCACGAAAATAAAAATCCTTTGGCCCTGCACACGTCCATTATGTGTTCAAATATCCTACCAAATATAAACAATATAGCTTTAAAGACGAAGGAGAAAATGGCCGGACAAAATATGTACTAGTACCCATATATCGCTTGCAACCTACTATCTCTAATTTGATGAAAACTTAATCAAAATTAAAATTATTTGGCCCTGCACATCTTTATTATGTATACAAACATTCTGCATTATAAAAATGTTGTAGCTCTAAAACTGAAGAAGTTAGCCAGACAAACTAATCTGGACGGACAGGGGTAATTTAATATGCTACCCTACCCCGACTTATTGTCACTGGGGCATAGCAAAACAAATTTCATTTTTTGATAAGACTATAAAATTGCAGTTAGGAAAATATGTACTTCATTTCCCAAAATTACTACTTTTTAAAATAAGATTGATTGATTGATTGAATGGTGTTTTAACGCCACTTTCAGCAATTTCATGGCGTCCAGTTTTTATTGCGGGAGGAACCTGGATTACCCGGAGAGAACCCCCGACCTGCGGTTAAAATTATCTTACATTAGAACATGATTATTGGCATTGAATTTAATTTTTCAAATTCCATGACTTTTGCAGAATTTCATGACTAATGAGAACCTTGTTAAAAAAAATGTAGCCACTGTGAAAGATAAAGGATCAAAACCTTTTTCATTTATGCAAGGGACACAACTCTTGATGTCTGTGTGCTCGAGTGTTCAGTAGGAAAGCAAACGCCTGTACTGGCTGATTTTTAGCGACTTCAGTCACGTGACTAAAGGTCAACTTTTTGTTGTTTTTTGTTAACATGTCTCAGTTTTTATTATCGTACATAGAATTGCCATAACATACGTCAATAACATAACAAGTGTGGACAGAAAAACGTCTCGCCTGCATTCCGCATCAGTAAAGAAAATAAATTTCGTCATAAGCATTACGTAAATAGCATTAAATATCAGCAGCGGCCTGTATACAAAATAGTGTCACCATACCCTGCATAGTTACAGGGGAACAGCCGTACCCAAAAACTTTAACGTAGTCGCTGGACCGTGAAATTGAGGTCAAGGTCGGGTGGAACCTACCAGACAGTCATGTTCTATTCATCAGCAACCTATATACCAAATATTGTCATCCTACCATGCGTAGTTACAGAGGAACTATCGTAACCCAAAAACTTTAACGTAGTCGCTGGACCGTGAAATTGAGGTCAAGGTCAGGTGACACCTATCAGACAGTCATGTACTAGTCATCAGCAACCTATACACCAAATATTGTCATCCTACCATGCGTAGTTACAGAGGAACTGTTGTAACCCAAAAACTTTAATGTAGTCGCTGGACCATGAAATTGAGGTCAAGGTCAGGTGACACCTACCAGACAGTCATGTACTAGTCATCAGCAACCTATACACCAAATATTGCCAGCCTACTATGCGTAGTTACAGAGGAACTTCGTAACCCAAAAACTTTAACGTAGTCGCTGGACCGTGAAATTGAGGTCAAGGTCAGGTGACACCTACCAGACAGTCATCAGCAACCTATATACCAAATATTGTCATCCTACCATGTGTAGTTACAGAGGAACTGTCGTAACCCAAAAACTTTAACGTAGTCGCTGGACCGTGAAATTGAGGTCAAGGTCAGGTGACACCTACCAGACAGTCATGTACTAGTCATCAGCAACCTATACACCAAATATTGTCATCCTACCATGCGTAGTTACAGAGGAACTGTCGTAACCCAAAAACTTTAACGTAGTCGCTGCACAGTGAAATTGAGGTCAAGGTCAGGTGACACCTACCAGACAGTCATGTACTAGTCATCAGCAACCTATACACCAAATATTGTCATCCTACCATGCGTAGTTACAGAGGAACTGTCGTAACCCAAAAACTTTAACGTAGTCGCTGCACAGTGAAATTGAGGTCAAGGTCAGGTGACACCTACCAGACAGTCATGTACTAGTCATCAGCAACCTATACACCAAATATTGTCATCCTACCATGCGTAGTTACAGAGGAACTGTCGTAACCCAAAAACTTTAACGTAGTGGCTGGACCGTAAAATTGAGGTCAAGGTCAGGTGACAGGTGACTTACTGGCTCATCATAAGCTACCTCTGGACCAAATTTGATGGACCTAGGGCTTGGGCTTACAAAGATATGAAGCAAGATGTCAAGTGTTTACGCCGCCGCCGCTGCCGGATTCCCATACATATGTCTCGCCTCCAGCGACTTTCGTCGCAGGCGAGACAAAAAACAGAAAAGTGCTAAGATAATTACCTATCATTCAAAGAAATTGTGCACTGTATAGGTTTAATTTACCAGGTTAAAATGCCATTTGAAGAGGCATGGTTTGATCTGCACTCGGCGGACAGAAAACTGAAAGTTAAAAATATAAATAGGAATAGTGACAAATTGCGACCTATAAATTATTAAATTATTATAATAATATGTCTTTGGTCCAAATTTCAGCTTTCGAAACCCCTAGAAACAAATTTGTGTCAGCTTTTTTGGTGACAACATGACGAAAAGGGGATTGTTGGAACTCAACGTACGCTTCGAAATATATTATCTTTCTGCCAAATTAGAATAGACAACTCATCAGTACTTATTAAATATATAATATATAATAGTTTTGTGTCTTTTGTGTAATTTGTGGACTAAAAGCTTCTTTGAACAAATTTGTGTCAGCTTTTTCTACAAAAAGGGGGAGGCTAAAATACATTCGACAAGGGCCTCTTAATTATTTGCGTATACTGTCTAATTTTTGTATTAATTGCACAATCAAACATTCTGAAACAGTACTCAATATATAAATCAAATAATTATGGTTCTAAAATGGGTGTACATTTGTATTTACTAAAATTCAACTGATTATTAATAGGTTAATAGCAATATTTCCAAAGAAGTTTCTTAAAAAAAAAGATTTACAGCCAGGAGTTTTGAAGTACCCTTTATGACATCATGCAAACTGTGATGTCATAATGCTATGATGTTGTAACATATATTGTAAACAAGTAAACATCAACACAAGGTCTATGGTTACCAAATGATATATAATAAATGGGACTACTATCTTTGCAAACGACCACATGAATTGCAAGACCCAAAACCTCGTTTATTGTATACAATGTGGAAATTGCAATGAAATATACATTGGCCAAACTGGTGACCACGTATTTGACAGGATGCGTGTACACAGACAACATATTAGAGAACCCGCTTATCGGAAGATACCATTGAGCGCTCACCTAGACACATGTGCAGGATTAATTTTTAAAATATTCCCATTTTATAAAATGAAAACTGGCAACGAGGATCTGAGAAAAGTAAAGGAAAAACGTTTTATAGACAAATTTAAACCATATCTTAATGGACAACAATAATATTAATATTAATTTTAATATATTTTAATCTGTATTAACTCCCCTTATACCTATTGCAACGTCATATAAACGTTACCGTTACCGTTAGTAACGTAAAAAACATTTACGATGTTAGTTCACCTGAAGATTGCCAGAAGGCATGAAAGTACTAGTGACTAAATTGTGATTATTCGATCATGTTGGACTGATTGTATTAAATATATTCTTCTGTATACAAATCTATTTTTTGTGATTTTATATATATATATATATATATATATATATATATATATATATATATATATATATATATATATATATATATATATATATATATATATATATATATATATATATATATATATATGTATATATATATATATATATATATATATGCGCATATCCTGGCTTATTCCATCTACATGTGCACCCCCCCACACACACACACACACATTCACACAAACAATGTATAAGCTATCTTTGTAATCTCAGGAAGACATTTCTGTGATTGTGTTTCTAAAATAGGATTATTATCTTCTAATCTTGTTCTTTAACCCTTTCAGTGCCAAAGCTTTTGCTTTAGAGAGAGAGTGCCGGGGGTTTCGAAAAAGAATAACCGACGTTTGTTCTATGACGTTTTTTTAGGCAACGATTGTATGACGTTACAATGCCTGCATAAATAAGAGGCGTCAGAGGGCTGAATAAATGTTGCACTTTTTCTAATCATTACTGTGCATTTCATTAATTCGTTTTTCAGTTTTTACAGTAATAAACTAGACAAAGTCGATCTAGCGATCGCTGATACCCCCGCTTTTGTGAAAATTTCTAACGTTTTTCGTGGATTGAGACCTTGAAATTGGATGGATTTCCACCAAAATCAATAGGCTTCTTACCAACAAAATATATTAGAATATTTTACAGTTTCATTAAAATCGGATGAAAACTTTTTGAGTTATTTTCCAGAAACAACTTTTTGTAAAAATTTCTAACATTTCTCATGGACTGTGACCTTGAAATTTGACAGATTTCCCCCAAAATCCATAGGCTTCTTACCAACCTGATATATAACAATATCCCAAAGTTTCATTCAAATCACATGCAAACTTTTTGAGTTATCATCCGGAAACAACTTTTTTGTAAAAATTTCTAACGTTTTTCGTGGACTGCGACCTTGAAATTTGATGGATTTCCCCCAAAATCAAAAGGCTTTTTACCAACCTGATATATAACAATATCCCAAAGTTTCATTCAAATTGAATGCAAACTTTTTGAGTTATTGTCCGGAAACAACTTTTATGTTAAATTTCTAACGTTTTTCGTGGACTGTGACCTTGAAATTTGACGGATTTCCCCCAAAATCGATAGGCTTCTTACCAACCTGATATATGACAATATCCCAAAGTTTCATTCAAATTGGATGTAAACTTTTTGAGTTATTGTCCGGAAACAACTTTTTTGTTAAAATTTCTAACGTTTTCCGTGGACTGTGACCTTGAAATTTGACGGATTTCCCCCAAAATCGATAGGCTTCTTACCAACCTGATATATAACAATATCCCAAAGTTTCATTCAAATCGGATGTAAACTTTTTGAATTATCATCCGGAAACCAAATGTGGACGGACGAACGGACGGACGGACGGACATGAGGACCACTATATACCCCCGACTCTGTCGAGCGGGGGTATAAAAAAGTAAGTAAATTAGTAAACATATTAGACAAAATATATTTTGCGCAAAGCATGCTCATATCGGTTTTGTCTAATTTTGTCAGTTATTTTTTCGTTTTGCTCATTGTTTCCTATATAAATAAGAAATTACCGCTTTACATATTTGAAGAATAAAAAAAATTAAAATAGCAAGAAAAATCACGTCTTATGACGTCAGTTAAAGAAATGACCTCAGTAACCGTTCTAGGATAGCCATGGTTGCTTTTTTCAATCCATGGTTCTGTGTATACCCTCCAGAAAACAGAGAGCTGACAAATTTCAAGAAAATACAGGACCCAAAAATATGCCACCAAGAAATTCCAAACCTGTTGTTTACTTCTTCTTGATTTTCACCGTAGATCTGATGAGAAAGTTTGTTTGGGAGACGAATAGGTAAGATCTTTTTTCAAGTTTATGGACGCGTTGAACCACAAAACACATGAAAAAAAAAATATAAAATGATATCAAATTCTCCAATAGCAATCAAGTTATGAAGATTAATCAACTTTAGACAAAAGTCATGCACACGCACAAAACAGGAAAATATGTTTCAGACAACACATTATTTCGTGCCATGTGTACAGCATAGGCCTATTACATGTTCAGTCAGCCAATTGTTTTCAAGACAATTTTTACTAAGCGTAAAGCCAATGCCAAGTTGAACACAAGACTAGGCGAAAATAGATCAAGTTCATATTTTAAACGCCTATACACCAAGTCCGGATCAATGTGATATTTCATATCGATTTTTGGGGCATCGTGGCCGAGTGGTTAAGGTATATCGTCTACTATTGATCACGTGGTCTGTCAACACTGAGATTGCGAGTTCGATTCTCAATGCAGGCAGGGTGTACTCGACTCCAATCTTAATTGACAAGGATTGCCAGTTTTCTTACCTCAGGTCGGGGGTTTTCTCCGGGTACTCCGGCTTCCTCTCCCAATAAAAACTGGACGCCATGATATATCTGAAAAATTGCTAAAAGTGGTGCTAAACACCATTAAACAAACAAACAAACAAACATATCAATTTTGTATTGCATAAGTGTACGTTTAAAATTTTATTTGTAGATATGCAAAAAGTTTTGTGAATAGAAATAGAGATAATTTGAAAGAAAAGTCTAGGGTTCATGACTGGGAATTTGACAATAACAGAGTTTAAAGCATTTATTTCTGTAATATTAAACATGGGGTTGATAATATATATTCCTTCAAAACATTTCAAGTTTGGAGTAAAATTATGGATGTTGACAGAGGCAATTACAGGTTACTGCTACCATTGTATTGTATATGGAGGTAAAAAGTACGACCCCACTCCGGCTGGACAAGCACAAGGATCGTATGTAGTTATCGCACTGTTACGAGCAGCTAACCTAATGCACAAATGGTACCATATTTTCTGTGATAGTTTCTTCACTTCAATAACACTTGCCAAGCATTTGCTAACGTTTAACACTTTTTTTACTGGAACTCTTAGGAACAACCGCCAGATGCCAAATGCTATAAAATCAGTTATCTTACGCCCTAAAGAATGGATATTTATGCAACAACAAGTAATTTTGCTATGCGCTTACAAGAAAAAACAAAATAGAAAAAACATGAAACTCCTATCAACCAAGTACAATGCAAAGGTTTCTACTAGAAACCCGAACTTAGTAGAAAAATATACGTATATGGGAGGAGTGGACTTGAATGATATGCTAACTAGTTTTTACAAAGACGGAAGAAAATCTACTTAGATGTGGAAAAAGGTAACGTTTAACATTATTCATAGGATGGTTATAAATGCATATATTCTTTACTCCAAACACACGAACTTTTTAAAGCCGCTTAATCGATTACAGTTTCAATCGTTAATCGAAGATTTATCTATAGACCAACTTCGTTGTCAAAATAATCAACATAACATTATTATTGACCCTGTTGCAAATGGAAGTCTCATAAAACTTCCGCACAGTAAGGAAAAAGACTGTGCTGTTTTGTTCTAAGAGTAGAAGGGGAGGTATAAGAAGAAGATCAAAAACTATGTGTAATGACTGTCGAAGGGGCGTACATTTAAACTGCTTTAAGCAACATCAAGGACAATGCAGAAATGACGAATAAGTGTTTGAATTCTGAATATAATTTATTGAGTTCTAGCAGAACTAATGAATTATTATTTCAGTTCTAAATTAAATATTTAATTTGTTTATTTTGTTTGTTTTAACCACTTCCGACAGAGACCCAAGTAGACACAAAAAGAAATATAAGCCTTGCTTACTTTTTATACAACAATAGAAAAAGTTCAAACTCTGTTTACCCTATCCCAAGATGAAATGGAAAAAAAACAAACATTCCAACAAAGTTAATGTGTCTTATGCACGTTTTGTCTAATGAAAAATCATCCAGTAAAAGGTTGGAAATACCAAATATTTTTTTACAAATAAAATATATAAATCACAGTGGACATTTTAGTCATAGAAACTCAGTATTATTTGCATTAAAATATTATTCATATACATTACAGGTAAGCAAGTAAAAAATATATAACCAATAAATTTTTTTTTCTAAGCAATGTTTTTTTCCGTAACAGAACTTAATTGCTTCCTTGAAATTACACAAACATTTGACGTTGTTTTAATTAATCCCTTTAGGGGACCCTTTCTTTGACATCATAGACACTTTTATACCGTGACGTCCAAAAACAACAAGATTTTGAATGGTCCGATGAATCTGCCCGCTGGCACTGAAAGGTACCTAACTATGGGACGATGATCGACCCTGTGGCACAGAACTCGATGGAGCAATTTCATATATATATTTACAATAAAATCTTCATTTTATAGTTTGTTTACATTCTTCAGTGCCTACAATTATCTCCCTTGGTTGACAAGGATTTAACTTTATTAATGTCTATTTTGTTAATTGCTAAAAGGTAGTATCATGGATTTGGTTGAAAGTACATTTGTGAGCAATATCATATAGAACCTAATCTCGCATATTTCCAGGGTGAATGCATAAATGCGCTATGTTTTGCTGTTCTAAAGGGTTGAAGTGCATACATGTATTTTTTTTTTGGTTTTGTTCAAAGTAAAATTTATTTAGTTGCAATAGTGTTTAACCTTACTAAATAAATTTCGCCTCTGTTTTCCATTGAGTAATTTAGCTTTTTTTTCTCAAATTCTTTGTTGTTTCTGGATACAAGGAAATCTGACCAATTTATGCCATTCAAGGCCATGTAATTTACTGTTTAAAACCATACATTTTAATGTTTTTGCATAAAATTTAGACAGAAACATGTATTTTTTAATTTTTTCCTTTATCTGACAGAATAAAGTGAAAATTACAGCATTATAGCTGCAGTGGCTGAACTAATAACATCATTGACATACAAACTTTTAGACAACAAAGTAAAAAATCAACACTTCAACGTATTGGGGAAACTATTATCATTTTTTGCTCTGACTCGGGCAGCAAGTTTCGTTGAGTAATGAGAGACCCCTCAAAACGAGGGTAAGACAAGGTAAGACAATTTTCAGAAAATTTAGATATTTTTCTTTTAGTTTGCGTAGTTTGCATGGGTGTCCAAACTTTTTTCATATCAAACTGAACCTAAACATTCCGCACGATTTTCTTGCGCAATTTGTGCACAGGAAAATGCGTTTAAAAATGAAACCTCGAATTTCACTAAAAACATAAAATATCAATATCCAATAAAAAATGTTGAAGATGGCATGAAATGAGAAGTTTTATTAATGGAACTAACCAGGCGGTTTTTATTTTAATTCACTGGGACTAGTACAACAAATCAAATTTTAGAATTAATCAAAACTTTTGTTTTTGTTTTTTCTTTGTTTGTTGTGTATGTTTTTTTTCTTTCTGCTTTTGTTTTGTTTTTTTTCTTTGTTTTTTTTATGTGTGTGTTGTGTTTTTTTCTAATTTGTTTAATTTTTGTTATAAAATGACAGTGTATTGATATATACACGTAACTTGCTTGAGTCTCTAACAGATTGTATTGTACAAAAGCCGTTATACGGTCATATCCTTGTCAACACTTGTTCGCTAATACGAGTATTGCCGCAATGAGGAAAATTATACAATATCGTTAGATTCCAGTAGCTCGAATAACAGAAAACAACCGAAAACAAGAGGAATAACTGTAAACAATAAAAAAGTGACTGAAAAACGCATTAAACATAATGTTTTTGTTCAAAACTGTATGTTTAACGTAATAGAAACGCTATGCAAAAAGTTTTATGAAAAAATATTAATGTATGACAATTCAAACAGAAGCCAACCCTACAAATGCTTTTCTTGTACAAAGCAAATCAGCAAAACCAATCAGTGTTTTTTGGTAATTAACTCATTTTTTTTTAAACAAACAACCTTTTATTGGGGTTTCTTTATTCAATTATTTTACAACAAAGACCAGCATGATAAAACAATTGTTAACTGATATCTGCAATCAAGTCAAGTCATAATGTAAAATTTAAAGTAATAATTATCAATTATCACCATGCAGTCAATAGTTCATGCCTAATCACAGCATTTGCAGTACTTTGATCGAATCACGTGATATTCAGTCGCCATATTGAATAATGTATATTATCGTATTTGTATGGCACGAAGGAAAAAGTGCTATTACTTTGTCATACATTAATTTTTTTTTCATAAAACTTTTTGCATAGCGTTTCTATTACGTTAAACATACAGTTTTGAACATAAAACATTAATTTTAATGCGTTTTTCTGTCACTTTTTTATTGTTTACGGTTATTCCTCCTGTTTTCGGTTGTTTTCTGTTATTCGTGGTACCCTAGTTCTATAACATAAAACCTCCCATTTCACGTTTATATTTATCATTTTCATCTGACTTTTACATTTTTTTTTATTATTTGAAATGTGAGGTTTTATCTGTCAGTTGATTTTTCTCGGAGAAGTTCTGCATATCTTTACTTTTGAAATATAATGAAACTAACATACACACAAAGATTATACCTGTTTTCAAAGAATTAAACTATGTTCAATTAAGTACTCCATGTTTGAAATATCAAGACGAAATTTTTCTGCGAGCTGACATTTTGAATTTAACAGTTTATCAACATTACAGAATCAAGTTATATTTAATGGCGGACGGATACAATTTGTCGCAAATGTAACACATGGATAATTCGTTTCGTCAAAAACGGATCCATAAGATAGATTTAATTGGGGTCAGCCATTGAATGTAATGGGAGTTAAGGGACACCTCAAATAAAGCTTCAAACAGGACTTAAAAAATGCATGATATACTAAGGTAAGACAATTTTTAGAAAATTTAGATATTTTTCTTTAAGTTTAGCGCAGTTTGCAAGGTTGTACAAACTTTTTTCATATCAAACTTAACTTAAACATTCCGCATGATTTTCTTGCGGAATTGACGACTTTCCACTTTAAAAAAAAATGCCACCTAGTGTCCACTTCCGGTACTAAAAACTGCGGCTATAGCCGCAGTTTGTCCTGTTGAAAACTATTGAAATGGACGGGTCCCACTATTTACAAACAAGAACCGACAAGAAGGTATAATTACCGACAAGAAGTTTTTTTTACCGACAAGAAAGAAAAAAAGATTTTTTGTTTTGATTATTATGCAAAGAAATTTAAAAAAATAGATTTTTGTGATTTACGGTGTAATTTTGTTTTTGTTTTTTTTAATTTTTTTTTTTATTATTATTAAAGTTTTCTGTATTCGTTATCAGATTCTGCTAATAATAACAAGAAAATAAATAATTAAAAAAAAATGTAATAAAAACTGAATCATCGACTTTTTTCACAACAACATAAAAAAATCTTCAAAGGTTATAATTTCGTTTTCAACTGGCTTTTATATATTACAGTTTGTTGTTTTACGATGAGCATTTAGCGGTTCTTCAAAAGAAACAATTATCACGAGGCGTGTGTCAATTATGGCAGTGATTGCTAATTGTAAAACAATCAAAGGATTACACAACCATAAATGATATTACCGACACGTGCCTTCAATTAATCATCCCGATTATCAATTATTACATAGTGCTGTTTGAAATTATTATATATTTAAACATATTTTTTAAAGAATTTACTAATTTATTATGACTTAGTTATATACAAATTTATTATTAAACTTTCTTGTCGTAGGTAAATACATGTACTACACTAAATGTACAACAAAACAACGACAACAAAAATTACACAAAAAATTTAAATATCTTTTTTTAATTTTCTTTTCATAATAATTACATCAAATGATCTTTTTTTTCTTGTTTGTCGGTGAAAAATGCTTTTTATCGGTAAAAAAATGCTTCTTGTCCGTAATTCACTTCTTGTCGGTTCTTGACGGTTCTTGTCGGTAAATAGGGAGACCGAAATGGACAATTGTCTTTGATCAATTTCCACGCTTCAGGTGAATGACAGGTGTCAATATCTGAGTGAGGATATAATAAAAAAAACCCTGCTGTGTAAACGCGATTGTTAATTAATTAACTGATGTTTATTCCCCCATTTACCTGATGCTAATCTGAGGTGAGACCCCAGCTGTTTTAGCTTGATTAAACAAGATTACCGGTGACATCAGTGTTCTATCACCTGTTGCCTAGGACTATAGTAACATCTACTAATGAGGTTAATTAGATAACATTTGATAGGCATTGACAAACAATACAAAAACAATGCAAAATCTTTATTTCATATCATAGTCTTTTAGTGATGATAGCCGTAGTTTTTTTAACAGGAAGTAAAAGGGGAGATAACGGGGAAAATGCGTTTAAAGATGAAACCTCGAATTTCACTAAAAACATAAAATATCAATATCCGATAAAAAATGTTGAAAATAAACATGAAATGAGAGGTTTTATTAATGGAACAAGTGGTACCCGTTAGATTCCAGTCCTGTTCCTGTGCAGGTTTCGTCACTCTCATTCAACACTAAGCATGTTTGTTTTGATTTTGAAAATGGAACTAGACATGTTAAATTAACGGAATCATTGTTTGACACTTACAAATCCCTCTTAACAAGGTCTTGATTTTAGTCTGACGCATGGCCCATGCCATTTAGTAAAGAAAACCAGGGGAGTACATAGGAATAGGGGAATGAAACGTATAATAACATGGCTTGTTACATTTTATCTATGAGGGGGATGACAGGGTAGTGTGAGACCGGGAGAGAGGGGTTGTGAGAAAGGAGCAAAGGGGAGGGAGAAAGGAGCAACGTGGAGGGAGTAAATATATTACTACTTCAAACAAGTACTATCTTTAAAAAAGATATTCGACGCATTTAACTCCTACAGAGTAGTGCAAAAAGTATTCGTCATTTTTGCGACGTCAACAACGTTATCGTAAATTATCCTACTGAATAAAAGCAAGGGTTAAAACAAAACAAGTAAAACTTCAACATTGAGACTTACCTAATATTTTGTCAAATGTCCCTTCAACTTAATAACCTGAAGAATTCTCTTTGGAATAGACTTGTACAAGCACTGCATGTATTCAACTGTTATGTCCATCCATATTGCCTGTACTTCACGGAAAAGATCAGCGTTCGAATTTATCCTACTCTTCCTACACTGCAACTTTCTTTTAAGATACAACCATATATTTTCAATTATGTTTATGTCTGGTGATTGTGCAGGCCATGACATGGATTTAATATGGTTCCTGGCAATGTAATCCATCGTAGAACGTGAGCGGTGAACCGGAGCATTGTCATCTTGGAACAAATAACTTCCAGTAGGGAAATGCCGAGCTAAAACTGGCCACAGATTGTTTTCTAGTATTTCTTGATACTTTTCTGAATTAATGTTACCTCTCACATCAGAAATTGTGCCAACACCATTAAATGTAATGCATCCCCAAATCATGGCCTCATACTTCGGTTTCACATTTGCCGACGGTACCAAGTCCGGTCTCCAGCCCTCACCGCATTTCCTCCACACATAGACTCTTTCATCGTGTCCTATCATTATCTTGCTTTCATCTGAAAAGATAACTTTCTTCCAATGCTGCTGAACTGTCCACCATCTCTTCTCGCGACACCAAGATAAACGTTTCTTCCGATTTACCTCCTTTACAACCATTTTTTTCCTCAAAACCCTTCTTTTAAACTCGTTTCTATGCAGATGAAACTGAAGTGTTCGCTTGGCAACAGGTTTTTCTCGGTTCTCGTTGAATTTGGTGGTGATATCTGCAAGGGTGTCCCTCCTGTTCGTCTTTACAATCCGTTCCAACTTCCGATAATCTCTCGGCGTCACAAGTTTTAGTCGACCTTTTCTTTCCATGTTCTCTACTGTCCCTCTTTGAAGAAATCTGTGGATAAAACTTGATACAGTAGTTCTAGGAATATCTAACAACTTGCTGATCCTCGTAATAGATGATCCATCTTCGTACAGTTGAGTTATTACTGTTTTAACATCAGGACAACTCTGCTCCTTTCCGACCCATTGTTTCGATAAAAGTGCAAAATGTTATCACATCTGTCAAATGACGTCATAATTTTGCGTCATTTTGTTTGTGACGTAACCACAAAGGAATGTGACCTTACCCTTTTGTTACTACGACGTCTATTTATAACAGAAAAAATACCGAAAACTTGTGAAATATTTTTAGCAATTTGCCGACGCCGCCATATTGACGAATACTTTTTGCACTACTCTGTAGATATGTATGTAATTGTTGTGCCTTAACCATGTACTGTACCATGAGTTTGTGCTAATAAATATTTGTATTTGTATTTGTATTGTAAAGTGGAACGGAAACAGAACAAACAACAACAAATTAGAAAAAAAACACTTTAAAAAATTTATCAACGAAAGAAAGAGACAAGAAACAGTAACGTAAACTCCCATTAATATGTGTGTGTGTGGGGGGGGGGGGGGTTAAATAATTAACGTGCTGCGAACTGCATCCAATCAAAATAAGGCTAAGAAGGTTGCTGCATTGATGTATTATCATGGACTTTTAAAACATGTTATTAAACAATAGGGTATTATCAAAAGGAGACTTTGCAATTAGAGCTTCATCCCCTGTCTGCACGCGAATGACGACGTACGCAAAGAAAGAAGATATAGACATTAATGGCTTTAAAAATCATAGAGCTAACAATAAAATATCATCAATGAAAAGCTATTTCATAAGTTGAAGACCACAATGGTAAATAAAAGAAATATAAACCTTTCTGTTTTTTTCTTTCGATGTAGCATATATATTTACTGGAAAAAAGTTAGTTAACATTTTAAAACTTCAAAACAGCACCAATTTTTAAGCTCACCTGGACCGAAGGTCCAGGTGAGCTCTTGCTATCACTTGGCGTCCGTCGTCCGTCGTCCGTCGTCTGTCGTCCGTCGTCTGTCGTCCGTCGTCCGTCGTCCGTCGTAAACTTTTTCAAAAATCTTCTCCTCTGAAACCACTGGGCCAATTTTTTTCAAACTTGGCCACAATCATCCTTAGGGTTCCTAGTTTCAAGTTTGTACCCAGGGTGTTGATCAACAGACAAATATGGCCGCTGTTACTAAAAATAGAACATGGGGGTCAACACAGGTTTTTGATCATTATCTAAAAAACTATAATAGCTATAGAGAAAACCGTTACTTCAAATTGATCAGCACATTAAGGTCTACAATAGTTGCTATTAGTGCGAAGTTGTGTATTGGCTTCTTGTAGGAGTTATTGCCCTTTTTGACGATTTTTGACCAAATTTTTGGTATTTACAATATAACCTGAAAAGATACAAGGTAGAGTGAAACTGTAAATGGCAAAAATGATCAGCAATGAAAGCCCTACAATTCACTTGATTGGTCTGAAATTGTCAGATGACTCCTTATATGAGTTATTGCCCTTAAATGGTAATTTTTTATGAAATTTTCCATTTTTGTCCTGTAACTTAAAAACTATAGCAGCTAGAGTAAAACTGTAAATAGCAAAAATGATCAACAATACAAGCCCTACAATTCACTGTATTAGTCTGAAATTGTCAGATGACTCCTTATAGGAGTTATTGCCCTTAAATGGCAATTTTTTATGAAATTTTCCGTTTTTGTCCTGTAACTTGAAAACTATAGCAGCTAGATTGAAACTGTAAATTGCACAAATGATCAGCAATAAAGACCCTACAATTCACTTGATTAGTCTGAAATTGTCAGATGACTCCTTATATGAGTTATTGCCCTTAAATGGTAATTTTTTATGAAATTTTCCGTTTTTGTCCTGTAACTTTAAAACTATAACAGCTAGTGTAAAACTGTAAATAGCAAAAATGATCAACAATACAAGCCCTACAATTCACTGTATTAGTCTGAAATTGTCAGATGACTCTTTATAGGAGTTATTGCCCTTAAATGGCAATTTTTATGAAATTTTTCGTTTTTGTCCTGTAACTTGAAAACTATAGCAGCTAGATTGAAACTGTAAATTGCACAAATGATCAGCAATAAAGACCCTACAATTCACTTCATTGGTCTGAAATTGTCTGACAACTCCTTAAATAAGTTATTGCCCATAAATGACAATTTTTTATGAAATTTTCCGTTTTTGTCCTGTAACTTAAAAACTGTAACAGCTAGAGTGAAACTGTTAATAGCAAAACTGATCAGCAATACAAGCCTTACAAATTACGTTTTAAGTCTGAAATTGTCAGATGACTCCTTATAGGAGTTATTGCCCTTAAATTGCAATTTTTTATGAAATTTTCCGTTTTTGTCCTGTAACTTAAAAACTGTAACAGCTAGAGTGAAACTGTTAATAGCAAAAATGATCAGCAATACAAGCCCTACAAATTACTTTTAAGTCTGAAATTGTCAGATGACTCCTTATAGGAGTTATTGCCCTTAAATTGCAATTTTTTATGAAATTTTCCGTTTTTGTCCTGTAACTTAAAAACCATAACAGCTAGAGTGAAATAATAAATTGCAAAAATAATCAGCACAAAAAGCCCTACAATTCATTTAATTGGTCTGAAATTGTCAGATGACTCCTTATAGGGGTCATTGCCCTTAAATGACAATTTTGTTATGAAATTTTCCATTTTTGTCCTGTAACTTGAAAACTATAGTAGCTAGATTAAAACTGTAAATTACACAAATGATCAGCAATAGAAGCCCTACAAATGATTGCTTAGTCCAAAAAATGCAAGATGACTCTTTATAGGAGTTATTGCCCTTTCATTATGAATTTGGACATATGAACAGTTTTTTAATTATAAATTAGTCTATAACACACCTATTAGTAGAGTAAAACTGTAAATTTCTAAAGTACCCTAAACGACAATGCCTAAAAACATTTAATTTTCAGAAATTGTCGATGGCACCTTATAGGAGTTATTGTATTTAACAAATTTTTTGAAGAAATGTTTAGTTTTTGCACAGTAACTTAAAAGCTATAACAACTAGACTGAAACTGTTAATTTCAAAAATTTTAATATAGTTTAAGTCATTTGGATTCCAGGTGAGCGATTACAGGCTCCTGGGAGCCTCTAGTTAAAAAGAAATTTCATAAGCAAATATATACTTACATGCATCAAGTATTATTCATTTCAGTTTGCTATTTTATTAATTTAACTATCTTTTAAAATGGGAACTTCAAAGTAACATTTTAATTCAGGGGCGTAGCTGCCTATACCTCGAGTACGCGGCTGAATCCACATTATTTTAAGAACAAAATTGCAATCTATCCCTGTAATCAATAAACTGTCCATTTCAGTTCTAAATAAACCACTTTAGAATTCTCCAAATTGCACCAAATTGCACCATTGTTTTCAAAAATATTCCGGGGTGCATACCCGGACCCCACTAGTTCTTTGTGAATCCACATTGTAACTAGTCTAGCTACGCCCCTGTAATTAGAATTGTATTAACATGAACACAAAATGTCAATTCAATGCTAATTAAATGTGAATTGAAATATGTCATGTGTACACTATTTAGCCAAAAATAGGGTGGAGATAAATAATTGCAACGGAACCCTCAGCGAATTTTATCATCAATTCTATGTGTGTATAGTAAACAATACATGTGTAATCGAACCACTGTGTCTCATATAGGTCATTTGGCGTTCCGATAATTACCAAATGAATGACCTAATTACCGTCGTGTAGAATTATTTGTATGACAATAGATAGAGAGAGAGAGATTGCGTGTGCAGGCGGTCAAATCAATAAAATATGGCATAAATACATCACCAGCGAGAGGATTGTTTATAGATAAAATGGTCAACAAAGCACATACTAATTCTACCCCAGACGAAATGAGCAAAAAACGCACGACGTATAGTTTTATCATTTTTAATTGTTTATTAGTTCCAAATGGTATTCTTTGGCATAAAATCATTTTCTAAAGTTTAATTACGACTATCAATTGTTTTAAAACACCAGTCTGGTGGAATAATAATTGAGAAATGTAAATAGGGATATACTTTTCAGAGTACAATACAAGTAGATTGTTCAAACGCAGAATTTTTTACTATTTTTGTCCAATCAGAATGCAAGTTTGTCTTCAGTTACAGTTAGTAAGTTACCATGGGTAAGCGTCTTTTAGTTCAAAGGTCACAATTCGAAAATATACCGACTGCGTCGGAAAAAGAACCAACTTGACAAGACTGTTCGACTTATGGGAACACAGAAAAAAATTTGTTTCAGTACGATTTCCAATTTTAGGAATACGGTCACACCCACTTGTGAACTAAGGGTGAACTGACTATGAAAGTTTCATGTGGTTTGCATATGAACGCTTGAAATGAGCACTAAATCATTAAAAGTTCCAGCTGTGAAAAGTCTTAAGATAACCAATGCATAATAAAAGTATGTCATTAATTCCCAGGGAACAATTTGTCTGTGGTGTTAAATTTATTAACACAAATGACCGGTGCTTAGACTAATTGAAGAAATAAAACATTATAGACTGTCCCTGGTATAATGTACAACCCTTTTTGAGTGAGTTTTACAAATTGTAATTTAAATTTCTCAATAACATATAAGGAATGAAGAAAATAAAACAGTCCATTCCAAAGTATTAAAATTGTTCAAGGTTATTTATAATGTTATTTTTTTAATCTTTTTGTCTCTTGTATGAAGTTAAAGTGCTGTAGTAGTGTATAGCCAGGCTATTAATAAACAAATCTCAGGAATATTTGGGTTCTTTATTTCATCATCATATTAAGTGTTGAGATAAAATACAACAGGAAAATACAGCAGGGAAAAACACCATACAATAACAAAATAGGAATAATAAATTCCACGTAACAATATAAATAAAACGTGAATCTAATCTGCAGAAATAGATATATTTCTGTGTATAATGCAATTAAAAATATAATTCTCATAAACAAAACCTCATTTTGAATGAGTATTCAAAATGACAAAATGAAATTTATCTCACGGCAAATAATACTATAATAATAATGTGAGTAATATGTACTTCACATTTAATACTTCACAGATTCATAACTGTGAGCAACCAAATATCAAAATATATACAATTCGTGGCAAATAATAAACTTAAGCAATAAAGCTTTAGTCATGCTATAAAAATATAACACAAACAATTCAAATAATAAAAATACAAAAGGAATAGTAAAACCCAACTTATAATATCTTATAAAGGCTGTCTACACATTTTCCTGCGTCAAAGACGTCAATATAAACAATATCATCAGACCTTAAACCAAGTGAAATTTCCAGAGACAAAATACAATTTTACACAATTCTAACAGCAATGGCTACCCTTTGTCTGAGAGTAAATAAGTGAATAACCAACTAGATTCCCGCCTAAAATCTACTAAGTCATGTGACCAAAAGAACCAATGAGACAACAAGGAGAAAGTAACAAAACTAGCAGACTACAGATCTGAGTAATAATCAGGCAGATACAAAACTAACTTAATATACTAAATACATATCAAATGACAGATATAGGTAAATCTGTTCTGATATGAAACTAAAAATAAAAGATATTAAATACAATATAAACAATATTATTAAAATGCAGTACTATCACAGTGCCATACCAGTCTAAAAATCATTTTTGTTGTTTTAAAGGAAAAACATAGAATATACTGTTTAAAAAGAATGCAAAAAGTCCGATAAAAATATATTCTATAATAAGAGAGTAGTAAACTGTCAAACATACGATTTGCACCTGTTGACGGATATTCCCGAACACGTGCTGGTCATTTCTATGTTATCATAGGTGAGCTCACAAGTAGAATATTGTCAGTGAATCTTCTTAAATTAAAAACAGGTGACATCTTGTCTTAGAAATAATGGGCAAACGTAAAAATAATGAAAATTGTCTTCAATGTCATCCCCACAGATACACTGAGAGCTGTCTGACAAATGGGATAAAAATTTGTGATAGCTTAGATCACTGGCTAGATTGCGCAACTGGTAGAGTATGATATTAAATCGCCTTAATCCGCAATAAAAATGGGGGGGGGAGAGGGGAAGGGATATTTTCCCTCATTTTCTTTTTAGACATTGCTCTACTCTCAGCTGCAAGTTCTTAGTGTTACCATTAAGTTTGTTCCATTCTTCTAGTACACTGTGATAAAAAACTATTTGTGTAAGACGATGTGCGACAAGTCGGGGGTTTGAAAGGATGACTCCTTCTCAAACTGTACATGTAATTCTTCTCAAATTGTAATTTGGGGAATTGTTTATAAATGGTAAAATTTCATTCGAGATATTCTGGTGTTTTGCCATTAAGAGATTTGTGTAATATACATGTATGTAATTTGCTTATCCTACGACGTTCATTAAGTGTATCACAACCCAATTCATTGTAGAGCGTTTCAGGGGATGTACCCTTTCTTAGCCCAGTAATTATCCTCGCTGCATCAAGTTGAACATTTTCTTACATATCCGATTCCTTCTTGCCTACAGGTTTCCCACACCACTCCACCATATTCTAAGATAGGCTGAATGAATGCAATATATAAGTTTTCAAGGGATTTTTTCAATACAATAAAATAGAAAAACAACTTATTATTTAATCTCAACATAATAAAAAAAATGACAAATACTATTAAATCAAGCATTAATCAAATCAATTTATGTCATATTTGCAAAACTTGTTTGTTTGATGGTGTTTTACGCAACTTTCAGCAATTTTTCAGCTATATCATGGCGTCTAGATTTTATTGGGGGAGGAAGCCGAAGTACCCGGAGAAAACCCCCGACCTGCGGTAGGAAAACTAGCAATCTTTGTCAATTAAGATTGGAGTCGAATACAACCTGCCGGCAGTGAGAGTCAAAACCGCAATCGCAGTGTTGACAGACCACTTGATCATTAGTAGACGAACTACCTTAACCACTCGGCCACCTAGGCCCTTTGAAAAACTCGTGAAAAGAAATCATTATATTCCAGTGTGCAATGGAGCGTCATATATAACAAAACCGTTTATTCGGGGGTGTTTACGCTAAAGAAATTTTAACAGTTTAGTTTCAATCCTGTAATACTATTTCCTTCTACTTAGGTATAAAACTGGATATTTAAAAATCGCTCTTTGAAACAATACTAATTTTATAAGAAATGTATACATTTTACGATCTACACAAATGAAAGAAAACACTGTACATTTAATATGTAAGCAAAACCACAAAATATGGGATTATTGTATGAATATAAGTTTTGTACATGTAAACTGAGGGTATGTAAACATATTTGCTGAAAATCAAGCGACGAATCGACAATACTTGAAAAGGTTTTTACGGCGACAACTAAATGTCCTATGTCGGACGAAATCAGGCAACTAATCTTGGTTCGAGTACCACATACAAGAAAATTTCGCACTAGTGATGTCGCCTGTTGAAAAAATATTTAAAAAGAAATCATGAAAATATTTCATTTTAAAGAGAATCGTACTAAACTGACTAAAAATAAAAATAAAGTGTGTCTGAACATAAAAATAAAAAAAAATCCAATTATATTTGGGAGACCATTCTATTTTTGTTTTTGTTTGTTTGTTTAAATGGGGTTTAAAGCCAGTTTCGGTAATTTTATCACCTATCATGGCGTCCAGTTTATATAGTGGGATTAAGCCTGAGAACCCGGAGAAAAACACCCGAACTCGGCAAGGAACGTGATAATTTTTATTTAGTCTTTTTCGCAAAAAATAAGGGTAAAATTTATTCCTGTTTTGTTGATATTCGCAAAGCATTCGACACTGTCTGGCATGGAGGTTTACTATATAAATTAAAAAAGGAAAAAGTAGGAAAAAACTATTTGAAGTGATTAAAGATATGTATGATAAATGTGAATCCTCTATAAATATAGAAAATCAGCACTCTGAGTTCTTTGAGGTAAATACAGGAGTGAAACAGGGAGATAGCTTAAGTCCAACCCTATTTAACTACTTTATAAATGATATTCACTCCATTTTTGATAAAACCTGTGATCCTGTCCATTTAAACGAGTTTTCAACTAATAGTCTAAGCTTTGCTGATGATCTGATTCTATTTTCAGAATCTCAAAGAGGCCTTCAGATAGCTTTAAATAAACTAGAAAATTACTGTCATAAATGGCAATTAACTGTTAATAAAACTAAAACTAAAGTAATGATATGTCATGGTGGAAATAACTTATGTCAATCAAACTTTTTCTATCAGAACTCACCTCTTACAGAAGTACAAGAATATACCTTTCTATGCAATACTATTAACAGAAAGGGTAGATTTAAAAGATCTATACAAGAACTTACAAAGAAAGGGCCAAAGGCCTTTTTTTCTTTGAAAAAATATGTGTAATTTTCAACATGTCCCAGTTGACTTATCTTGTAAGCTTTTTGATTCTTTAATTAGACCTATAATTCTTTATAATAGTGAAATTTGGTATATGGAAGAATATTTTCCTATATATAAAGCAAAACATAGAGCTAGAACCAATGGAACTAGATGTGACACTTTATCATTGACTGACAGATCTAGTATGGAAAAACTTCATCATAAGTTTTGTAAATCTGTTCTTGGAATCAAGAAAACATCCAGCAATATTGCTGCAAAATCAGAGTTGGGTAGACTGCCCTTTGACTTTTTTATTAAAACACAAGTTTTATTATATTATACCCGTATTAACTGTAATGAAATTAACCCACTAGTTAAAGATGCACTTCTAGTGAACAAGACATTGTCACAAGAAGGCATTTATTCTTGGTATACTTTTGCTAATGAAATACTTGATGAGTTTGATCTTAATGAAGATGAACTTAAGGAAGAAAACAATCCTTTTAATCTTATTAAAAACTCTATTAAAAAATCTTAAAAACTGACAGTAAAACAACAACATGATAAAATTATAATAGAAAAACTTAAAAAATAGATGAAAATTCTAAACTTTTTATTTATAGTAAAATTAAAAATGAAATAAAGATGGAGGATTATTTAACAAATTTAAAAAATTGTAATAGTCGCTAAGTGCTTACTAAATTTCGCATTAGTGACCACAATCTAAAAATAGAAGTAGGTCGTTATAAAAAAGTTCCAAGAGAACAAAGTGTGAGCTCTACGGCAAATACGTGTCATGTCATCGAAATGAAATAACGTGATCAAAATCTGCTTAATGCTGATATTGATTTTTTTTTCGTCCGAAAGTTGATATCGTCAAAAAACTGGAACAAAGTGAACAAGAAACCTTTTGATGCAAAGCATCAGTTCGCCGCCGATTTGTTCGGCATTCTGCACGCGTTTGTCAAAATGATTTGAAAAAAATTACGGGATGCATTTTAAAGCAGGTTTATACCTACGTTACAGAGGTTATTTTTATGTTCTTTGCAATTATATTGTAACGTGTCAAAGCTTTAAGCTAATATTTTGTTCAAATTATACATTAACAGCATATACTTTAGACTCAATAGAGTGTTTTCTTAGAGGCTGTATTATGTATAATAAAACGTTTCGAACCTTGAATATGTGTTTTTATATCTGTTTGCATTTGCTTAAATGCAAAAATACATATCATCTCGACAATATGGCAATTAGAGAAAATAATCTCAATTTATAGATTGGATTAAAAAATTGTACGTGTAGAGGACCAGAAGAATAAATAATCACAGTCAAGTTGTTTTTATAGAATATAAAAGCTTGTGTAACAGACATCTCAGATTTTCAATTGAACTAAAAACACACAATTTCTAAGGACTATCTAATGAAAATTCGCTTAGAAAGAATTGCAATTTCTAAACAGAAGGCATTTTAAACCCCCCCCCCCCCCCCAAATAGGGTTCTATGTAAAGCTAAGTCCTGCTGTTGCGGCTAATTTGAATTGCCGATTTTTAAATTTGCGCACATTTATTCTTGTGTTATATATTAAATCACAAATATACTTGAATTAAAACTAATATTTAAGTTGTTCCATAAAATTATTGACATAACAATTATACATTGAATCTTACAAATGCGGCATACTGCGGAATTGTATAAACAAAATTGATTTTTATTCTGGTTTCCGATTTTTCAACCTACGCTCTTCGATAGAACTATCACCGAATTATACAGTACCAGGATAAAATGGTCTCCCTCTATTATTAACTTCGTAAATAGAATACCAACAAAATTTATTATTACATGAAACTTTGATATTACCCAAGCATTTTTGCAGTCGGAACTTAGCTATCATCTTGTTTTTTCACTCAAGTAAAATGATTGACATTCTTGTAGCAAATTTCTGTTCATTTATGGTAACTAAGTGTACTTAGAAATATTTTCTCCTTTATCCATCGTTAGCAACGAAAGTGAATACAAATATATCGCCTAACCTGTTCCCCTGGGGCAATATTTTTCATTTACGCAAGCTATTCTTTCAAATATAACCCCAGGTCACCACCAGTTTACTACCCAGTTTGATTGGTTATTTAAAACGCCATGTTTGAGCTAATTTTTCCCGCGTTTCGTTCCGTTGGAAATTTATGACAGAGTACAATTTTAATAAAGTAGCTACCTGCTTCTTGTTTTCCGGCTTTCGAGTTTAACTGACAAATCTCAGTTATTTCCACATTCGAGACATAAATCTATAAAAGCATTCTTTTGATATACTGTATTTTTATTTGATTTGTTTACCCGAACGCCGGACGTTACGTCATAATGCTTTGTATGGGAGTTACGTCAGTTACTGTTAATAATGACGTAAAATTTTGAGGCATTCCGAATGTTGCAAACCGGTCAAAATTTTGACCGGATTCATATTCTGGTACCCTGACGTTGATATCCTCATGAGCCTAAGCGGCCTTCAGATATAACGTCAGGTCAGGAGCATTGGATTTCAACAGTGACAGCGTTGAAATTTGACGTTCGAGTATTCTCTAGACTGACAATTAGTATTATTGATAAGTTCAAGTAGAACGAACGTATT
Source organism: Limnoperna fortunei (assembly GCA_944474755.1). Lineage (NCBI taxonomy): Eukaryota > Metazoa > Mollusca > Bivalvia > Mytilida > Modiolidae > Limnoperna > Limnoperna fortunei. The sequence continues at coordinate 40,971,479 of OX104112.1, forward strand.
ATGACGTCATTCTCTTTGTGACGTTCAATGTTTACATTTCTCAGCTGAGTTTACATTATGATTTCATAATTTAAACGTAAAGGTAAAATATAATTTATATTTAAATTTTATATAAAGAAAAGGTATTCCCAGATTTTAAAAAAGATTGGCATGTGCATGTGATATTAAATGGCGTCATATTATCAACCAATGAAAATGCTTATATCGGAGGTCCTGACCTGGTGTTATATTTGAAGTGAAGCTTGCGTCAATGAAAAATATTGCACCAGGATACCAGGTTAACCGGATTCATTGCTGGTGACCTGACTGTATATTCGAACCGGAAGTCCGCTTACGGTATTGAGAATATTTAGTCAGGATCCCAGACTAATATATCGCCGCCCTCCTGGGCGGCGATAATGAAGAAAAGTACTAAATAATTTAAAGAAAGACTTGAAAAAAAGTTGACATCGATAAAAATTAAATGTTATATTTGAAATTAACAACAAAACATTTTATACTATTTTTTGCAATCTCTAAATCGATCTTTAAAAACTGACAATCAAATTACACTTCATGTGACGTCACAGTTACAAAGAAAGACGTCATGTGACTACTGGAATTTAGAGGCACTTTTAGGGTGATAGGAAGTAACGTCAATTATGAAATGCACATTATATATTAATGATAAAGTATATAAATATAAATTATATATTGTCTGTGCTCGCATTTTGGCAATGCCTACTCCATATAAGTCGTGTTGCGTTTGTATTTCGTTATCGGTATTAAGTATAGAATTTTTTGTATTGTATAATTTTTAATCGATATCGTCCACTCTTGACACAATTGGTTACTAATTTTGGTCACGTGCAACATCTTGTACTCAAAAGTTCATTGCTCAAGTGTGTATATGCAATAATTTCTTTAATTAATATTTTATAAGGCAAGTGGATGGATGGATGCTTGTTTACAATCGTGACTAACTTTAAATATAATTAAAAACCATACCATATTGTGTTTATTTCCCAGATAGCAACACTACGTTGGCCCAACGTTGGCCATTTGGCATGGTTGGTAAATGGTTGGCGTTGGCGTTCTAACATCGGCCCGTGCATCGGCCCAACATTGGCACATCGTAATGTGACCAACTGTTGGCTTTCCAACATCGACCCAACGTTGACCCATCGTAACGTGACAAACTGTTGGCGTTCCAACGTCAACCCAACATAAAATGTCTACACACAAAAATTAATGCTCGATTTAATTAAACAATTTAATGGAAATAAATGACATAAAAATTGCAGTTAATAATCAAATATGAGTTTAGATCATATGTTTTATAACCTTGCTAATTGATTAATTAATTCAACACATGTGGGACATCTGGGATATATTTATAGTTAAATTGTTAGAACAATAAGTTTGAAGATTAGACGAGGGCATTAGTATCCTATAATTTCAGATAAATTAATAGCATCATCTGTGTCAGGAATTCACATCGGTCGCCATTTTGGACACCTTGGAGTATTTTATTTAACACAATATAGAATGTAAGTACATGAATCACGTGACATGAATTTATTAGTTTAAATTCTCAGTTTGTTTATTATTGACCATATATGTTTTAAGCTAAAGTATTCAGTTTTTTTATTAACCACAGTTCATATGTTAACACTTTTTGTGTATACTTATAAATTAGGAGTTTTTAAATACACACTTTTATGTGACAAAAGTTTGCAAAGTCTGTATATCTGATACATATTTTAATATCCCTTTTTATTTAATGGGGTTTTCACCTACGTAGGTGCCAATTAATTGTTTATTGAAGGTATAGTGTGACAGATTTATGTTATGGCTTGTATACCAACTACAGTCTTACATGTAAACTAGAGTTACCGAACATGTTACCGGTAGGTGGCGCGCATATGGAAAGACGTGAATTATGAACAATGTATGTTATTTAACTGCATTCTACTTTTCCGCAGGCTTATTTTGTTTGTTTATTTTTCAACTTGTGTTTATTATATTTCATAATAAAATGCACATATAAAACATATACGTCTTGTAAAAAATATTCCAGAAAATATACATGGAAGAATTCACACATTTGTTTTATTTATATACTATAATACAGTGTACTGGTATTTAAGAAATAGATTATTGCGAGCGGGCTTTATGGGAATTAGAACATGGTCAGACCTTATATTTGTCAATATTTTATACCGAGCGATAGCGAGGTACACAATGAAGACAAATATAAGGTCTGACCATGTTCTAATTCCCATAAACCCCGCTCGCAATAATCTATTTCGATTCTAATATGTCTAACAAATGTTTTAAAATTTCGAAGCGGTTCTAAGAGGACGCTTTCAGTGGTAATATTGTTTTTTGAAACTAATACGATATATCCCAAAACAGTATGTTAAAGCAAATAAAATTGACATAAACATATATTCTCGTCATTTTATTGAATGTACGTACCCTTTAAACACAAATATTGAGGAAATCTTAACGAAATTGCATTGTTCCAGTTTGAAATTTTCTGTTCAGCGTAATATGACGTCGGAATTCTAATTGTGACGTCATATTAATTTGAATGTAGTTTTAGATCCGTTTTTACTGCTGATCTAATTAAACAAGACGAATTAAGGCTAAATTCTATATTCACTAAATTCTACATCTAAATTCTACATAAAACAAAAGCAAAAGTCATCATCAAAATTATCTAAACACCAGCAAAGTTAAAAAATCTCTCTGTTTCCCCAGACTACACGTGCATTTTAAACTTAAGATAATCATCTTATGCATATTCATATCTGACCAAACTGACCACAACAGATAAGGAGGCGTGTCATTTACTAATGAATCAATTAATTACATGTCAATATACAGCTGCTCTGATTTCACTAACCAGTATCAATAACATAATTATAACATCCCCGCCCACAAAAAGAAATTTTCCAAATTTCTTACTGGTTACTGAAATCAGTGCAGAAAACTAATAAATCCACATATAAAAAAACTAAATTGAATTAAAAAAAAATTTACCTCTAATTTTTACAAAAACAAGGAAAAAAACGTAAATTAATTTACAAGTACGACATGAAGGAAAAAAAACAAATTAATATTTAAAAAAAAAATAATCAAGAAACTACTGACTTAAAAAAAATTAATACATTCAAAATATTTCAAAACGAAAAACAAAACAATTAATTTAATTAAGAAATGGAACTTACAATAATGTTTAATGATAATGACATAATAAAAGCTGCATCATATTTATTTATAAATTCATGAAAACACACATTTGTGTATAAAACAAAATACAAATATTTATTAAACTTTCTGTGAACCATATCATCACACGTTTATTCCCATTAAATCTTACTTCTGCTGACAAAATTGTTTTGAAACATGGGTTTGCACAGGGCATCATGTTCATAAAATTGTCGAAGTATACATAGATTTATTATGGTCTAGGGAAATATAACTTCTGATAAAAGAAACGAAAACCACAGAATAGAAGAACTAGTAGCTGTACCTTCTGTAAACACATTCACATTATGATTACTCTCACCAAACCCATTAAATTTGTCATTACTCATGTTAATTTGACCATTTGCAATGTGAAACATAAAAGTTTCTGCAATTACATGGTATATAACATTTACTTGACTTCTTAATTAACAATGCATCCTTGTAGACTATTTTGATAATGATTTATAAATGAAACTAGCAGAGACCTTTAACTCTTAAAAACAATATTTAAAATAATAATTTCTAATTAAAAGCGAACACACACCTTTCAAGTAACCTTGCGCAAAGTTACTCTCTTACAAACAAACTGACGTACTAAGAAAATATTATTAAAAATGAAGGTAATTTCTAGATTTGCATTCATCATTTACATCATAGATCTACTAGCATTTGCTATAAACATCATACTAACTTAACAATCCTAAAACATCTATATTCAGTTATATAAAATGCAAACACCAAAATACAAACTATCAAGAACACGTGTAGTCCGGGAAACAATCGAGTAAAGAAAAATGCAATATTAAACATCAAAACAATAAAAACTAAAATCAAAGTTAATTAAAAGTTAATAATAATTGTCCGACTTCATCTCTTCTCCATAATAATTTGGATTGACTGGATACACATATACGCGAATGTTACGGGAATTAAAGGAAGACAATTTTCACATTAAATTGTTGGTAGTGGTCTTCCTCGAACATATTCTTTGGCTTTGGACGATAGATCACTCTCATTTACCCAATAGAATTTTGAGCAGGTTCTCCCTTAATTTGTACCAGATACGTAATTTTCGAACCCTCACATTTCTTAGCCAAAACTCTTTTAATTTTAAAACGATGGTTTTCATCTGATGACAATGATGATGGTGAACTTGGATGAACATAATCTCTATATCTAATTGGGGCTTGAATAGTTCGACGAGATCTTCGCAACGGAACTACAGAATCAGTAATATCACTTGACGATGGTGAATCATGATGAGAAACCTGATTTGAATCGTTTTCAATCACCTGTTGTAAATATGGGGCTGGTTCTGGCACCCTAATATAAGCCATTTTAAGTCTATTAATATGCACTGGCATGTGAAATCTTTTTTTTTATTTGGATCTCGGAGTTTTATATTTTATTGACAATATACGGACCACTAAAATTTGCTTACAGTTTTCGACCTTGACATGCATTATCTTCATGTAGATAAACAAAATCCCCAACTTTGACAGTTAAAGGTGAAATTTTCTCGTTTGACCTTTTAAGCATCTCAATGTTTGATTTTTCAATGTTCGATTTTACTTCATCTCGTACTATCTGGAGTTTTTTGCAAAGTTGTTTTAAATAGACATGAGCGTCTTTAGGTAAATCTCGAAAATCAACATCTGTCGGGTTTACTAATGGATACTGTGGACGACGACCATACACAACTTCAAACGGTGAATAATGAGTACTTGAACTAACACACGAGTTTATTGAAAAAACAATGGCAGGTAAAATATCATGCCATGATTTCCCTTGACGGATGTAAGGAGTCATTCTTTCCTCGAGAGTTCTATGCGATCTTTCACAAGCTCCTAAACAGTGATGTGTAAAACTTGGAGTAAATTCTTGAGAAACATGCATTTGTTTACACAGTTCTCTAGTACTTCTAGCAATAAATTCTGAACCCTGGTCAGTTACAACTGTTTTACAAACACCAAAAGTGGTAAATAAACGATATATAGCATTTCCTACTGTCAAAGAATCGCAGTTTAAAAGAGGCTCTGCATAGATAAATTTACTGAACATGTCAATAGCGGTAAAAATGTATGTATGCCCAGCCGATGACAAAGGAAACGGACCACATAAATCCATTTCCCATACTTGAAAAGGTTCTGATGGAATTGGAAACGAAACTAAACCAGCTTTTGTATGAAAACTAGACGTTTTTCGAATTTGACATTCGTGACATGATCTCACATATTCTGCCACAATAGTCGGGAGTCTGTGAAAATAGTAGAATTCCCTAACTTTATCTACTGTATTCTGTATGCCGGTGTGGTATTAATATTTGCTACCATGATAAACAAGCTTCTTTTTATCTTTCGGAATACACATTCGGTACAACAACGATGTGTTCCGAAAGTCTATTATGAAAATTTGCTACCACAATAATACAAAGTTTGAATTATCTCCCTTTCACCGTTAGAATATGATAATAAATGCACAAATTAGTTAAAAGGGACCAATATGAAAATGATTGTTCGAAGACCTCTGACAAAAACTGGCACTTTTATTAATTTTGAAGTTAAACAGTTGATAATAATATTCGTATATGAAGCTGTTTACTTTCAAAAGAAAAGGGAAAATTTCAAGAGTTCAGACACGTGAAATGTATAACCTCATGATTTGGAAATGAGACAATAACCGCCCGAAAACCAAGTTTTCGTATTATGTAAAGTCATTATCGTATAAATCACGCTTCCATTTGTTAAACAATTTCTTACAAGACCTTTCCTTTCCTTAAACTTCCACAACTCATAAAAAAGATAGAAAATTTATTGCCCGTGGCGTAGTGAACACGTATAGTCTTGCTACAGATAAGCCTTATTTATGTAAATTAATAATGAGGACCACAGAGGGATACCATTAAATCAAAAACTTGCGGTTATTTATGGCATGCACTTAAAAAATCGGCCATGTCAATGAAGCTATTTTAGTACTAGAATATGTCTTAGGATGGTCTTAGGACACATGTTAGTCCTAAGTCGTGTCAACGAACGCGTCCTATTTTAGAAGATCTAATTTTCTTCCTAAAACAATTAGGATGCCCTAACTTTGCCTAACAAACACAAATATGGCTGCTTTTTCGACACATCAGACGACGGGGATATAATATTCGTCGAAACAGAATATTTAGGGATATAGACAACAGGCTTGCGTGCTTGCTTGCTTGAGGTTGACCATTTTTTCGTATTTCCTCCGTTGTCCTCTGGTAGTCTTTATTTTGTGGAGTACATATTTTTTCCATGTCTTCTTTTCAGCACTTTTTAATTGTTACATTAGAAAGTTTTGCTTGATATAATATTTTTGTTAGCATTCACTTCGGCGACCAAAACTTCAAGTTCAGTCCATCCATCCATCCATCCATCCATCCATCCATTCATTCATGAATCCAACGATAGATGGCTTAACTAATGACAATGTACACGTGTAGATATCGAGTGGGACCTTATAGCAACGTTCTATATATAGGTTGCCGGTTTATAATTGATAAATTTGAAATAATTATCTTTTTGTTTTTTTTTAATACAAATAAATTATCTCAAACGCCGAAATATTTAACAAATAGTTCATCACACTGAGGGTCATATGGCAGTATATGGACCGGTTGGTGGCCCCAAAAATTTATATGGACCGAAGCGCAGCTGTGGTCCATCTATTTTTTGGGGCCACCAGCCGGTCCATATACTGCCATATGCGTTGCATTTTAACTATCAAACATTAATCTATATATGTACAGTAGAGAAAATGTATTATTTAAATAGTACAGTATATGTCAACTTTATAAACTAAGGTGTTAAGGTAGTAAGTCATCTACTAATGATCATGGAAGTGGTTAAAAAATTGTGCTCAGCTTCTAGGGGGTTGAGACCCCCCTGCTGCGATATGTATTTCTTATCTTTGATGTTAAGTATAATAAAATTTACATTGTAATTTTACTCTTCCGCAATATATTTATTAAGATATTTAATAAGAACATCATCTTGTAATTGAGAAGACTGCTTCGATCTAACTGCACAATTCAAAATAATCTTGGCTGACCCAAATTTGTTGCAAAATTTGAAAATGTTATGCCCCTTCCTTTTTCAATGCCTTATGTTGGAAAAAAGTAGCTTCTAAAATAGCCGAAATAAAATAAATGGGAAATGAGAAAAAAATTAGAAAATAAGCGTCACATTTTTAAAACATGCTTTCAATTCGCCTTTATATACAACCAAATTCATCCGTGCATAGTGTTCAGAATTTTCTATTGACCAATTATATAAGTTCTGATATTTTAATGCGGTGTTTTTAAGTCTCCGTGAAACTGCGTAATACTGGATAAGGGGCCATAGGTTATAGTTCTTTTTCACAATGAGATAAAAAGGAATGTTAATTAGAAAACATATTTATACTTTGCGTAATCGGTGATATTTAAAAAGCATATTTTCTAAATCATCATAAATTCGAAGCTAGATTATAACGGATTTTGCAATACATGTAAAATTAAAATTAATTTGTCAATTAATGGAATACTTGTATTTCCTGTAATTAGTTTTCAGCAATGCAAGTGCATGTTTGGATTTTCTTTTGGTTTTTTTTTAATGGGGAGTGTTACACACACTATATATAATATACAAAAAGCAGAAAATAAAGTAGAAAACAAAACCTAATTAAAATAACTCTTTAAATGGTTTCCCCCTTATGTTGTTGGTCGCTGTCCAGCGACACAGCAAAAAGGGTGGAGCAGGTGAAAGATTTAATTTTAATTAGATTGGTAGAATACAACTCTCCATTTTGTAGATTAACATATATTCAACTCCTTCCACGGATATTCAGTTCATCTTGACTAAAACATTATAGACAGATTTATCAAAAACATAATTCTACGAGAAATGTCCCCGTTTAAGATTTTTATAATACAGTCACATGACAGTGTCGTTAATTTGTATTTAAAATATATCCTCAACACATATTTTACCTATAAACAAATAATTTCGCCAATAATTGCTTTAATCTAACCTTAATTAACCCGATTCCAGGTTTGATACATTGCTGCTCTATTCAAATTAAAGATTGACTGTGACGGATAAAAGTGTTATCTATATATAATGACTATTTATCTGGTGTCATTGTGAAAACCTAACCAAATGTAACTTAATTAAATCTATTGACGAAGGTAGTAAAAGTATCCACCAGAACTAACGGATTTGTCACTATACTAGATGTGTTAGGATTTATCTACATGTTTATAGCACTAAATCAATAAAATTCGCATTTGTAGTGTCCGTGTGCCGTGAACTTAATTAATGTTATTACAATTTAATTAGATTGAAGTTATGGTGACCCTGAAGTAATTACTGCCGAAAATATTTAAATAAAATCTCTTCTTCCAGATGTTGATATGACCCCATACGAAAGGTTAAACCTGATCAATAACTGTCTTAAGTTTTCAGTGCAACAATTCTATGAGGAGTATAGAATTCTATAATTTCTTTTAGAAATTTATCTTCTTAAAGAAAAATACAAACCTGCCATCGTTCACGGCATGTTTGGTTCATACTATAGATAAAGAATATATTTATTTTTATTCAAGTTTATTTAGAATAATTTAAAGTTGCTTTGTAAGCTGAAATATGATTATAATTCAAATGAGCAAATATCCCTATTTTCGGAATACAAGAGTTACTTTGCAAGAGTTGTCTTTCATAACAGCAGGTACAGATAGGGAAATTACGTTTTTATTTTTTTAAAATAATGTCTGTGGACTGACTCTTCCAGTACAATTAAAACACTGCAGAATTAGTTTGCATATCATAATAAATTTTACCGGATGCTTTGCTATATGTGAATAAAGAACAGATAACTCTGCTAATGGGAGATAAATCTTGTTTACCGCAAGTAGGGAATTATACGAAAAAAATGACACATTCTTACGCTGTTAAAATTCAAATAGTCTCACGACGTGGTCGATCTATTTACCATTAGAAAATTGTTTAGATTTATAGTTCAAATTAAATTACAAGGAACATTGCACATTTCTAAACAGGTTATTACTTGGCTTGTGTCTGTTTACTAAAATTTAAAAGATTACAAATGTTTTATACAATACGAAACCAAAATGCCCCTCAATACGTAAGGAGAATCGTTCCCACTAAAGTTCAAAGTTTAAGTCCTCATCCATTGCGAAATGGTGATGACATAATATTACCATACTGTAGACTTCCCTCGGTAATCAATCATTTATTCCCAAAACAATTAAGCAATGGAATAGAATTGATCGGAAATGTTAACTCTATTTGGGCCTTCAAAAATGCTTTAAGGAAAGATTCTGTTTTGTGGGTAGTGCCAAGACAATATGCATATGGCCCCGAAATTAAAAATAATACATGTATTAACACACTAAGTTGGTCAGCATCCTTTCTTAATTACGATTTATTCAGATCAAACCTTATTTTAAATCCATCCTGTTTATGCGGTATTCGTATTGAAGATGCAAACCACTATTTCTTTGATTGTCCCATATATAGCAACCACAGATTAGATCTTATTGGTTATCTAAGATTGCTACCAATTGGGACTAATATTGATTTGCATACGCTTACTAGTGGCAATGTAGAACATACTTATGAAATTTTTTTAAGTATTTTAAGAGAAGTGTTTGAATATGTTAAGAGATCCAAAAGAGTTTTAATTCTGCGATGTAGTGGTCAGAGTCAAACGGAAACATCTTCAGCCACTATTGACTTTTATTTTGATTCTTTTGTAATTATTTCTCACGTTTGTTTATTTGAAATTGTGTACAAGTTCTTCTATCTTGTGATCTACATTGTTTTAGCATATGTATATACTTGTAATGTACAGATGACTCTATAAGTACGTATGTATTTACGTGTGTCCAATCCATTTTTTAAATTAACAAATGAAATATGTTTAAATTAAATGTTAGTCGACCTTCCTTTGTATTGAAGACTTTTTAAGGAATTGAGCAACAAACTGAAAATTATTCGACACGGACTTTAGTTTGTTTGTTTGAATGGTGTTTTAACGCCACTTTCAGCAATTTTTCAGCTATTTCATGGCGTCCAGTTTTTATTGGGGGAGGAAGCCGGAGTACCCGGAGAGAACCCCCGACCTGCGGTAGGAAAACTGGCAATCCTTGTCAATTAAGATTGGATTCGAGTACACCCTGCCTGCAGTGAGAATCGAACCCGCAATCTCAGTGTTGACAGACCACGTGATCAATAGTAGACGAACTACCTTGACCACTCGGCCACCGAGGCCCCTGGACTTTAGTTAATATATATTTATACCCCCCGCAAACTAGTTTGAGGGGGTATATAGGAATCACCCTGTCTGTCTGTCCGTCTTGTCTGTCTGTCTGTCCGTCTGTCCACATTCCTTGTAAGCGCTTCTCCTCCTAAACCGCTTGACAGATTTTGATGAAACTTTACATGAAGGAAGTACATCATATGTAGATGTGCATGAAGAATTTTCGTCGCTTTCAGATTTCAGATTTCAGATTTCTTTATTCACTCAGACACAAAATATGTGTAACATGAGGTGCACAAAATACAAATTTTACAAATGGCAAAGAAGACATGATTACTACATGAACATTAAAACTACAACAATGGGGTAAATAAATAATTACAACATATTTGAAATATGTTTTATAAATAGTGATAGCTTATATAATAGTTTTGTGTTACAAATTGAAAACAAACCTTTGAGTTTTTGTATTGTTGGTCGGGACGAGTAATATTTGGGTACATATAAATCTCGATAATGAGAGATTGTATAATTTTTACAAATAAACAGATAATGGAACTCGTCCCATATCAATCTTTTATTACATAAGGTGCAAACTCTTTCTTCTTTGGGAATGTTATACCAACGACCTGTCTCTATAAGAAATTTTACATTACATAATCTAAATTTTGTAATCCAAATTCTAGACTTCTCTTGTAGTCTAAATAAATATTATTCAAATCCAAAATCGCACTTAAAAAATCCATAGAAAGCCCCTCTAGAAGAAATGTTAATGTCGCTATACCATTTTTGAATAAATTGGTCTTGAAGAGTTTGTTTAATTAAATTTTTATACAGATAAAAATCTATTAAAAATATATCTGTGAATATATAGCTTTGCCCGCATTAATCAAAAATAGATTTTACATACTCAATCCACTTAAAATGACTCCACTTCTATGTAATCCATACATAAGTTTGAACATAATACTACTCAGTTTATTTTCATTTTTCGAGAATAGAAAGATAACATTCTTAGTTTTATATCTATTTCTAGTGAGAATCTTCCTAATTCACCATAAACCATGAAATAAGGGGTACTTCTTTTAATATTGAGGATTCTCTTGCAAAATTTTAAATGAACTTTTTCAATAATATTAGTATTTTCAAACTCCAAATTTCAGAACCATATACAATAAAATTGGAGCAATCATAAAGTCTCAAAAAGTTTCAGTTGAATATCTATAGGAGTATTCATATTTCTAATTCTTGAATAGATACCAAACATTGCTTTCTCTGCTTGTTCTACAAGTTTTTTCTTTGGTTCTACAAAAGACCCATTATATTTTAACATTAATCCCAAGTAGTTATAACAGTCGACAATTTCAAGTGATGCATCGTTTAGTTTGAATTGAGGTTTTCTCTGCATTTTTCGCTTGTAAAATATCATGACTTTAGTTTTGCTTGTGTTAACCGACAGTTTCCATGTGTTGCAATACTCTGCAAATATATCTAGGGATCTCTGCATATCGTCAATTGATTCTGCAATTAAAACAGTATCATCCGCGTACAAAATTGCAAAGATCTCTAGGTATAGTCGAAGGGTATCCTGGCTTTATGTAGATAGAAAGTCAAGAGGATGACCATCTGCATTTTTGAAGTATTCTTCTAGGTCGTTCACGAAAATAGAAAAGATCAATGGCGACAAATTCTCTCCCTGACGAACTCCTACCAGACAGGGGAAAAAGTCGGATTTATAGGATAATTAATTGGGCGGAGTGAATATCCAAAATATGATCACGAGTGCCGCATAACGCATCTGATTAAACGAGTGCGCGGAACTTGCGTTATGCGGCACGAGTGATCATATTTTGGATATTCACGATGCCCAATTGATTATCCTATTTATTATATAGATCAAAATTGTTTTCGTAAAATTTTCATGCTTTATCCTAAATTTTATGAACGGCGGGTGAATATCTGTATAGTACAAAACCATTGTGACGTTTTGGCGGGAAAAAAACCCGAGAGTGAAAATAAACGATAATTTTCACATGTGATTTACCGTGATTTCTGTCACTCGGAAAATTCGATATTTCATCTCCATCTATATAATAACTCTCATTTCTATATTGAACGCACGATTTAATATTATTATACATATTATAAATAACATTAAAACATTTGCCTCTTATGTTACTACGCTGTAACTTTGTCCACGGTCCATATCTCCATACAGTATCAAACGCCTTTTTAAAATCAATAAATGAACAGAAAAGCCTTTTTCCACATGATAAGTATAAGGATACTAAAGCATGTAAAACAAAAATATTGTCTGCTGTTGAATGACCCTTCCTGAATCCAGCTTGATTTTTTGAAATTAAACTTAACTCATTAGAAAAATCAGTCAATCTTGCATTAAGAATAGAGGTAAAAAGTTTACCGAGACAACTAATGAGTGTAATAGCTCTGTAGTTGTCAGGGTCCTGATTATTGCCCTTATTTTTGTAAACTGGTTTTATTATACCGATTACCCATTTTTCTGGTACAATTCCAGTGTCTAGTATAATATTAAATAGCTTGCACAGGGTTGGAATACGTTCCGATGGAATATTTTTCAAATATTCGTTCAGAATTTCATCCACTCCCGGTGCCTTATTATTTTAAAGATTTTTAATCGCATGTTTGATCTCGTCTTCACTGATCGGACCATTTAGGATTATCCCAAGTTGTTCATTTTCGGCAAAGAGGAGGTCAAAATTCTCATCATCTAAATTAATATCAACAGATGCATCATCTGAATTATCGGCATTTAGATTTCTAAAATATTCAAACAAAGTTTCAAGTGGAATATCAGGGTTATCTTTTTTAGTATGACTAAATCGATTTAATATTTTCCAAAAAATTTTCGTATCAGTACCATTTAACTTTCGCAGTTCGTCTGCACATTTTGTTTGGTACTGTTCAAAACTAATATTCATTTGCATTTTGTATTCTCGTGACGCCTTTTTCATGGAGTCTTTAACATCGTTAGCTTTGTTTACACTATATTCTTTTTTTGACTTTATGAAATGCATTTCGTTTCTGTTTACAACTTTTATCAAACCATGGTTTATGATTCATTTGTTTATTACTATCTATTGGGTAGGGCTTAGCAACTCCCATTACATCTGAAGCAGAGAATGTAAAAACATTTTGTATTTCATTTACAATATCGTTCACACTGTCACCCGTGACATTGCCGGAGCGTAATAGGTCATCCAATTTCGTGTCAATTTGACCAAGATAATCCGAAATAGCATGCCTACATAAATATGACTTATTGCAATCCCATCTAATTCGTGAGATCAGTGATCGATTGTGCTTCTTTTTTTCTTGGGAAAAAAATTTTCTTTGGTGAATAACAAGGTAAAGTATATTCTATTATGTACATCTGATATCATAGGATCATAATCTAATACACAAAATTCTTGGAAAAATGGAAAAAGGTAGGGACTTACTAACACATAATCAATCAAAATTATGTTTTTACATGTAGTTTTGCCAATATTTCTATCGCTATGCAGTCTTCCATTTGCGATGTATAAGGAGCATCTTTTACACATTTCAATCAACTTTTGACCATAATTATTACACTTGGACTTGTCTTGTGAACTTCGGTCTAGAGGTATGCCATTTTCAACCAGCAACTTATATGAATAACAAGAAAAGATATGGTTGTAACCATATCGGGGAAACTCAATTAAAGTAATTGGAGGATTAAAACAAGAAGTCAGTTTGTATTGTTATATCTGATAAATGTCCTATAATGAAAATAGAAATTGTGTAATTAATACTATAACCAACAATAACAGTAAAGAATAAAAAGCTTCGCCGAGCGCAGCATGATACGACCGCAACATGTTGAACCTTAGTCCGAGAATCCTCTGCCGTCCAACGCTTTTATTATTTTATTTTTTTTTTGCGTCCCACGCAAAACAAAAAATAATAAAAGCGTTTGACGGCAGAGGATTCTCGGACTAGTTGAACCTGTACGTTTGAGGCCCAATATGGAAAGTCAATTGCTTTTGACATATGCAGCCTTATAGTGGACTTAGTTAACATTTTTGGACATTTGAATTATTTAAAGTAAAAGAAAGATACAGGAAATTGAGACCTGTATTAAAAAAATTTAATTAAATAATTTATTATTATATGATGCGACAACAACAAATTAACTGGAAAATTAAAATGTGCATAAAACCAATAATAAGACAATGCTAAAGTAGAAACGTTTTCATCATTTAAATGTTCGACATGAATTACAGATTCGTAATACTTCCCTCATCAAGTCGGTGTGCAATCTTTGTCCCAAATTATTAACATTCATGACATTTGTTAAATCTGCAATCCCAATTGAGCTAAATGACTGGTTATCGTTTGTTTTAAAAATATTCGAAATTCTTAATACATTGATTTATGTGTTATTTTTATTTTGCAAAGATGTACATGTGAAAATCTTGTTTACTGTTATTCATCATGATGATCAGCTGAAGCAGCACAGGCAGCCATGGAATATTAACGGTTTACATCACGAAAATTGTTTAATGCACCATTAAAACAGTAGCAAGAAATTTTATTATTGTTGGACATATTTACAATGCGTTAATTATATAATTAAATTCAGATGAGAGCAGATTTAATGTGCATTTATGATAATAGTACGGAATATTTATTTGTTCAACACATTTACAATAAATGGTTATGCCACATAATCACGTGCACATAATGTAATGAATACAACAATATGATCATTCACCTAGCCAGCTTGATCGCGTAAGAATATATAAACAGAATTATATTTAAATTCAAATGCAAATAACAAAAGTATTACATTTCGAAATACAAAACATACTGTTTTTCACCTGAAAAATAATCAAAACAATATTACAGATAGAAAGTACTTACTTCGGTAAATGCAAACATTGAACTATATTATCGCGCAATAGCTCAGTAAACCGTACCTGAAATTAGTTATAACGCCACGTGTGATACAATGCAATGATTTGAGTTATGAAAAATTACTTAACAAATCAGCATCGAAGTCATTTGATAAATATACATTTTGGAGAAGATCTTCGTCAGGAATAACAAAATCTTTTTCCTGGCTAGATTTAGCATTGAAGTCGCCAAATAATGAAATGTATTTTGAGTTTTTCGAAAAGGAAAATAATTCTGTTTCAATTTCGTCGAAAGCATTTTCTGATGCGTATTTTGAATTTTCTGGAGGAATATAAATACAGCCATATAAAATATTTTGAGGTAAACCAGTATAGTTTGATGACAGTTCAAACCAAAGTGCATATTCAGATTCAGATTTTATAAACTTGATATATTTTGAAAGTTCATTTTTGTAAATACAGACAATGCCACCAGATTTTCTCTTTACATTTGTTCTATTTTTAGCAACATACTCATATCCTTTAGGAACATCAAGAATATCAAACTTATCTAATTTTGTTTCTAGGAAACACAATAAATCATACTGTTTAATTAAATTAATAAAATCGACATTTAGAAATTTGGATTTTAGTCCACAAACATTTACAAAAGTTACTTGTAGTGTATTTGATGATCGTTCATGTGTGTCCGATGTGATGTCCTAGTAATTGTTAACAGGTATATGTTGTTGGGGTTCTCCGCGGGGGTCAGGAACATACGGCTGACCATCGACAATGAGAGTGTCATACACTATCTTAGCGTTTCGTTTAGCTCGCTGTAATTCTTTTAATTTTGGTATCAGGGCTTTACGCGTTCATTGATCTCTGCCGGATATTGTTGAAAAATAGAAAATTGCGCTCTATTTTTAAGTTTTGAATTAGCTTCTTGGAGTACAAGCTGATGGTCTGAATATTTTGTAAACCGTGCTATCACACTCCTGGGTTTTCCGTCTCGGCGTGGTTTTAATCGATGAACATTTTGAAAGTGGATTCTATCCACGTTTTCAATATTCAATTCTTTCGTCATGAACAATCTTACAATATTTTCTGTTACTTCTGGGGTTTCATCTCTTTCTTCCTGCAGACCAATAAATATCAAATTATATTTCATGGAGTGTGTCTGGAATCTCAAAAAATCTTCGTGTAAATTTTTGTTTTCGTTTTCAAGCACCCTGTTTGTTCCTCTAAATGTCTCATTCTTTCCTCGATTATATGGTGATGTCTTTCTTCGTTAGCTAATACTCTAGCATGTTGGTCTTGTAATGTTTTTATGTCATTAATTTCTTTTTTCGTGGAATTTATATTTTCTTCAACGGTATGTAGCTTTTTGTTTATTACGTCTAGCATATTAAGCTTTTGTAGCTTCTAGTTTGAGGGGTATATAGGAATCACCCTGTCTGTCTGTCCGTCTGTCTGTCTGTCTGTCTGTCCGTCTGTCCACATCCCTTGTAAGCGCTTCTCCTCCTAAACCGCTTGACAGATTTTGATGAAACTTTACATGAAGGAAGTACATCATATGTAGATGTGCATGAAGAATTTTCGTCGCTGTCGGATATTATTCAGGGGAGATAATTGGACTTGAAGCGAAGCGGGGGTATCCCTTTGTGAGCTTGCTCACAGTCCACACTTGTTTGTTTTAGTTTCCCGTTGTTTACCTTAATTAGTTGTTTTATCTAATTAAAGGTAAAATCTGATTAAAAGACCAAGTTTTTTCTTAAAAATTCATAAACATTTGTTTTAATGAAAGCTAATAAATGTATCAACATTTTTTGCAGAAAAATATGTGTTGTAGATTTTAGAGGTTCTAATTCATTCCTAGTTCTTGGAGGTGATCAATATCTTCACCCCGTCCAATGTATAATGATTTTTTATATTGTTTTATATATGAAATCATAATATTTGAATGCAGGGAAAAATTTGTTTTTAATTTGCGGATACTTTTAGCTCCACCTCAAACCATTAGTGTCAATCTAAAAGTCAGGTAGGTGATTTTTTGATGGGTCATCTTTCTAATACATTTGTAATGCAAATATATATATGTAGCTGATTTTCATAAGTAATCCACGTGATACCTCTGTAATACAATGTTTTGATGTAGGGTAGCTGATTTTATAGGAAATCTGTCTGATACCCCTGATATGTTGTGTAAAGAATAATAGGTTCTTTCATACGTTTTTGGGAAAGACCGGTTGATCTTTCACGAGTGATAGAAATTTTATGTCTTTTCGCGAGTGGAGCGCAGCGGAACGAGCCAAAAGACATAAAAATTTCTATCACGAGTGAAAGTTCGCATGAAAGTACCTATTTCTTCCGTAATCCAGCAACTTTTACATTGCTATATCCTATAGAATCTCCATTGTTTTATACTCCATTGTCTCTGACATCCAATCAGAACGCCGGAAACAAGAACGTCATAGAAGAACATTGTTATGCTTCCATAACAACGTTCTTGTTTCTGGCATTGTGATTGGATGACGCAGAAAGTACAGATGTGTGCGCGTGAGCTCATCTGTTCTGGGTCATCTGTACCACAAATCGGCCATTTGTTTTTTTATGGGACATATTCTGATGCCTCTGTTACACATTCTATAGATTTATGGTAGCTGATCTTCATGGTCATCTCTCTTATATATCTGTTGTACAATGTACAGGTGTAAGGTAACTGGTTTTCATGAGTCATCTATCTGAGACTCTTGTATACAATTTATAAAGACAATGAAACTGGTTTTAATGTTCATCTCTTGGGATATCTCTGTTATAAAAAGTATTGATGTAAGGTAGTTGATTTTCATGGATCATCTTTCTAAGACTCTTTTGTACAATTTATAGTTGAAAGCAGGCTAATTTTTATGATTAAATTTGAACAATGCATATATGTATGGTTGCTGGTTTTCATTAGTCGTCTTTCTGAGACTCTGTAAAATTCATAGGCGCAAGGAAGCTGATTTTCATGGTCATCTTTCTTATACCTTGTTATAGTTGTAAAGAAACCAATTTTCATGAATCATTTTTGTGATACATCTGTAATACTATGTGTAGATAGATGTAGGGTAGCGGTTTTTCATGGGTAGTGTTTCTGATACCTCTGGTGTAAATTATAAATATGTAAGGATGCTGATTTTTAATTGACATCTTTATTATACCTCTTTAATCAAATGTGTAGATGTAGGGCCGGTAGCTGTTTTTCATAGGACATCTTTAAGATACCTCTGATATAATGATTAAAGATTTAAAGTAGCTGATTTTCATGGGTCACCTTTCTGATGCCTATGTAATACAATGTATACATATAGAGTAGTTTTTTTTTCTCATGTTCTGGTACCTCTGATATGGTATGTAAAAATTTAAGGTAGCTAGTTTTAATGGTTCATATTTCTGATGCCTTTGTTACACATTGTATAGATGTAAGGTAGTTTATTTTCACGGTCATCTCTCTGATATCTCTAGAGTAAAATATATAGGTGTAAGGTAGCTGTTTTTCATAGGACATCTTCCTGATACCTCTAATATGCTATGCAAAGATGTAAGGGAACTTTTTTCTTGTGTCATCTTTCTGATGGCTCTGTTATACATGTAAATTGTATAAATGTATTGTAGCTTATTTTCAATGTCATCTCACTGATATCTCTGTTGTAAAATGTATAGATGAAGGGTAGTTGTTTTTAATAGGACATCTTTCTGGTACCTCTATTATGCTATGCAAAGATGCAAGGTTGCTGCTTTCCATCTGTCATCTTTCTGATGGCTCTGTTATACATCGTATAGATGTAAGGTGGCTGATTTTCCATGTTTCACGTTTTAAAACATTTGAAATGCAAATATATATAAATGGAGGGTAGCTGATTTTCATGACTATTCTGTCTGATACCTCTGATATGCTATGTAAATATTTAAGGTTGCTGGTTTTAATTGGTTATCTACGGGATACCTCTGTTATACAATGTATTGAATAAGTTAGCTGTTTGTCATGTGACATCATTCTGAGACTCCTTTATCTAATTTATAGGCGCAAGGAAGCTGGTGTTCCTGGCCATCTTTCTTATATCTTTGTTATAATGGTATAGATGTCAGTTAGTTGATTTTGTATGGGTCATCGTTCTAATTCATTTGTAATGCAAATGTATATAGATGTAGCTGATTTTCATAACTAATCTATGTGATACCTCTGTAATACAATGTTTTGATGTAGGGTAGCTGTTTTTATACGACATCTTTCTGATACCTCTATATGCTATGCAAAGATGTAAGGGAGCAGATTTCCTTGTGTCCTTTTTCTGATGGCTCTGTTATACATTGTTTAGGTGTATAGTAGCTGATTTTCATGGTCATTTCTCTGATATCTCTGTTGTACAATGCATTGATGAAGGGTAGTTGTTTTTCTTTTTCATAGGACATCTCCCTGATACCTCTGTTATGCTATACAAAGATGCAAGGTAGCTGACTTTCGTGGATCATCTTTTTGGTGCCTCTGTTATACACTTATTTCATAGGCAATCTTTCTACTAAATTTGTAATACAATATATCAATGTAGGGTAGCAGATTTGCAAGAGCCATCTGTGTGATTCCTCTATAATACCATGTATAGATGTAAGGTATATGTTTTTTATAGGACATCTTATGATACCTCTGTGATACATTGAATAGTTTAAAGGTAGCTGATTTTAATGACTAATCTTTGTGATACTTCTGTAATAAAATGTATAGATGCAGGGTAGCTGTTTTTCATGGGACATCTTTCTGGTACCTATATTATGTTATTCAAAGATTTAAGAAAGCTGATCTTCATGGGTCATCTTTCTGATGCCTCTGTTGCATATTGTATAGATTTAAGGTAGTTGATTTTATGAAACATATTCTGATGCCTCTGTTACACATTCTATAGGTTTATGGTAACTGATTTTCATGGTCATCTCTCTTATATCTCTGTTGTACAATGTATAGGTGTTAGGTAGGTGGTTTTAATGTGTAATCTATCTGAAACTCTTGTATACAATTAATAGGGTCAATGAAGCCGGTTTTTATGAGTCATCTTGGTGATACCTCTGCTAGACAATGTATACATGCAGGGCAGCTGTTTTTCATGGGTCATCTTTCTAATATCTCTGTTATGCTATGCAAAGATGTAAGGTAGCAGATTTTCATGGGTCATCTTTCTGATGCCTCTGTTATACATTGTATAGATGTAAAGTAGCTAATTTTCATGGGTCATTTTTGTAATCAATTTGTAATACAATACCGGGTATAAAGCTGTAGGGTAGCGGATTCTTCACCGGACATCTTTCCGATACCTCTTATTATGCTATGCAAAGAAGTAAGGTAGCTGTTTTTCATGCAACGTACTTCTGATACCTCTGTTATGAAATACACAGATGTAAGATAGCTGATTTTCATTAGTCATTTTTTTATTTCTCTGTTGTACAATGTATAGGTGTAAGGAAGCTGGTTTCCATGTGTCGTTTTTCTGATACCTCTGTTATACATCGTATAGATGTAAGGTAGTTGATTTTCATGGATGATGTTTCCAATACATTTGTAACGCAAATATATAGATGTAGGGTAGAAGATTTTCATGACTTATCTTTGTGATACCACTGTAATACAAGTTTTTGATGTATGTTAGCTGTTTGTTGTGGGACATCTTTCTGATAACTCTGTTATGCTGTGCAAAGATGTAAGGTAGCAGATTTTCATGGTTCATCTTTATGATGCCTCTGTAATACAATGCATACACGTTGGGTAGTTTTTATGGTTTTTCTGATACCTCTGGTATTCTGTGCAAAGATTTAAGTTAGCTGGTTTTCATGTGACATTTTTCTGATACCTCTGTTATACATGGCATAGATGTAAGGTACCTGTTGTCCTGGGTCATCTTTCTAATATGTTTGTTATGCAAATAAATAGATGTAAGGTAGCCGATGTTCATAAGTAATCTGTGTGATACCTCTGTTATACAATGCATAGATGTAGAGTAGCTGTTTTTCATGCGACATCTTTCAGATATCTCTGTTATCCTATGTAAAGATGTAATGGAGCTGATTTTTATGGGCCATCTTTCTGATACCTTTGTAATACAATGTATAGATGTAAGGTAGCTGATTTGCATGAACATCTTTCTGATACCTCTGTGAAACGATGATTTTCATGGGATGTGTTTCTGATACATCTGTCGGACAATATATCTACTTGAAGCTTATTTTACATTTCTAGCCTCATGAGACGGCTCAAATATTTTGATATCACACAACCTGTTAGAGACCTACTTTCATTATCATACTTTTTGCTTTGGATACTTGTGTATTAAGTCACGAGTTGCTAATTTTATGGTTGACTTTATTTGTTTTAATATATTAAGAGCAGTGCTTATTTAAAAAAAACAGATAATGTTGGAAATCAAGTAGCCATTGATTTATTTAAAACAAACTGTTAATAGATGTGTAAAAATGCTCAAAACACATTAATAGAAAATAAAATATGGGAACTGGTGTTCATGTCATCTTTCTGTTATCTATATCATACCATAGAGACTTATAGTAGCTTATTCTCACTGCCTGTTTCTGATATCTGTATCATACAATCAAGAGATGTAAGGACTACTATTCAAATGATCGTAGTCGATTTTTATAGATAGAATTTCCAATACTTACTTAATAAAATGAGATATATTGTGTCAATAAGGGATATTAGATGGCTGATTTTGATTTGAAATATTTCTTAAATATTATGAAGTATCTTCTTTTCATTAATCACATTTATTATCATTATACTTTCAATTCAATTCAATTTTATTGTCATTAAACTGCTAATAGTGACAAAACATAAAACAAACAAAAACAACAATTATCCGACAACGAGATGAAATGCATCTATATTTTCTTGGTAATATATATTGTAAGAGATCCCTTGTTGCTCCTGCTGTATGCGCGCGTGCGTTATCATGCCAGAATGTCTTTTGATGACGTGCGAAATGTGGCTTGATATGTTGGTCGATGTATCTAGCAGCTGTTAGATTAGTCAATGTCTCTGAAAGATAGCTAAACCAAGTTTTACGACTCCACTTCATACCATGATGTTTGAACCACCCCAATCATTCCTTAACAGGGAATTTCTCCCTTCTCCCTCCTCTCTGCTTCTTTCGCCCTTCCATCTACCTTTCTCCCTCCCCTCAGCTCCTGTCTCTCCCTCCTCTTTACACTTCTCTCTCTCAAAAACCCCATAGCAATCGTCTGCTGTAGATATGCAATAAAGGTTTTATTAAAAAAAGATGATGTAACGTCATTGCTAATTATGTCAATTTTGTTGCTGCAAAAACAATTAAAAGCGTGCATGTCCATGTCAGGGTGTTAAAACAGGCCCTCTGTTTGGACGATCCCATCTGGTGTTGACGACAACTACGGTGTATTCGACGATGAACTGTATATCGCTAGTTTGTTCTTACATTTTCAGAAGCTGTGGTGAACCGATTCGTCAAAGGGTGAACAAAATGCCTATGTTGTAACTTGTGGCCGAATATTCGTGATGTTTGTAGTCAATAGTCCTGGAGTGCAAGTCGTTGCCTACAACTCTAGCGGCTGGCCATCTGGCAGTCTACCAACGGCTTGTTCTCTCAGTTGTGGACCCATTGAATTTGAAGACATTTTATACCCATGCCATGAATATTTAATTTTTATAAAATTTTTACCACTAAGTGTTTCCTATGGAAGCCCGTACGTGCCACTGAAACAATAATTTATAACTTGTGCGCACGAGTTTCAAACTTGTGCGCTAGAGTTACTGACTTGAGCGCACGAGTTTCAAATCTTGAGCGCACGAGTTTTAAGCTTGAGCGCACGAGTTACTAACTTGGCAGTTTCAAATCTTGAGCGCACAAGTTAGAGGTCTAACTTGAGCGCACGAGTTTCAAATCTTGAGCGCACGAGTTAGAGGTCAAACTTGTGCGCACGAGTTAGAGGTCAAACTTGTGCGCACGAGTTACAAACTTAAGCGCACATGTTCCAAATATTAGTTAGTAACTCGTGCGCACAAGATTTTAAACTCGTGCGCTCAAGTTTGTTACTCGTGCGCTCAAGTTTGCAACTCGTGCGCTCAAGTTTGTTACTCGTGCGCACAAGTTATAAATTATTTTTTCTGTGGCACGTACGGGCTTCCATAGTTTCCCACGAGAGACCCAAGGTACATACGTTCTTTACAGTGAAAAATCATTCGAGCAAAAATTTAATTGAAATATATAAATTATATATATTTATATTGTTGACGTATATAAATATTTGGTATTAACCATGTATTTCTGATTCTTCAGAAATCCGCTTAAAAAGTTGTCACAATACTCAGTCGTTTGTATATAAATTTCTTAATGTGACTGTATGACAGGTAACTTTGTCGTCCTAATATATATACCATGTATAAGATCAATTTATGACAAGAAAACACCGTCATTTGTATCGTTGCATAATCTTCTAGACTTATATAGAAGATTATGCAACGATACAAATGACGGTGTTTCTTGTCATAAATTTAGACACAGACTGACCAACGAATGGCCTTTGTCATTGAGTGTCAATATAAATAAATAACGCAAACTTTCATACCATATTGATCTTAAACTTTCTCATTTCAACTTAACCCAAAACTTTTTTATAGTTGCTTCTCAGTCCGCTAACCGCAGACGTGCCGTGCTGTTACTTGGCTTTGCTCAAATATTCCAACAAGATGTAATCAAAATTATCAAGGTGACAAATTCATTACGCCAGACGCGCGTTTCGTCTACTTAAGACTCATCAGTGGCGTTTAACTCTATATGTTTAAGATATTCTTCATTGTGAGATGGAATCATATTTTTTTTCATTTGGAGATGGAATAATATAAGTGCACTGGGATCGTGTAAATAAACAATACAGACAGTTCAAAATATTATATAAAGAGTCTAAAAGAAAGCTGCTAAACCAGTACACTTATTTAGTATCGGATCGACAAACATGACGATACAGCATAAACAAAAAATAATAATATACAAGTCTAGAAGATTATGCAACGATACAAATGACGGTGTTTCTTGTCATAAATTTAGACACAGACTGACCACCGAATGGCCTTTGTCATTGAGTGTCAATATAAATAAATAACGCAAACTTTCATACCATATTGATCCTAAACTTTCTCATTTCAACTGAACCCAAAACTTTTTTTATAGTTGCTTCTCAGTCCGCTAACCACGGACGTGTCGTGCTGTTACTTGACTTTGCTTAAATATTCCAACAAGTTGTAATCAAAATTATCAAGGTGACAAATTCATTACGCCAGACGCGCGATTTGTCTACTTAAGACTCATCAGTGGCGTTTAACTCTAAATGTTTAAGATATTTTTCATTGGGAGATGGAATAATATAAGTGCACTAATCGTGTAAATACACAATACAGGCATATCAAAATATTATATAAAGAGTCTAAAAGAAAGCTGCTAAACCAGTACACTTATTTAGTATCGGATAGACAAACTGAACGATACAGCATACACTATATATATAAAAAGACAACATTTTCGATCAACTGATGCCTTTCTTCAGTGTCAAATTAATAAATATATATATATTAAGATATTTTAAGAAATATTCCAAAATGTAACGTATCTTTAGTTGTTTAGTATACAATGGCATAGATATTGTTAACTTAATTACCTATCTTATTCCTTTATTAATATTCATGACGTAGAGTTTTTCCGAAGAAGTCGATATATTTTTGAATTGTGACCATTGAAATAAATGATGCTAACTTCTTATTGAATACAATGTGCACTTGCATTCTGATTGGACTAAAATACTTCAAATGTCTAGGATTGCCAGTTTTCATAGGTCGGGGGTTTTCTCCGGGTACTCCGGCTTCCTTCCCCAATAAAAACTGGACGCCATGATATAGCTGAAAAAATGCTGAAAGTGGCGTTAAACACCATCAAACAAACAAACAATACAAATGTCTACTGTGTGATCTATGATCTGGAAGCATCTCCATATGCATTTCTTAATTATTAAAACAACTGATGGCCGTAATTGGTTTAAAATAGGGAATCCGATTTAGAATAAAAATATGATAATTACATAATGAAATCCGTCGTGTATTTTTTGCGCACTCTATTTAGGTAGGTTTTTACCTTTTTTCAATTTACAAACACAGTATTATAAGTATATGCTTCGTTAACTGTCGGCAATGTAACAACTCTCAAGCCAGTGATGTAACACAAAAGTAATTATATGGGTCATTGGTAATTGGCAGCGAACGAGACGAAGATATTTCATTACATTTTTTGTAACTGTACTGATTCGGCCAATAGTATTAAAAGAAAATTTATGTATTTATGGATTCGTTACAGTTACTTAGTAGGACCACGTTCACCTTACGGGGGGGGGGGGGGGAAATTGGTATATATAGGGTAATACGGATATGCGGCCCGAATCGATAACTTTTTCACCTCTCCAAAATATATGAATAGGTAGCTTTTTTCATTGAAAAATATATCATTGGGTAGTTAAAAATTATCTAAATATATCCATGCCTCATTTCTCATCATAATCATGCTCAGCTAGAAAAACCACAGTGATTTTACAAACAAAAGTGTTCCATTAACATCACTTGATCATTTTGGTAGTGAATGTACTGTTTTGTCTATGGGGATGTGCAGTAATAAAATATATGAATAGGTCTGATTTAATAATTAAATATATGATTAGGTCTTGTTTTAAAACGTCCGAAAATATATGAATAGAGTGGGTTTTCAAATCTCCGTCCGCAGACCTGTATCCTCCCCCCTGTGATTCACCTATACAATGTGTATACAGTTTGGCACTCCCCCCCCCCCCCTGGGCCTTTTTTGTGTGGAATAGCCTACATGTGCACAGATTCACTTGCAGTTTGCAGTCAGTTGACAATTTATGTTCCTGTCTCCATACTAATTAAAATATCTTTCATAGATCGAAGTTCCCATTTTAGAAGAAGTAAATTATTAAAAAATAGTTTTGTACATATGAAACAAAGCTGATTGGCGTATTTAAATTTTAACTAGGTACTTAAGTAACTTTGTTTTCGAGTAAAAATAGCATATATGAAGTGCGTAAATTGTTGCAAGAAAAGAAATAAGACACATGAAATACATATATATTTATATAGAGGGGTGGGTATTTTTTTAAACACATGCTTATTCACCATTGTTGTTTTCAACTCCTGAAGTAGCCTTCATTGCGCCCGTCGCCATTCACGGGCAGTCAGGCATGTCAGGAGATGAAGCTCTAATTACAAAAGCTCATTTTGTTATTAACATGATTAGTTTCGATATCAGATCCTTCTTAACTTTAATATGTTGAACATTGTAGAAAAGGCACACAACATATCAAATATTTACAGATAATTTTATCTTTGTTCTTTTGTTTTTAGTTGCATAAACTCTAAACCGCATCCATGTTATAAATAAAATTTTAACAAAACAAAATGCATGTATTTCTAATATCTTCTTGTTTATGTCATGGCTAGTATTTATACACACATAACTGTAAAAAATATCATGTTTGAAAAGTTCAAGATAAATTCATAAAGAAGATACCTGGTTATATTATAGTAAAATGTATTTTTGTTGGATATAATTCGCAGCCTTTAATTATTTATTGACCACTCCCTACATTAATGAATCTTTAATAAACTGAGTCTATAAATTCTGCATTATATTCAAGTGTCAGAATAGTACGTTAATTAATGTTTTCTTTTTTCCGTTTCGATACTTTTTATATAATAATAACTTTATTCTCATTAACCAATATTACAGAGGTACAGAGAAATAATATATACAATATTACAAACGTAAAACATCATAAACATAGATAGATACTAATACAGTGTAATTAACAGACAAGAAGGGTTAGTCAAGAAGACTAGTTTTTTTTATTAATAGTTTTAATAAATTTACAGAGCTTTTTAGAGTTTAACTTTGTTTTTGGTTATCATAGTTTCTTAAAACTTAAATGTCCACTGATTTTTAAAAGTCTTTACTTATAGTTGATATTCTACGTTATATGTCCTGTCTAAGAAAAATTGCGTCGACTATCTTTTAAAGATAGTACTTGTTAATATACTATTGTTTATATCATTTCTTAGAAAGTGTACCAAGTAGACCATGTCCTATAAAGAACATTTTGAGTAAACAAAAATATTTGTAAGTTAATTAAAACTCTAACAATATTGTCACCCAAAACAAATACACCCGAAAGTTTGTACTATGTTTTATTTCCCTTTTAGTTATGTCAAGACTAAACATCAATTAACCCATAAAAAGAAGTGCATCGGGGGGGGGGGGGGGATTTATTGCTCTGTGGCGTTAAATTTTGGTGAACATACTAATACATAAGGTTGCTAATGATATTGTTTTGTATTATGAGATTTTTATAGGGGAACAAAATATTCTCGAAGAAACAATTCCCAACAATCATTTTGACTCATTCCACGACATAAATCCCTTAGTTGTGTAGTGTTGTAGTTATAAATCTACAAACTAGAAAATGTGTCTGCAAAAGAACAAATTTAAATAAATTAATTAACAACAGAACTAACTTTATGGCATTATGGATATTGAAATAAATATTTTAAAATAAATTTGTAATAGCTCGACCAATCTAACTTCTTCTCACGGTATAAGGGAGATAAATGTTATACGTTTATGTACGGTAGCTTGTTTTCACGCGTAGTCAATTTTTAATATCTTCGCGGTATTAAAATTTACTACCAATGACTTCCGGTAGCTAATTTTCATGGGTAGCTTGATATTAATACGACACCGGCATGGCCACCCATTGGAGAGTCATGACACATCTGCAACACCACATTAATCATTAATTTGGGAACTACCAGTTTATAATGATGATTATGAGTTGATTTCCTGATCTTAGATTTAGATAAATTGGAATGAAATAAAACTCCTTTCACAAGAATATAATCTGCTGCTTCTAAAAGTAATTTTCGGGATTGTTTTTGTGAAATAGGCAAAGTTTTATTTTCCAAATATTGAATAATTGGTTTCAAGTCACTGTCTTGACGTTGAAGATCCTTGATATTGTCATATGTGAAATCACAATTTTCGAACAACCCTATCTCAGACAGATTTATATCCACGTTGTCAGATTTTCCGCGGTCTATATCAGTAGTTTTGTCATAGTTAGATTTTGTATTTCTGTTTGATTCGGTTGATTCATCTAAGAATTGATTTTGGTGAGCTTGCACATCAGTAGTTTTATCAAATGCTGAATCAGACTTGATATCTATTGCATTAATAACATTAGTTGCCCTTTTCTTGTGCTTTTTACGGTTAAAACCCGAATGTTCGATCACATCATCAGTATCCGCATCATATTCAGGGTCTTGAATATTTACAAAGGAACATTTATTTATGCCATCAATGTCGGAATTATTTCGTAATAAAGCGGCAAGATTTTGGCCATTTGGAAGTTTAATATCACCCGTTTCCTCAGTAACATAGGGAAAGAAAGGATCGTCCTCATCTGGACTAACAACTTTGTCACATTGGTCTCCTGAAATTTCCCAGTGATCTCTACTAAGAGCGTCAGCGACCAGCATTTGCTCTGCAGGTTTGTATTGAAGGTCAAAGTTAAATTGCTGTAAAATAGCAAGCCATCTTTCATAAATTGCCCCTGTAAATTGTTTTTGAAAAATTGGCTTTAAAGCTTGATGGTCACACTCGACAACAAATCTATTGCCACGCAAGTAATCAGAACAATCTAAAATGCTAACAACCATTCCTAGAAGCTCAAGCTTAGTCGGACCATACGATTTCTGCCATTTACTTAAAGATTTCGATACGAACCTTACGACACGAGGTGTTTCTTTACCATTGTCATTGTGAAACTGGTATAACATATATCCTATTCCCCGTGATGATGTATCTACTGCTAGACGGAAAGGCAAGTCAAATTTTGGGAACGCTAATACTTGCGAATTTAAAAGACTTTGCTTTAGATTGTCAAATGCTACACTTTGTTCAGCCCTTCATTGAAAATTTTGTCCCTTTTTCAGCAATTTTGTCAATGTCGATATCTTCACACTATAATTTGGAATTTATTTTCGAAACCAGTTAAACAACCCAAGTAAACGTCGCAATTCCTTAATGTTTGTTGGTTGTGGGTACTCTTGAATAGCCTTAACCCTATCTGGCGGTGGGCGAATACCGTCCTTTGAAATTAAATGTCCCAAAAACACACATGATTCCTGCGCAAATGTACATTTCTCATTTCCATGGACCAAGCTTCAATCCAGCAGATCGAAAACGACTAAATACATCATTTAAATCTTTGATATGCTGTTCAAATGTATCTGAACATATCAAAACATCGTCTAAATATAATAAACATGACTTAAAAGTTAATCCTCGTAAAACCTTATCCATCAACAGCTGAAAAGACGCCGCTGCCGTTGAAAGGCCCATCGGTAATCGTAGAAATTTGTAAGTACCAAAGCATGTGTTGAAAGCAGTGTACTTTGTGGAATCCGAAGAAATACTCATTAGGAAAAATCCTGAAGACAAATCAATTGAAGTAATAAAATTAGGTGTTGTATGGGAAAATGATTCTGTTAATTCATCTAAATTTGGAATGTGATATTTGAATTCTTTAGTTTGTGAGTTCAGATATCTAAAGTCACACACAAAACGGTATTGAGACAAAGTCGCATCTTTATCGGACATAGCAGATGTCGGTTTAGCTCGTTTTGTAACTAAAACAATAGGGCTGGTGATCGGGACATCTTCATTTTCACTAACAGGTGCAATTATACCCTGCTGTAAAAGTTCGTCTAAATGATGACGCAATACCTCTTTTTTGTGCGGAGGTAATCGGTATGGTCTTTGATGTTTCGTTTTCGCATCAGACTTGAGAATTATTTTATGCTGAACCACGGTTGTATATCCAAGATTAGAAATTTTCCTTTGTAACAAAAATGTCGTTGTTTTGGAACAGGCAATCAGAAAGTTTTTGCTTTTGATAAGAGTTTAATGTATCGGACAGTATAAATTCATCTTCAAATTTTGACCGAAAAGATTTATTTTTATTATCAATGTCAGCATGTGATATACTTTCAACACGTCTTGAACATAAGTTTTGATCAGCATTGACAATAATGTCATAACCAGTGTCAATAGGGTGAAAATCCGAAAGAACTGCTCCCTTTGGAATATATATACATTTATTTGTAGGATTGAGAACTCGGAGTGGCACAGTGTGATTAATTGAAATTCCAACTAAAGTCTTTGCAAGAAGAACGCCTTTACTACGTAATAATATACCACTATTAACACAAACTCCCTGCATTCCAATTGACAGATTATTCGGCAGTTGACCCCATATAATGAGTTCAGAATTCCGTTCAATACACAATTTCCTGTCTGATCTGATTTTGTAGCTTTTCCCAGAGGGGATATTTTTAAATGATACATTAATTCCATGTGTCCTCAAATACCTTATTCCTAATATCATGGGGAAAGATGTCTTTGGTAATAAATAAACTTTAATTGTATGAAATTTATCAGTTTTTATCGTAATTTCTGCAGTGCCAATAACATTAATTTGAATAGCATTTGCTAATTTGATAGTGTCATTAAACGGAATTATAGACGATTTTAATTTATCTGGTAGAGAGTTAAATAAATCAAGAGAAACAATATTGATAGAACTACCTCAGTCTATTAATGCAGCAATATTATAATTTCCACATTGTACTGACATATACAAACGGATCGTTAAGTTCCGAGTCGGCCTCATTTGTTTCCTTTTTTGAACTTTTAAACTTCGATACCCTTGACGACTGGGCCTTTTGTCGCCAGGGTGATGGGCGTTTCCCTGCCTCCTATCACGTGTCTTACAGCAGTAAGCGGGATGACCTTCTTGTCTACAGAATTGACATTTGCCCGGAGATGGTTGATTTTGGCCATCCCAATTAGATTCATGTCTTTCATGTCCCGGGAAATTGCAATTGAAACATGTCTGGGTATGACTAGGTTGAAATTGTGATTGGGCTCCTTGAAAAGTTTTAGTTTGTGGAAGATACTGCTGGCCTGCTCTATCCGTCATATTGATCATAAGGTTCGATACTGTTTGACTTAGTTTAGAAACCTCATCGGCGAGACTAGCTACTTCACTCGATGGTTGAAGTGGTTTGTGACTGCCAGTGGGTACTTCTGAAGAAGTTGCGTTGAAAGTTTTTTTCCGGTTGAGATGATATCAGTTGTTGTACAGTAGTAGTCAAGGCCGAAATTTGAGACTTTAACTCAGAAACTTCACTTACATTAAGTGGAGCTAGTGGATTTTTGTCTCTATATCCACACGTTTCCGCCATCTTAGCAGACGTTAGAGCTGAAGATAGGTCGGAAGTTGGCCCGCTCGAACAAAAAATGCCATTTTGTCCGGAAGACCAGCTATAAATCGTGCTAATATCTCATGATCGGGTTTTTGTAGGATAATACCCTTTTCCAGAATTTGACTGTGAAAATCTTCAAGGCTTTGAGAGGGACCTAGCGTAAGCGAGTTGAAAATCTGACCCTCCATCATAGCCATGGAGCTATGATTACTAAAATTGAGAAACTTCTCCTGAAACAAAACCTCAATGGATGACCAAGTATTCTTTGCCCGATCGCTCAAGGTGTTGAACCAAGTTAAAGTAGGACCTTTTAAATGAAGGTGAAAAGCGGCGATCTTTTTGCCATCATAATCATGAAGGTCATGTAAAAGTGCACAAGATTTAAATTCTGACAAGAACTTTTGAGCGTTGTCATGGGAATATCCAGAAAATGTTGAACAGTTAGCAAGCTTTTCCATTCTTGAGAATTACGAGATTGACTAACTAATGGAACTGGTGTATTAAATGTAGAGCTTAATCTTGGTGATGGAAGTGTGTGAAAAGTTTCTTTAAGTTCATTTGCATACAGAAATTCAGGACTTAATATAAAATCATCAGTATCTTCCTGTTGATATAAAATTGTTGATTCAGCAGAATTAGGTGAGACATTCATCATCAAATTTTATGTAGCTTGCCAATTCACACATACAAATTTTCACGGACTGAAACATTTTGTAGCGCAATAATAACACAACATAACAGTACTTACAGCTGGAACTGTTATATTTTAAATACCTCTGGTCCGGCATGAATTCCTCTTCAGAAATAAATCCTTTTAAATCACTTTAAGTTTATTAAAACGTTCCTTTTTGTCCAAAAATGTACAAGTCTTAAAACACCGATCAATTATGAAGTAAAGAAAAAATCAAGGCTAAATAAAAACTGATCCGCATCCTTCACAAAGCAGCGAGAGGTAAAATATATTTTGTCAATGTATTTTAGATCCACATCTACAGATTCACTTTAAAAAACATTATTATAACTATTCAGTTTTCCACCATTTTAGATCCGTTTTTACTGCTGATCTAATTAAACAAGACGAATTAAGCTAAATCTATATTCACTAAATTCTACATAAAACAAAAGCAAAAGTCATCATCAAAATTCTCTATTAACACCAGTAAAGTTCAAAAATCTCTCTATTTCCCCAGACTACACGTGCATTTTAAAGATAATCATCTTATGCATATTCATATCTGACCAAACTGACCACAACAGATAAGGAGGCGTGTCATTTACTAATGAATCAATTAATTACATGTCAATATACAGCTGCTCTGATTTCACTAACCAGTATCAATAACATAATTATAACAGTAGAATTGTTAAAAAATAATGTATCGGGAGTAGTTTAAATCATATAAATCTCAGAATTCAGACTAAAAATAACTAAATTATTAACAATAACGATAATTATGGATAACACATAACAAACGGTATTTGTACGTCAGTTTTTACATTTACACAAAACACGCAGTTTACGCATGTGCGAAGTAAACTTATTGGAATTTTGACACGGCTTTGTCTTTGTTTACATAGCTAAAGCAGGACGTCATATTAGAATCCTGAATAAATCATCGAGGCCTATGTTACAGAATAGGATAGGCGCACAATGAATGTACATGTAACTTACATGTACGCTAGAAAGGGCCAGGGATTAAAGATCCTACAGTAACAGGTAAGTTCGTGTACGTTTTTAGACTATATCTACGTTTTTATGTGCCTTGTTGGTGAATCGTTTACGTAAAAAATTACAGCAAATAACAAAAACAAAATGGCAACCCAGATAGCAATCACACGTTGGGCCAACGTTGGGTTAATGATGGCAACTTCGTTGGGCCAACGTTGGCAGACTACGTTGGCCCAACGTAATTTTGCTCATCGGCCCTACGTTGGGCCAACTGGTTGGGTCATCGTTGGCCCAATGAGAAATAGCCAACTTAGACTGCACACTGCCAACATCTTGCCAACATGCTTGTGTGTGAATTGAGGTTGGGCCAACGTTGGCCCAACTTGATTTTGCCTGCTAAGTAGGCAGTTTGCCAACATCTTACCAACAAGTTTGTGTGGGATTTTCTCAGTGAATAGCTCAAAATTGCTTGTTTTGTACTTATCATCTTTTAATCAAGTCAAAGGATCGGTGATCTCTGCTATAAAACACTGAAATTTGTTTTAATTGGTATATAAAATGTATATTTTGGTTGGTTGTCAATTACAAGAACATTAAAGTTATGATCAACTTTATTATAATTCAGCTTTATCAGCAGCTTCTCTTCTCTTTTTTACGAAAGACTTTTTCTAACTGCACTCTACATGTATATCTCTTGCGAATTTTAACCAGTCCTTAAGTACATTGTCAATATGACTGTCACTAGCTGAACACTTAGTCCCTTCTTCCTCACATACCCTGAAAAAAATGGAACATAGAATGTAAAATATATTTTTGTTATAAAAATACCTTCAATATTGTATTTTTATTTGTCATTTTGTTTTTGTTATTGTTGTAATTTTTTATATAAACGATTCATCAACAATGCACATAAAAACGTAGATATAGTCTAAAAACTTACATGAACTTACCTGTTACTGTAGGATCTTTTATCCCTTGCCCTTTCTAGCGTGCACGTATTCTTCATTGTGCTCATACCCTATTATGTAACATGGGTCTCGATTATTTATTCAAGAATACTAGTACACTGTAGTATATAAATAAAATAAATGTGTTAATTCTTCCGTGTATACTTTCTGGAATATTTTTTACACGACTTATATGTTTTATATTTGCATTATGTTACGAAATATAATAAGTTGAAAATTAAACAAAACAAAATAAGCATGTGGAAAAGTAGGATGCAGTTAAATAACATACATTGTTCATTAATAAAAAAACTGAATATTTTAGCTTAAAAAATACATGGTTAATAATAAAAACTGAGAATTTAAACTAATAAATTCATGTACTTACATTCTATTTTTGTGTGTTAAATAAAATATTCCAAACTGTCCAAAATGGCGACCGATGTGAATTCCTGACACAGATGATGCTATGGATTAGCGGGAAATTTATCTGAAATAGGATACTAATGCCCCGCGTCTAATCTGCACACTAATTGTTCTAACAATTTAAAGGTCATGATGATGATGATGGCGGTTTTTTACGTCCTACACTGATAAATTAA
The DNA here is from genome assembly GCA_944474755.1 of Limnoperna fortunei. Lineage (NCBI taxonomy): Eukaryota > Metazoa > Mollusca > Bivalvia > Mytilida > Modiolidae > Limnoperna > Limnoperna fortunei. The sequence goes on from OX104112.1 coordinate 41,006,575, forward strand.
TACCCTCGGTCGGACGGTTGTTAGGGTTAGTAATCCATGGACTCCACCATGGTGGTTTTGTCGAAGCCCGGCCTTCGGGATACCTGGTCGAAAAACTCGGCAGCATATGTCCTACTAACGGCCGGGCTGCTCCGATGTAACGTTGGCCTTCTCCAGTACCCCACATGGGTAGGAGCGTTTCCCCACTCTGACCGTCTTGGAGGTCTTACATCTGCAGAGTGAAAAAGGAGATTTAACCATAAATATATATCCCAGATGTCCACATGTGTTGAATTAATTAATTAGCAAGGTTATAAAACGTACTGATCTAAATGCACTCATATTTGATTATTAACTGCACTTTTTATGTCATACATTTCCATTTAAGGGTCATTATCAAAAATTGTAGATATTTGTGTGATAGTACAAACTCTCTTTCTATTTAGACTTGTCAATAAATTAAAGGTTTTCGTTTTGTACTTTGGTATTGTAGAAAATAGATTTCTAACAAAAAATGATACTTTTTTCGATTATACCTTGAGTTCATTTGGCACTGAAAAGGTCACTTTCAGTAAAAACTACATGTGACTTGGCCGTTGTATTAAAGATTTATCTAATTATCTTTTTAGAAAACATATATTCTAATTCTGTTTGTTGCATATTTTTTTTCTATCACAAGTGTTCTGTTGAAATAACAACACATTTTGATCGAAAATTTACAGATTCTGGGAAAATATTTGGCGAAAACCAATGTGCTTTTCGCCGCGTCCCTTTTGTTACTGAGTTTATCAACAAGTAAGTAATTGTTGTCTCCCCCATTGCTTATCCTAACTAATAGTTTCCCCCTGAAGTACTCATTCCTCTCAGGAATTATGGATATTTAAGCAGACAACATGATGATATCTTTCCATCAAATTTGTCATCAAAGGTATCTAACGCGATAGCATAATTTTTATTTCTGTCCTTAAAGTTACTGCCTTTTTAAGCTCTAATCATAAAAATGTAGAATCAAGCTTGTGACCAGTATTTCATCTAGTAATAAAGTTGGTATACCAGGCTGATCCATTGGACCAGGGGGAGAATCCATTAAAAAAAAATTAGAAATACCAATGAATATGTCCCTTGTGTTACTGTCCCTTTTGTTACCAAGAAAAATGTAACACAAGTGACCTATTTTGTAACACAAGGGACAAATTTATACTTTTCTCCTTTTTTTAGAGATATAAATGATTTTCAATCACTACCATAATAAATAAAATATCGTTTATGAACATAATGAATATCAAAAGACGAATTTTAAAGGGGAAAAAACATGACCTTTACCTTTAGAGAAAATGTAACAAAAGTGACATATGAAGTAACAAAGTGGACAAAAAAATGCTTGTATGTAAATTGAATTATCCATACAGGAATGCCATTTATTAACCGGAAACATATAAAACGTCAAACATTTATAACAGTATTAATATGTTTAATTGAACATATATAAACATGAATAAATAAATCTAACTTGAATGTGTATCTTATGCGACAACATCAGTAACACAAGTGACAATTTTAATCAAAACTAGTTGATGATTTGTATACTCCAAACTTTTTTTAAGTAATTGTTTGAATGAAAATCACATATGAAAGAAACTGTTATATAAAGATTACACATTTTAGTAAATTTAGCGGACAAATCATTTATTATTTTATATTGGTTATACTTTTTGTGTTAAGTTCTGGTTTTTTTAATTATTTTTTTAGCTGTCGGAGGACAAATTAACTATAGGTAAACTTTGCTAATAAAACTTATTAAAATAAAATGTATTGCCCTAGTTTGCAATGCAAGATATACGTTCGTGATAATCTATCTATCTAGCGTTCTTCAAACTATCGTTAAGTGTTAATATACGCGCGCACTCGACATTCAAGACACCACCTATACGTTAAGGTCAGCCTCTTACTTAGAAATACTTGTTTGTGTACATTTCAAAACTTATACGTTTTTCTAGATCCTGCGATCGGTATTCCGATTTTCTAGACCGCTCACTGCTGTTGACTACTAAACTACTCAAACAAGGATTTGTTGTACCTAGGTTGATGTTATCTGTCCAGAATTTCTATGGTCGTCACCATGACTGAATGATCGTTATGGGAAATCAATCGCTCAAATACGAACGGACGGCGGGTGTCTAATTAGAGGCAGACGCTACTTAGTTACTCGTCAGGAGCACATGGTTTTTATTGGGTTTGGGTTACTCTCTTTCTGTGTTAAACTGGATTTGTAATTGTCCCTCGAATTTCGTCTCTTAATTAATTGTTGTTTGTTCGGTTTTCTCTATTTTCATACAACGCATAACTATATCTGTTTTTTGAAAGGGTCAGCATAACACATTTCATTGGCCTTTTGCAGTTAGAGATTAGTGTTGGTATGACAAGGAGAAAGTCATATAAACTATTTTTTAAACCTAAACTTGTCGGACAAAAGTATCAGGTTGATAGCGAAAGTTGGCAACTAGCTATGGACAAACTAAACTGACAGAAATAAGACATTTTGTCACTTGTGTTACAATAAGTCATTGTTGTTACACTTTATATTTCATAATTTAAAATAATTTAGAATATATTGAACCCAAACATGGGAATATCAAAAGGAATTAAAATTAAGTTTAGTTTAAACATAAAAAAATCTAATTAATACTATTGTAAGAACGACAGAGTAAAACTTGTCCTTTTTGTTACTTCGTTTTGTCATTTGTGTTACTAACTCTTAATTTTTCACTTTGTGATGTTTAGATAAACTAAAATTTATCATGAAGATTGAAATTAAGATAAAATTGTGTGGAATATATATATATATATGTACAAAGTGTTAAAGTTTGATGAAAGCAGAATTTTCATATTTTTAACTGTTAATGTCATTAATGTTACTTTATGCGTTTTTGTGTTACCATATTGTCCTTTGTGTTACTGATCTTAAATTTGCAAACAAAAATTATTTCCTAAACTATATATTTGACCATTTGTTTTACAATATTTTATTTGGTAATACATTTCAATTACGTTATAAAATCTTGAAAGTCAGTAAGTTGTCCTGTTTTAATTCTAAATTAAAGAAAGTTAGAAATGACCTTTTTGTATGGTTACATTCATATTGGGATACAAAATTTATAAAATCGACTGGATGAGAAATATAACTTTGTTTATCAGAGTAACATTTTGCTATTCTTTGAAAAAAAAGCTTTTACAAAGGTTTTCTTTAACAACGGTGTAAAGTTAATTACTAAAAATGTTTTAGTAACACAAAGGACACTGCAAGCTGGCAAGGGGTATATTTTCTTATTTTTTTAAAATTTCAGAGTTCAAAGATAATGTTTAGTATTTGTTTCAAACATTTGACTATCAGAGTGTTTCATTTAAATAACATTTGAACACAAATGAGTTACTTCATTTTCCAAGAAAATAGAAATTAAATATTGACGTATTTTGATAATGACCCTTACATTGTTTAATTTAAATGAGCATTAATTTTTGTGTGTGGACATTTTATGTTGGGTTGACGTTGGAACGCCAACAGTTGGTCACGTTACGATGGGCCAACGTTGGGTCGATGTTGGAAAGCCAACAGTTGGTCACCTTACGATGGGCCAACGTAAGGTCGATGTTGGCAAGCCAACAGTTGGTCACATTACGATGGGCCAACGTTGGGCCGATGTTAGAACGCCAACGCCAACCATTTACCAACCATGCCAACAAATGGCCAACGTAGTGTTGCTATCTGGGAAATGAAAATACAATATTGAAGGTATTTTTATGACAAAATTTTGAGATTCTATGTTCCATTTTTTTCAGGGTATGTCATATTAGGAAGAAGGGACTAAGTGTTCAGCTAGTGACAGCCATATTGACAATGTAGGATCTGGCCAATTTGCACGTTTCACTTTCACAAAGTCTATCCATTTACGTCGCATGCCTGGCTCCTTTGGCAAAGTATGCATCGAATACCCGTCTGCATGTGTATTCCCACAGTTGGCAGCTACACATCTTATCCCGCCACACGTTTTAATTTACCTCCTCTGTCACCTGTGGGCATTGTAGCTAATAAAAATCTTAACGAAAATTGATAAACACGTGCATCCTTGATAGTTTGTTTACAAAATGTGTACATGTCGTGACGTCACTTCCTCGGCAAGCCACGGAAACTACCGATGTACAAATATTGATCCAGCATGTGTTATCTCATCCTCGGATACCCAGGGGTGATTCCGCTCGCTACATCAATGATGTAGCGAGCGGAATCACCCCTGGGTATCCGAGGATGGTGTTATCTAATGTAATACACCTGAGCTCGTAACTTTCTTAATATATTGAATTATGAAACGTGGTAAATAACATTTATTTATAAATTAAAGTGGAAAATCATAATTAAAAAATATAAATAAGGATATTTAGACTGGTATAGTACTTTAAGGACTGGTTAAAATTCGCAAGAGATATACGTGTAGAGTGCAGTTAGAAAAAAGTCTTTTGTAAAAAATAGAAGAGAAGCTGCTGATAAAGCTGAATTGGAATAAAGTTGATCATAAATTTAATGTTCTTGTAATTGACAACCAACCAAAATATACATTGTATATACCAACACAAATTTCAGTGTTTTATAGCAGAGATCACCTTTACTTGTTTAAAAGACGATAAGTACAAAACAAGCAATTGAGCTATTGACTGAGAAAATCCCACACAAACTTGCTGGTAAGATGTTGGTAAACTGCCTACTTAGCAAGCTACATCAAGTTGGGCAAACGTTGGCCCAACCGAAATTCAGCCACAAGCATGTTGGCATTTGTTGGCAGTGTGCAGTCTATGTTGGCTATGTCTCATGGAGCCAACGTTGGCCCAACGTAGGGCCGATGAGCAAAATTACGTTGGGCCAACGTAGTCTGCCAACGTTGGCCCATGCAACGAAGTTGCCATCATTGAGAAGGCGGACATGGTAGTGGGAGACAGGGAGAGAAGGGGAGGGAGAAAGGAGCTGAGGGGAAGGAGAAAGGAGCTGTGGGGAGGGAGAAAGGAGCGGAGGGGAGGGAGAAAGGAGAAAGGGGGAGGGAGAAAGGAAAAAATCAAAAAAGAGGGAGGCAGTACTTGTACAAATATATTCTTTAATTCGTACCTGAAAATCATTTAATAAGTGCCAATTCATTGATGTAATTGAAAAAGACTTAAATTATTTTCATAAAACTCCAGTAAAGAGATAAATTGCATCTAAATGATCAGAATTTTTAGTTTAAACATATTTTATTGATAGTATCATACATGTTTACAAATAATTAAAACAAAATATAACAATGGGATTCGGAAACAAGCAATTAGCTTATATTAATCCGTCTCCGTTATAATACAAACAATTTAAACATTAAACATACATAATGCATGCTTATTAATAACATCCATTCAACCATCAAATTATATGTGAAGAATATAAATAAAACTAAGTTCGTAAAGTATATAGTATTAAATATGACAATAAGATCGAAAAAGATACAAGATCAGAATTTTTACTATGCTAGTATGCAGTGAGGTTTTTCCTAAAGCGTATGTCTGTCCCTTTTCTATATTGTAATCACTTATTGACTAGGTGTCTGTAATCTGTTATCTGTCCGTTGTTAACTTTATAAACAATCTTCTCCTCTGACACCACTTAGAGTACCTAGTTTTAATTTGTATCCATGAGTTTGATCCATGTATGTAAAACAAATATTAATCAAAGCGCAGTTTGCACTGGTAGTGTTTTATTGCACGTAGTACGTAATACCGGTAGATTTTAAAACAAATGAAGTTTTGTTAATTCTTTTACATTGAAAATTGTAACAATTTCAATAAGACGTAGCGCACGTTATTGGGGCTTCTAAACGTAGCGTCATTTGAGCGTTTTTGATGTTACGTTAAATATTACGTCGTGCACCTTAAAAGAGGGTTTAATATCTAGATTTGTATGTCTATGTCCACAATAAATAACCATTTATTGCTCAAATTGTATTTAAATTCGCACACATACGTTTTGCGCATTAATATTTTCCTTATTGAATATTTATAATATGTTCATGCAACTTTGTTTATAATAACATCGTTTACAAAATTTCGCGCTAATGAAACGGCTATAGAAATAGATAAACTCGTGTAAATCTGACAAAAATATATGTTGTACTCTAAAAATTAATGGAACAATTATTGAGAAAAAAAACGCATATCTAAAATGATATTATATTTTTCAGTGTGATTTAAAGTGCGGCAAATACGTCGAAAGTCGTAATAAATCAGTAAAAAATGTATATAGCGCTTTCGCAATACATGAAAACAAATTGAAAAGGGGCAAAATTTGAAATTAAGAAAAACGCATTCTTGAAAAAGTGTTTTTTTTTTTCAATTTAACAGTTTTATACAAATAAAAAACATTAAAATACGGCATCTTTTATAGGTATATCCCGTTATTCACAGTAATTCAGGCTATGATTACGCCACCATACTAGATTTTGGGTACTAATGGCAAATTTCAGGAAAACAAGGAACTAAAAGCTCTGAATGTCCAAATGGCCTGGTCTTGCTTTTCTTGTTACAATTAACAACACGATTTATAGGGGAAATCTAAAAAAACGTATTTGGTCCAAATATAACAGGTGTACAACTTCAATACATTTTCAATCTTTCTGTGAAATTTAGAGTTCTAGACTGAAACTGTAGGATTATTACACAATATATAAACTGTCTTCTGTAAATCTGCTCAAAAATGACCAAGTTCCAAGGTCTGGAAAATTAGGAACACTTCCATAATAGCAGATGCAACAAATTCAATACATGTGCAATCGTTATGTGAAGTTTCAGAGATCTTGGTTGAAAACTGTAGGACGAGTTAATAAAAATAGATACCCCATTTCCCCTGCCGCCTTACTAAACCATACTATAGCCCAAAATGATCTGTAAGGCAAGGGTCACTCTAATTAAAATTAAATCATTCACTTGCTCCCCCTTTTTGTTATTGGTTGCTGCGTTTATCTTTCACTTGCACCCCCTTTTTGTTATTGGTCGCTGCGTTTATCTTTCACTTGCTCCCCCTTTTGATATGGTCGCTGCGTGTTACAACGCAGCGACCAATAACAAAAAGGGGGAGCAAGTGAAAGATTTAATTTTAATTAGATTGAACAAGGGCTACAAATAACTCGTTTGGTCCAAGATTGTCAAATGACTTCTTTTTGGAGTTATTTCCCTTGAATGACAATTTATGAAATATCAGTTTTCTCCTTTTAAATAAAAAAAAACTATAGCAGCAAAAGTAAAACTGTAAATAGCACAAATAATCAGGCAATTTATGTTACAGCAGCAAATAATCCCTTTTTCATTACATTTATAAGCACCATTTTTTTTCAGTTTAAATTCCCTTTTAAGTCGATCAGAACTTCGAGAATTTTTATGTTGCTGTGGTAGTTAAGAAATAACTCAAAAGTCTTAGAATTGATTTGAGTTTTGTTTTGAGAAACCTAGACCTAATCATGAATTAATTTTTAACTAATCAAAAGTTTACTCTAAATGTAAACCTATTAAATGCTGCCTGTACATTAAGTGTAAAATAATGTTAATCTTACATGCTAGTGAACACAGTTTTCTAAAAGTTTAAAAGTACAAGATTGTCCTTTTGTTAAAGAATTTCTTTTGTATTTCTTATTCAAACTACAACAAGACAGTTAACAAGAGACCATAAAAACAACGACTAATTGTAGTTATGATTTCAAGATTTTATTTACTCTCTGACAGAATACACTGTTACAAGAGGCAAACACAACATATATACAATCAATAAAATGGCTGGACAAGACATTGTCAGTGAACTGTAACTCTATCATTACACGTTCAATAATTATAATATGGCTAACATTCAGCTAAGCACAGTTTTTTAGCACCTGTCATTTTGAAGTGGATACATATTCATATATTGAATAATAAATATACTAATATTTACAAAGGTATGGCGTATTATTAACTATACAAATTTATAGAAGGCTAGATATTTTGCGTATGAAAATAGCTACATTGTTAAGTAAACTAGTATTGCAATACTTTAACAAACCTATCATTTTTTCAATGCTAGGGTTTTGTCTATAGTAAATTGGGATATAACGATGTCTAAGTTGTACAATTTTTTCACATGAACAAACGAAAAAATAATGGAATTCATTCCCAATATCAAAAGAATTGCATAGTATACACGTTCTTTCCTCTCTTGGTACATTGTTCCATCTGCCCGTTTCTATTGGTAACTTTACATTTGAACACCTGATTTTTGTTATATATAATCGTTTATCTTTTTGCAACCTTAATAAATAGTTCTCAAGACAAAGTCAGTTTTAAATAGCCCGTAAAATAATGATCCTCGAGAGGAATTTCCCATTTCATTATGCCACTTTTGGATAAATTGATCACACATTATTTGTTTGGCAAAATGTTTGACATCTGCCTTGCTAATTGCCATCTTCGCTAGCCAAGGGTTACGATCCGATACTCTTATCTTGAAGAGAGGGGGGACCTGATCGTAACACTTGGCTAGCGAAGATGGCTAATTGCATGTTGTCGCTCAAATATATAACTAAGACCCAAGTTATCAAAAATAGATTGAATGAAAGATGCCCATTTGAATGGGTACATATTTTCTTTATGTAGCTTGATCATTAACTTATACAATTTACCAGACAATTTATCATCATTAATAAGCAATCTAGACCAAAAGTTCAGCATGCGAATTTTGGCATTAATCTCTAGTGGGTATCTTCCCGTCTCTCCATAAATCATAAAATTTGGCGTACTAGACCTTACGCCCAGTATGGACTTCAAAAACCTTAAATGAACAGTTTTCAATCGTATCAAAATTTACACTACCCCATATCTCACATGCATACAACAGAATAGGCGTAACAAGAGCATCAAATAACTTGAGCTGTAAATCTACTGGTATAGAGATAAGTCTGAGTTTCTTATTTAATGCAAAAACTGCCTTTTGAGCTTGGTCTATAAGTTTTTTCTTTGCAACAGTAAATGTACCATTGTAAGTGAATATAATACCTAAGTATAAATAGGAGTCTACAACTTCAAGATTTGTTTCATATAACTTATAAAATACATTTTGTTTACATTATGAATACACTATATTATTTTCTTTTATTGTCTGTGTGGACTACGGGTGTACTAGAAATGTAAGTGGATTATAAATCTATGTGGAAAATAAGTCTGTATGGACCATAGGTCTGTGTGGACTATAGGTTGTATGGACTAGAGATCTGTGTGGACTACAAGTTTGGGTGGACTATGGGTCTATGTGGACTACAGGTCTGGCTGTATGATTGCTATTAGGTTTCAGTGTCATGATTTCATAAATCTTCCGGTCACAGTTTATGATCCTCATATTTTTTTACCAAAGAGTACGATACACCAATTAAATTCATTTGAAAATGTGTCATGAGTCATGCTTTGTTTGTAAAAGTCGTTGAGCTGAGGGGAGGGAGAAAGGAGCTGTGGGGAGGGAGAAAGGAGAAAGGTACCCCCCTGTCCACCCCATCATCATTAACCCAACTTTGGCCCAACGTGTGATTGCTATCTGGTTAATTATTAAACTAATTTTAATCAACACCTTTTCACTTTTCCACTTAAAAACTGTTAAATTAAAATTAAATATAGTAATATACTTATAATTTTTTAATGGGGACGGATCGATCAACAAATAGTGGACGAATCGACTAGGGGACGGATCGTCTGGGGATCGAAAGAGTTTTGCCCCTTTCTTCTATTACTTGTGATAGTAATTTTAATTTGTTGATATAAACACTGATCCCTAACATATTACAAACATATACATACTTTTTGTATTAACTTTACATGAACAACTCATACAGTTCAACAATTTATTTTACAAGTGCACAGTTCGATGTTAATTACATTAGTGAAATGTATTTGGCCGACAGAGTATATTTACCGAAACTTGAGAAAACCTAACCTTTAACCTTTCATCTAATACTATGAATGAAACAGTAAACAAATCGTAAACATAAAGCAGCTGGCTCTGATATAAGATAAGGAGATTACTATACTTTTAATAAAATATAAATTAAATTTTATATTTTGTTTACTTTATAATTGGTTTTTATTTACGACGGCTTAAATTCATGCCAAACATCAAAATAGAAAAAAAAATTCTTATTTCTTTTGAACGGTTTATTTAAATCGTTTCAACGATTTATTAAATCGTTACAACGATTTATATTTAACATGTTTAATCGGTGTTTTTTTTTAACCCTTGAAACGATTTAATAAACCGTTCAAACGAAATAAGATTTTTTTTTCTATTTGTTGTTTGGCACGAATAAGCGCATCGTAATAAGCGTCATATTTATTGGAATTGGCTAAACCAGCAATCAGTAAACCAATTACTAATCTGATAAATAAAACTATTAACTCATCAAAATTCCCTGTGAAATTAAAAGAAGCCCAAGTAGTCCCCTGTTATACGAAGAATAATGCCCTAGATTAAAGTAACTACAGACCTGTCAGCATTCTACCTTATATTTCAAAATTTTTTGAGAGGGCTATAAATTACCAATTAAATGATTATTTTAATAAAATATTTCACCCTTTCCTCTCTGCTTTTCGTACTGGGTATGGATGTCAAACCACATTACTTAAAATAGTAGAAGACTGGAAAACAGCATTAGATGAAAATAAATATGGTGCAGCAATATTAATGGACTTAAGTAAAGCATTTGACTATCTCCCACACAATCTATTTTAGATAAATTAAAAACATATGGTGTTTCAGAAAAATCCCTTAAACGTCTTCAGGATTATTTGTCGGATAGGAAACAGTGTGTCAAATTGGGATCATCTTATAGTAATTGGGGAGAAATCTATAAAGGGGTGCCACAATTAAGGCTCTATACTAGGTCCAGTTTTGTTTAATATTTTTCTAAGAGATATTTTCTATTTTATACACGATACAACACTTTATAACAATGCAGATGACAACACTCTTTCCTTGATGAACTCATAACTAAATTGGAAACAGACAGCCTAATACTAATAGACTGTTGGTTTACTATAAACCAAATGAAGGCTAACCCTGATAAATTCCAGGCCCTTGCCATTGGTAGTAAAACCCATGAACAAAACATAATTTTCAACATTAATAATAATGAAATTAAATGTGAAGATGAAGTAAAGCTCTTGGGCGTAACAATTAATTATCAACTGAAATTTAATACTCATATTGCCAATATCTGTAAAAAAAGCTTCAAGACAACTAAACGTTTTAAAAAGAATAGGAAAACATTTAAATAAATTGGGTAGGTTAACAATATATCATTCCTTTATATTATCAAATTTTAAGTACTGCCCCATAACATGGCACTTTTGTAGTGAACTGAATACAAAGAAAATGGAAAATCTCCAGCAGAGAGCCTTAAAATTTATCTACAATGATAACACCAGTTCTTATGAAGAACTCTTGGCAAGATCCAAAATGCCCTCACTAAAAATAAGAAGAAATAGATGTATTGCCATTGAGACTTTAAAAAAAATTAATAAACAAAGCCCAGTCTATTTACATGATTTAATTGAAATTAAACAAAACAAATATAATTTTAGACACCAGAATACAGCAAACATACCAAGAGTCAGAATTTAAACTCATTTAAATATTTTGCAGCTAAAACATGGAATGACTTGCCAGATCATTCCGGAAATGAATCATCCTTTTCTCAATTCAAAACTTTTATAAGTCATGTCACTGCTCTGCATGCTGCTCATAAATGCTTTGTTACAAATATTATCATAGCTTAATTAAACTCGGATGCTTTGTCAATAAAACAGCTTGCTAATCAGTGCTTCTCTGTTATACCTGTCTTCACTAAACTATTTTAATGTATGTAGTGCCTGTGTCTATGTATGCATGCTTGTGTGGTCCATATTATATGCATTTACATGTTTTCTGTTTTCTTTTGCTGCTATTATAGTGCTTGGTATGTAATGATGCCAATACAGTGTACCCTCGGTATATCGCCCCCCGTTAAACCGCCAACCTCGAATATCGCCACGATTTTCTATAGTCCCGTTTTTTAACCATTAAAATTCCCCCGTTGTAATGCCACCCTCGCATATCGCCATCAGCCACAAGCGTCTGTCACCTTTATTCCTACATGTAAATTATAGTATCTACTGTAACTTCTTATTCAAAGTTGTTAGATATCCGTCCTGTTTTTATGTGTTTTCACCTTCTTTTTATTTGATCAAAGTTCCTAAGTTATGATTCCATATAATGTTATCTTAACCTCTGTGATTTTTCAAATAAAGTAAGAGGCTATGGCTAATGTATGTTGTATGAATGTATATGTAATATGTCTGTAGTGCTTATTTATATGGGTGGCAAATGTATGTTTGCATGTATGTATATGTAGCTTGTCAGGGGTCATTATCCTATTCATGTAATGAATTTCCGGTGCATAAGATGGCAGGATGAAAAAATAGTCCCAATTTTCTCTTTTGTTTCTGCTTTTGCTTATAACTGCTATTGCTTAAGAGTTGGATATTTTGAAAGGTATGGCATTACTGTAGAACAATAATATATTTTTTTTTCAGTCAATGTCTTTACAGTGGAAGCACTTCCTAAAGTGTGTAATGTGGTACAATGTGACCACAATTTTCCCGAAAAAAGTCCGTGGACATGTATACTTTTCTCTCCATTTTTATGTAATTTAGCATTATAGGTGTCATGCCCCATATATGAAATTTTAAGTGAAAGACAGATTTTTTTAATAAAAAAATTTGATGTCTCGCCCGTTCGGTTACTTTTGCTCAAGCCATCCAAAAGGATAATGACCTCTGTCAATACGCCGTCATTACTTTTAAAGTAATAAATATATTAACAAAGATTATTAAAGAAGAAATAATAAGCTTTAAATGATATATAGTTATTAAAAAAAATAATGAGTTTAAAGGCACAAATTCTTGACAGGACGGGATTTGGTGAAAAATCGACCGAAAATTCATAGGGTAACCATCTTTGGCGATAAATAAGTTACATAAAACTATTGTCTGTCGAGAAATGTTTATATATTATTCAAGCTTAGATCATACAGATTCTAAAAATATAAAGCTTGATGCATTTTGATAAAGGTAAAGTAGAAAAATCTTGACAGGCGGAATTTTGTTCTGAATGACACACTGACATTTTTTCCTATATTTCAAAGATTGAGGCCTTGTATCTTTTTAAAAATACATGTCTGTCAAAAAATGTTTAGTTTCTGCTAAAGCTGAGATCATGTTGTTTACAAAAACATAAAGTTTGAATAAATCAAGTTTCCGTAAAGTGTCTGTCTTATGGATCTGCATATTTAAATTAATTATTAAATAAACAGCCTGTGCGTGGATAAACGGCCTATCCGGCTATCACTTAAATCCCTATTGGATTTGCTATACAATGTACTAGAGGAATCTATTAACCAATTTTGACCGGAGTATTGTATGTTTTTACAAATTTGTCCAAAGTTGAAACTTCACTGTACGCAATACTCCAACGGACCACCCTTCCGGTCAACTTTTGACAACTTTCCCTTTCATGAATAAAAGTGAGTTATATATCAATAGATTTGCTATAAAATTTACTAGAGGAATATATTAACCAATTTTGACCGGAGTTTTGCATGTTTTTACAAATTGAGTCCAAAGTTGAAAAATCGTAATCAATTTCAGTAGAGAAAAAACCCTTCCGGTCAAGTTTTAAACATTTTAAATCAAGATAATTTAAATTATTTTATATTTACTATGTAGAAATTATTAATATCTTTCAGAATCCGTTTAAATTTCATCGATATGTTTATTCGTTCGAAAGTTATAGGCAAAAATATACCAAAAAAACCCTTCCGCAGATTAGGGTCTCCCCTTAATCTTGCCTTTAAAGGGAGATAACACCAAGTTATAATCGTAGTTGATGGCCTCTAGTACAAAATCTAGATCTAGACAAAGAAGAAAGATGCAATTATCAGACGAAGATTTATCGTCTTATAAATGTGCAATTTGCCTAGAAATATATTCAGATCCCGTCAACATTTCATGCGGAAACAACCACACGTAATAATAATTATTATTACAAATTATAATTCAGCATAAAAAATTTCGTTTGCTGTAGAAACGACAATAGTATGTAGGATTATTACTCTTTTAAAACTAATTTTTAAAATAAAAGCCACGATATAAATAAATTTATCAGAACCTGAATTTTAAGCATATTCCATATTTCCTTCCATAAAAATACTTGCCAACATATTTTTGGTAGAATTCCTGATAATTTTGCCAAGCCCAAGGTCAAGGGGTATGGGGACAGCTAAAAGTCCCCAGTGGGTCTTAGGAAAAGCTTTGGTGGGGGTCAGAGGGGGGCAAAGACCCCAGGCCAAAACCGATTTTAGAGTATTTCCATATGGTATTTGAGAGGGTTTATTCACGTTTCTTCAACTTTTGATAATTAACTATAACAACATCCAATTAGGGGTGGGGATTAGGGGGCCATCATAAGGATAGCTACCTGTTCAGTAGTATACATATATAAGATAATATTTTGTTTCCTCCCTTTGTTTTATTTCGAGTCTATTTTTTTCTGTGTAAAGTTCTTTTTATTTTATTTTCATAAATAGTATTTTTGTTTCTCATCATAAAATGTTCATATATTTTTTTGTAATTATAATATAATTTTATTAAGTATTTATTTTTGTACTTTTTTGGTATTGGTGTGGTCTCTTTGGTGCTTCTTTCTTTGATGATGTTGAGTACTGCCTGTGCCTTTACTTTTGCTGTGCTTGGTGCGTGTGAGTGTTGGTTCCCTAGCTTGGTGATGTTCTCTAAATTTGTGTTTACTGTTGCAGTACAAAGTGGAACAACACATTTCCAGTATCTTCTGTCACCTTTAGTAGTCTTAACCATGAACTGGTAACCATTCAATTCTAACCTGACTCTGCTGAACTTGTTTGGCACAAAGTTCACTGCAAGCATTGCGTTCGCCATTTTGTGTACTAAGTTAACTGACCTCCATTTCAAGTTTCGTGGTTTATAAAGCATTTATGAGTGATGTTCAGTGTGTCAGATCACATTTTTGATACTTAATCATTTGTAATTTCACAGCTTCTGTTTGACCAAGCTTACTTTGATGCATAAATTACTTAATCATTTGGAAATTCACAGCTTTTTTTTTGGCCAAGCTAATATAAATACTTAGACAAGCTGACAAATCTGCATTTAAATTAGGAAATAATTAGAAAAAAAATTAAGAAAGTTATTGAATTTTAAAATTTTTTTATTTAATAATTTTCAAATATTTTATTCATCTCTTACATTTATGCAAATGAAACTAAATGATGAAGAAAATATTCAATTATAAAATAAAAATATCTGCTTATTTAACATATAAGAATACTAGTTTTATTAACATCAATATATTCTTAAATTATATTCACATTCTCTTATGCTACTTAAAAACGTATTTTTTCCTACATACTTTACAGGTAAAAATCTTAGCAATCCTTTTGATGGCCCCATAATCCCCACCCCTAATTGGATGTTGTTATAGTTAATTATCAAAAGTTGGAGAAACGTGAACACACCTTTGAGAGGGTCTTCAGGTTTTTTTTAGCGGACAAAGTCATGTATGTTAATAATGCAGGATTAGAAAGGCTGTTTAAACACAAATTTTAAAAATATTCCTGAAAAAAAAAGAAATCCCAGAGCTTCCAAAAACCTACCCCGTAGCCCAGACACAGGTAACAGATTCTGGAGGTTCCCGACAAAATCCGGAGCATTGGCATGTATGCATAAATATTATGCTTATTACGACTTATTCAGAAGTCTGCAGAGATTTCCCATTGATAGTAAATTTCGCAAAGGAATATAATATCATGAAAATGAGCTTTGAAACGGGTTAAATTATCTTGATTAGAATTAAGTGACTATTTTAACTGAGTAAAATATCTAGAGAAGCAATTATAGTGTGAACCACACAAATCATGTTTATAACGTTGTGAGATTGTGAAACGTGCCAACACACACCCTTGGCATGAAATCTGCTGTTTTGTCTATGGAGAGCTCTCTGACATCCTATCAAAGTATATCAAAAAGTTTGCAATGGATTCTCGGACTAATTTCAAATGTCATGAATTTTTGCAAAATAGTTCAGATTGTGGGGAACCTATTAATTACATGAACCAGTGTACTTACTATATGCATCCTCTTTTGTATTTATATAATAATGTTGTGTTTAGCATTCACTATGCCAAAATAGTGGCCAGGGTTGAAGACATAGTGCACGACCCGAAGGGAAGTGCACTATGTCTTCAACCCTGGCCACTATTTTGGCATAGTGAATGCTAAACACAACATTATCATAATTATTATACTGACTGTCTTGACTTGGAAAATTATAACAGGAAGAAAAATAGGGCATTAATGGAACATTAAATGATTCCCCGCCACGTTGTGATGTAAAGTATTCCTTTCCAAACCTGGACATTTTCAGGCTTTCACTCAGCTTCTTTCGTTGACTAGGATAAAAATACCTTATTTAAAGCGCAGCAGTGATCAATCAATGATTACAAGTTAACCCCGCCCATTCACATGAATTACAATTGATTGACGTCCAAATCAATAGTTTTGTTAGGCAGGTGGAGAAACTATGAGGGCATAGTGCACGGAGCACAATTCGTTTAGAAAAATATGTCAAAATAGTAAAATATTTCTACTAAAGAACATTCTTACAGAAAGTATAATAATGTCTTATAGTATAGTGTAAGCAATAACTTTGATAATGATCATAATCTGATAATTTATGTTCATCCCTGGAATATACAGTTGATGCCTGTATGTACATTATGTGTAAATTAGTGCCACCTATAATTTGTGTACTAGTTGTTTCAGATGATGTTGTTCTTATTCTTTAAGTACTTATTCCAATTATTCTTCGCACAAAGGGTACAGAAAACACATTTTGAGTTATTTCTTTACATTTTTCATTTGTCACATATGCTGACAGTGTGTTCAGAAATTTAAACAGTACCACCTATAAAAAAATGATTTTGGTTTTTAGAAAACTGGCATGGTTCACAAATCATTTTTGGTAAATGAAAAAGTAACATATACACACCTGGTTATGCAGATCTGATATCAGTGAAGGGATCCCATTTCTTCAGTGCCAAACAACGGACATAACGTGGCCTATTGGTATGATTGGAAACCCACCAATTGCCTACATTGTTGCTGTTTGACTTAGCAGAATTTGTTCCTTCCGCAGATGTTGGATCTGGATACACAGTGTTATATAAATAATAACTTTCATAACTTATTTTATTTTTGCCAAGACTTTCTATGACCTGCCTAACATCTCACATGCAGATTGGAATGCCTGGATTATTTTAACATGTGTGTTGAAAAGTATGTGTTTAAAATTTGTATGCAATAGTTTGAGAACTTGAACAACCAATTTCTATGCTTTCAGTTTCTTTCTGTACAGTCAGATAAAGTAGAAACCCAGATGCCACAGCCAGGACACAATTAACTCTAATAATTCTGATAATACATGTTCTAAACATTGTCAAGATTTTGTTCAACATATTTTTGCATTCTAGTGTTAAAATTAAAAAAAACGAAGTCATTTATTGTTTAGTTAGTTTGTCCTTTCACAACTTTTGTTAGATTGATCATTATGCAATAAATAAGTACTCACTGCAATCCTATGGTGACAGGCACATGAAAATCTAACAGATTTTCTATTAAATGTCCATTCCAATAGTGAACATTTTGTTATGTCTAGTTGTATAAACCACAACAATCTAAAATTCTTCCGGAAATTATATTTGACAATACTAGGTGCTCAACTTCAGAAACGATCGCGAATGGTTTTGCACGATACTTCAGAAATTTATATGAACTTCGATGAATCAACATTCGATGGCACTTATAGGTATTATAACCAAATACGGACACTTAACAAAATAGAAATAAAGATACTCTTCCTGGAGGTACTATAACCAAATGTGAAGTTACCAAAGCTATCAAAATACTTAAACATCAGAAAGCATGTGGTCATGATAGAATACAAAATGAACATTTAATACATGGCGGAATTGCAGTTTCTCATGCCCTAACAGCCTTCTTAAACGGAGTTGTGGCGACAGGTCAAATACCTGACCAATGGAGAAGAGGTTTCATTGTACCTATTCACAAAAGCGGAGACAAGTCCAAAACATCACCTGATAGTTAGGCCGGTCTGTCTCCTTCCATGCATATTAAAAGTTTTTGAAAAAATCGTTCTGCAGAGACTTCAGAGTCATCTACTTACCCCTGAAACTTTCCCTAGTCCACTTCAACAAGGGTTTCAGAGTGGCCTAGGTTGTATCACTGCCTCATTTATACTAAATGAAACAATATATCATAACCTTGATCTTAATAGTCATGTATTTGTCTCATTTCTTGATAGTCACAAAGCCTTCGATACAGTATGGCGAAAGGCACTTATGTATAAATTACAAAAGCTTAATGTTAGAGGTAAAATATGGTGTATTATTGATGATTTATATACTAACACTGAAAGCTCAGTAGTTATAAACCAATGTAAATCAGATTATTTCCATGTCTATGAAGGGGTGAGACAAGGTGGCATACTTTCAGGTTTTTAGCTCACCTGACCCGAAGGGTCATGTGAGCTATTGCCATCAATTGGCGTCCGTCGTCGTCGTCGTTAACTTTTCTTCAAAAATCTTCTCCTCCTAAACCACTGAAGGGATTGCTTTGAAACTTTGCATACATCATCAGTAAAATGCCCTCTACCAAGTTTGCCCAAATCATGGCCTCAGACCAACCAACATGGCCACCATGGCTAAAAATAGAACAGAGGGGTCAAAATACATTTTTTTGCTTATAGTTCAAAAAGTATAACAGATACAGGAAAACCGAAGAGACCTTCCTTCTTCAGCATCTAAAGCTCTACAAAACACTCCATTGGGTCAAAGTTGTATGATGACTCCTTGTAGGAGTTATTGCCCTTTAATTGTCAAAATTGATGATTTTTGCCTCAAAATCTTGAAAATTATTAGAACTAGAGAAAAAGTTAGCATTGCTTAATTGTTCTGCTCTATGAGGGCTACAAAAATCACTTTAGGGTCAAGATTGTCTGATTAACCATTTAAGAGTTATTCCCCTTGAATTGTTTTTTTTTAATCGGTTTTAATTGATTTTTTAAAATCTCCTCTGAAACAACTGAAAGTACTGCTTTGAAACTTTGTAAACATCATCTGTCAAATGTCCTCAACCAAGTTTGTACCAACCATGGCTGCAGATTAACCAACATGGCCACCATGGCTAAAAATAGGATTGGGGGGGGGGGGGGCGGTAAAATACAGTTTTTGGCTTATATTTAAAAAAGTGTAACAGATACAGGAAAACCGAAGAGACATGCCTTCATCTGCATCAAAAGCTCTACGAAACACTCCATTGGGTTGAAGTTGTATGATGACTCCTTATAGGAGTTATTGCCCTTTAATTGTCGAAATTGATTATTTTTGACATTTTTGCCTCAAAATCTTGAAAATTTGTAGAACTAGAGAAAAAGTTAGCATTGCTTAATTGTTCTGCTCTATGAGGGCTACAAAAATGACTTTAGGGTCAAGATTGTCTGATGAACCGTTTAGAAATTATTCTCCTTGAACATTTTATTAATCAATTTTACTTAATTATAAAAAATCCTCTCCTCTTTAGCCAATGAAAGGACTGCTTTGAAACATTGCACACATCATCTTTAGGACGTCCTCTACCAAAATTGTGCAAATCATGACACCTGACTACCTACATAGCTACGTTGGCTTAAAATAGAAAAAATGAAAAAGGGGGGGGGGGGGGAAGTCGAGAGAGTTTTTCTACTGATAGTTAAAAAAGTATAACAGGTACAGCAAATTTGAAGTGAACCTCCCTTCTCCCTCTAAGCATCAAAAGCTCCTCCTTATAGGAGTTATTTCCCTTCAAAGGTCAAAATTAATGATTTTTGCAGAAGTGTTGGGCAATTACTTATAGCAAAGAAAAGCTGGATAAAAAAAGGTTGTTTGGTTTCAGGTTCAGGTGAGTGATACAGGCTCCTGGGAGCCTCTAGTTTAGTTAGCTCTCCTAGTTTTTCAACATGCATCAGTAAACAAATAATTTCTTTTACATTAATTATACATAAATTTAAACAAATAAAAATAGAACACACAAAATTGAGGATTTTATCACTTAACAAGTTTTTCTACATCTTGCATGCCTACACGATTGTAAGAGGCTTCACTCTCATGTTATTTACACATGTGTATGATGAGAAAATCTTATATCCAGAACCACTTGACTTAAAAAACATTTCTGGAGCTACAAGTTATATGATATCAAATATTTCTCTTTCTAAGGATAGACATAGGGACAAGTAGAAAGATGGGCACAAAATAGGATGTATTGAAAAAAACTCTGGTTGAAGCCTTATGCAAACCACAGCATGATGAGGACTAATTAATTAAGTTCTTTATCTGTACTGTACCAATATCCTGATATGTTATAAAAATGCCAGAATTTTAATGCCCAGTGATTGGATATTTTAGATATTGTCGTCAGTGTATACAACCATATCAACAGTTATCAGAACCACAATGTCCACAGTGCAGACAGACATTTGATCCATACAAATTGTTGGTAGACAAAGAAACAACAGATTCCATGCAAAAGATAGTACCTTGTAAATGTTGTTTTAAACAAGTAAGTTACATGTAGTTTTTTAATCCACAGGACCGTTTTATGGTCAGAATGTTTACTGAATGGACCTTTACAAAGTCTGTGTTTTTGTTTTAATTACAAATATGGCCACCACCTTAGGACTTAGTATGAGCTTAACATAGAAACCTGTGGGAAAATAAGTTTAAAAAGGCTTTTCTGAAACCGTTGAACCAATTGAATTAAAAATTAGCAATATTATTTGAATGGTCCTATTGGTGTATGTTTTTTATGCCAATCTGAAATTTCAAAATGGCCACCACCGCAAGATTTACAATGTAGTTTAACATACCAATGAAACATAACATGACCAGCATTCATTGGATGGTCCACTATACAATGTTTATGTTTTTTATGCAAATTGGAAATTCAGCAACATAAAACAAAGAAATAGCAAACAACAAAATTGTAAAAAAATCATGTCTACAAGTCCTCTGTGCTCTGTTAAGTAAGCTAATTCTCAAAGAATCAAGAATCGTAAATTTACACTTAAGTGTAAAGATAAGAGCATCATAAGTTTGCTATTGCCTCTACAATTGTCCGTATTCTTGGTAGTAATCACAATTTAACAGGTAAAAGAGCAATCCTAAATTTTGTGTTTTTGCACGTTGCATTATGTGCATGCTCAGTTACTTCTTTCACTTTGGAAGTGGGGCCTCGGTGGCCGAGTGGTCAAGGTAGTTCGTCTACTATTGATCACGTGGTCTGTCAACACTGAGATTGTGGGTCGATTCTCACTGCAGGCAGGGTGTACTCGACTCAAATCTTAATTGACAAGGATTGCCAGTTTTCCTACCGCAGGTCGGGGGTTTTCTCCAGGTACTCCGGCTTCCTCCCCCAATAAAAACTGGACGCCATGATAAAGCTGAAAAATTGCTGAAAGTGGCGTAAAACACCATCAAACAAACAAACAAACACTTTGGAAGTAATTGTATTGTTGAAAGAGAAATAATTACCTCAAAGTATTGAAATATTTGGTGTGTTGCTAAATTTCCATTAAGTGTTTTAAAAAATAATCAAGAATGAAGAACAAGGCCTTTTTTGAGGTTACGTTCCTTCAGTGTAACAATTAACAAGTAGAACTGTGTAATAATAATGTAATAAATAACCTAAACCCATTTTAACCCAGTTTAAATTTTCATGAATTCGGTTGTTGTTTCTTTCTTTTAAAATTGGTAATTTTTGTGACAGTTATTCCCCTTGGATAACAAATTTTTCGAAACATTTGAAAATTTCAAAATTTGTACCACAGATGGTCCATTACTAATTTTGAGGTTTTTGTATTGATCCAAATTACAAGATTGCTGCCACCATGGAACATCCCTTAATAAAGTAACCTATGAGAAAAACATAAAACGGCTTCTTCTCAGAAACTGTCCTACATGTACAAATTGCTGCTGATTGGAAATTCAACATGGCAACATTTATAGAAACAACATCTTCCCTTAAATTTAGCATTTTATATCAAAATTTGCAGGAAAAGTCATTTTTTTGTATGTCAGGTGAGTGATACTGGATCTTAAGAGCCGCTAGTATTTTAAGTCTGTGGTCGGCTATTCCTAATTTTAGGATGAATTTGTGAATTTCAAAGTAAGAATTGGATTAAAAAAATTCTTTTCAAAGTCACTTTTTAAAGTATATAGAAAGATATTTACCGTCCCCCATAAGAGAAAGTATAGAGACTCAAATGATAATACAGTATACAGAGTAAATGTTCATTTCGAACATTAGTTGAGGGAGTCAATTTCTAATTAATTATTTTTCAAAAAGCATGTATGACAACAGGTATTTAAATCTCCGTAAGTCCTTAAAAGGTACATTAACTGATTACCTATCCTACATATAAATAACAAACAGCAGATACTGTAATAATATTCATAAAATGCGTAATGCAGCTAAGATGGCTAGCTTTTTAGAAAAGCTAAACTTTATTTTCCTCTTTTACATTGGGCTTTGATGTAAAAAGCCTCTTCTCTTAAACTTATCACAAGTATTCTGATTTTTATGCCAATTGGAAACTCAGAATGGTCACCACAGCAGGACTTAATTTAACACAGGACCCTTTGAGAAAATTTGTTTTAAAGGCTTCTTTTCTAAAACCAGTTATCCAATGGCAACAATCTTTGTAGCAATATTTTTTGGATGGTCTTATATAACATTTATGTTTTGTATGACAATCTATTTAAATTTAAAAATGTTAATTTTTTCCACTGCAGGACTTAATAGGACTCTAACGGAAAAAGTTTTAAAAGGCTTTTTCTCTGAAACAACTTTTCACCAGTACTCATCGGATGGTCCTCTAGAAAGTTTATGTTTTTTATGGCAATTGGAAATTTAAAATTGCTGTCGCTACAGGACTATATGGGAAAAATTTCAAAAATTCTTCTCCTCTGAAACACGTTTACCAATCAAAACAAAAGGTTATTAGGAATATTCATTAGATGATCCTCTACAAATTTTTTATGCCATTAAGACAATAAAAATGGCTCCTCTGAAACTACTCAACCAAATTTTACGAAACTTGGTATGTAACAAGTACACCATTTGTACATATCCTCAAAATTTTGTGGGAGTTATGGCCTATGAACTTAGAATTTTTCAACAATTCCTTATAAATCATGGTTTCCGCTCAACTCCTCTGAAACTATTGCATCAAATTTACGAAACATTGGTGTGTAGCAAGTACACCATATTTAGATGTGCATATTATAAGGAAATTTTTATCCTCTATGGTCAAATCTGGGGAACTGGGGAAGACATCATTTTTGTATGCAAAAACAAACTTTAATTAGTTATATTGTATAGTCTTGTAACAGTTCTTTTTCATTGTAATGCGTAATATTTATAGAAACATGTGATATATGTAAAGACTGATAAGTTAATAAAATAAAACTGTTTGTTCTGGTCCTTCAATTATACTCAATGTATCAAAAATAATTTAAACTGCTTAAAATAAACTTATTTAAATATAAAAGGGCAATTACATGTGCATGCATAAAAATTAGTTAAAAACGTAATGACACTTTTGGAACATACATGTATAATGTTACTGCTCCCTGTTGTCCACCCACTTATCTGCTTCTCCCTGTCAGCCTCAAAAAGAGAAGGGACTTCTAAATAAAGTTCTGATCAAGTATAAGGCATGCTATGTACGGATTGTAGTGGCTAATCAAATGTTGTCTACTGCTAACACAGCTAAGTCACAGTGTTCATTGGATTGTCCTTTACAAAGTTGTGTTTTTTATTATGATCTGAAAACAATTGCTACCACTGTAGAACTTAGTTTAATATAGGACCCTATGGGAAACAATTTTAACAGGCTTCTCTGATGTTGTGTAACCAATTCAAACTAACTTTATCCCTAGCATTTATTGGATGGTCCTCTTTAAATGCAATCCAAAATTATGGCCACTGGAGTTTTTTCTATTTACCATAAGACCCTATAAAATGAAGTTTAAAAAGGCTTCTTTTCTGAAAGTGGTTAACTAGTAAATGAAATAAAACTTGTCACCAGCATTTATTTGTGGGTGGCCATTTTGAATTTTTTGTTTGTATATGACCAAGGTGAAATGCTTGCGAGATAAAGGGAAGTAATTGGCCTTGTCTTGCAACTTCATCTTGTCATATATATCATCTTGGGAATAATTGTAGCTCACATAGAATTTCAGTGTTCAATCATAAATACATTCATGAAACATGAATAGGTTTCCAATGTCTGTTATGATAATTTTAATAATATATTACATATTTACAAGTTTGCAATAACAACAAGACTGTCCAAGTCACCCTACATTATAAGAACTTCCACTATGAAAATAGTGCTAAAATCTCCAATCAAATTGTCAATATTACAAGTCAAATTTTATACTTCTTGATTCCAGACCTTAAATAAATTTAGATTAATAGACATTCCTGACTTAATTTGTAATCCAGCTTTGTTAATCTAGTCAATTGAAATTTATTTCCAAATTAAAAAGTAATTTGTAAGATATTCATAAAATAAACTATAAAATATCAACTACTATTGCCAGATAAAAATGTTTGATTTTTCAGTGGTGATATTGGTATAACATAATCCTAAAAGTATGTGTTTTTATGCCAATTCATAATTCGAAATGGCCACCCACCAATGCAGGATGTGGTTTTACAGAGTCCCCTATGGAAAAAAATCAGTTACTTGTAACAACAAATCTTTCTTAACATTGTAGAAATACCATCTATTGTCTATATTATTCAGGTGAGTGATACATGCTCTTGAGTGCCTCTAGTTACTGGTTAATGAAATTATTGCTGCAGATACAATGTATAACGAGTAATACACAAATTATTGCTGCAGATACAATGTATAACGAGTAATACACAAATTATTGCTGCAGATACAATGTATAACGAGTAATACACAAATTATGTTAAAAGTTTAACTATCCATCAGGTTTGCTGGTTCTCCCAACAAAAATATTGTATTAATTTTTACTATTTTTTATAATTAAAACCTTTTTTATCATTTTAGATGAACATAGTACAACACAAAGCTCATTCAGCAGTCTGTGATAAGATTGATAAATCTGTTTATAAATTTAAACCAATCAGAGAAACAGCACAAGTTCCACAGTAAGTTTATTAATGCAATGAATGTGCCCATGTTCCCTGGGAGCAGTGGACCATTAGTCTATCATTTTGGGTCAGTTGAGCTATTATCACTTTGTGTCCCTTGTCATCGTTGTCATCAGGGTCTGTAAACTTTTTATATTTTAATTTTCTTCTCTGAAACCAGTTAACCAATTGAAACAAAATTTATGTTGTAAATTTTTTTGTATGTCTATCAGAAATTCAAAATGGCCAACAAAGCAGGAGTTAGTTTAACATAGGACCGTATGGGAAAAAGTTAAAAAAGGTTCTTCTCTGAAATCAGCTAACCAATGGAAACAAAACCTACCAGCAATATTGTTTGGATGGTCCTCTATAAAGTTTGTGTTTTTATCCCAATCCGAAATTCAAAATGGCCACCACCACAGGACTTGGTTATCATTATACCCTATGGGAAAAAAGTTTAAAATGGCTTCTTCTCTGAAACCGGTAAACCAATCGAAACAAAATACTACCAATATTGTTTGGATGGTCCTTTATAAAGCTTATATTTTATATGCCAATTGGAAAATAAAAATGGCCTTAGTTTAACAAAGGGTTCTATAAAAAATTTTTTAAAAAGGATTCTTCTTCAGAAACTGATTAACCAATGGAAACAAAACTTACTGGCAATATTGTTTGGATGGTCTCCTTTAAAGTTTATGTTTTTTATGCCAATTGGAAAATCAAAATGGCCACCACAGCAGGACTTAGTTTAACATAGGACCCTATGGGAAAAAGTTTAAAAAGGCTTCTTCTATGAAACTGGTTAACCAATTGAAACAAAACTTACTACCAATATTGTTTAGATGGTCCTTTATAAAGTTTATGTTTTTTATTCTAATTGGAAAATCAAAATGGCCACCACCACAGGACTTAGTTTAACATAGGATCATATGGGAAAAAGTTTAAAAAGGCTTCTCCTCCGAAACTGATTAATGGACACAAAACTTACCATCAATATTGTTTGGATGGTCTTCTTTCAAATTTATGTTTTTTATTGCCACTTGGAATTTCAAAATGGCCTCCACCACAGGACTTAGTTTAAAATAGGACCCTATGGGCAATTTTTTTAAAAGTCTTCTTCTCTTAAACCGGTTAACCAATGGAAACAAAACTTAGTAGCAATGTCCTGTTTAAAGTTTATTGAAAATTACAGGACTTAGTTTAATATCGGGAAAATGCCATCATCATTACCTATAAAATCTGGTGAGCGATACAGCACACCGTATTACCAACTTGTATCATATTTTTGGACACCTGTTGGATACGTTCAACACCAACTGGATGTTTGTTTGTCGTGGAAGGTACATGTGTAAGGAACTATTTTTATTTTCATTTTTTTTTCAAATGAAATTAAGGTTGTGTTTGTAGATAAAGGGTAAATTTATTGGTCCATTATAAAAATTTATTACATGTGTCAACAAGCATCACATTTCATTTGTCATATTTGAAAAATTGCGTTTTTTCAACTTCCACGTAAAACTGCACGCTTATAACCTTATATTTTAAAAACAAATAACATATACATATACATAGTGATATTTAAAATACTTTTTAATGTAAAAGCTCATTTTTCGAGGTACCAATTTATTTCAATGATACATCAAAACCCATTGGAAGATACGATCAAATGCTGTATTTTCTAGTCAAATGACTTCTAGCTAGCTGAGGTAGGGGTTGCCTGTTGCAACACACTGGTTATGTTGCTGGTCAGGCAGGGGCATCATTTGTGTTCTTACAGACACTTTCTGAAATAAAAACTTTGTGACTAACATATCGACCTTATATTAATTCTCAGCTGCAGGGGCATACTTTGTCTAGTTTCTCAAAATGAATCAGCTCATTGGAACCCAACATACATGTAGCAGAAATTTTCATTTGTGGGTACTTCAAAAATTTTAGGCTAATGCAGTTTTCACTTGGGGCCATATACACATTGAGAAATTTCATAAATTTCAAAAATCTTCAAACATTCCTTGGCAGATTGAATTGTTTCTTTGTATAAATGTATTTCACATGGGTCTTTTAAAAGTTTAAGTGTTTGGTGCTGATTCTAAATTCAAGATGGCCACCACAGTGTAACATAGCTTAAAATAAAACTATATTTGCAGTCTCAGAAACCATCTACATTTGTAACACATTTAAACCAAATCATGCATAACTAATTCTAGGGTAATTTTTCACCATTTTTTAGGAAGGTTCTTGTTAGAAATTCAACATGGCTGCCAAGGCTATTGATGTGTTCTGATTAGCTGAAATTTAAAAGCATAGTTCTCTGAAACAAAGCACACTAGTAGCATATTGAAGTGCGATATTATTACAATGATGTACATGTATCTAAGATCATCCTCTACTTTATTATTAAATTTGTGGTTCCAACCCTATATCCAAGTTAATTACTACATTGCTTAACATTGGACAGTATTTGATGAGCATATATTTAGCAGAAATTGTCTCACACATAAACAAAAGCAGAAAAAATGGCAAAGTCGTTATGTGTTTTTTGTGCTCATTAGAAGCTTTGACAACATGGGGAATAGTGGTGGATCCAGGATTTTAGAAAGAGGGGAGTTTTAAAATAGATTTTACATGTGATGTTGTTTAGACAAAAGAATCATATGTTGTGAACAGCAAATACAGGATTTACCCTTGATTGTCAAAAAAGGACAATAGTTTGATAATTATATATATGTTTCTTGTTGTTAAATTTTTATATTTTTTATGTGTTGGTTTTACCACTACATTAAGAATCACTGATAGTTTAATTGTGCATGGAGACTGACACTGTTGAAATATAGATGCCTTTGAGGAAAAAGATTTTAAACTCTTTTGAACTGTAGTATATGTTCCTTCTAGTTCTTCCTATAATAAGAAAATAAGAATTGAGAGCTCTTGACTAATAGACAGAGTTCCAGAAATTACAGATACATGTATTAATTTAAGTTATAATTAAACCAGTGTGTCAATTTAATTTTTGGGTCATGTGAGCTTTTCCCATCACTTGACATTAATAGTTTGTTGCTGGTTATCTCTTATATAATATCATCTACTTTGAAACAAGTGAGCCTCCTTAAATATCTAGTTTGCTGTTACTAAAAATAGAGCATAAGGATCAATGCACAATTTTGTCTGATATCTTGAAATTATAATAGTAAAAAAAATGGTAATGCCCTATAATGACAACTTTTGAAACCATTTTGCAGTTTTTGCCATATTACTTGAAAACTAAGCAAGCTGAGATCAACAATTCATTCTTCAGGTATGGCGGGCGGTTGGTTCAAACAGAGAGTTTCCGGTCAATAACTTCAGTTTGGATAAATCAATTTTGCTGAAAACTTTGGATAAAGCAAGCTTGCATAAAGACCTAGTTTGGGATTGGATTTTTTTTGCCAATCATGTCAAGGTCACTGTTGCTAAAAATAGGAAAACAGGTTCAGTCAATAACTTCAGTTCAGATAAACCAATCTTCCTGAAATTTTGGATATACTAAAAGCAAGCTTGCAAGGATTAGATTTGGGGGCCAGCTGGATCAAGGTCAAGGTCACTGATACTGTAAACAGAAATACAGTTTGAGGTCAATAACTTCAGTTCGGATAAACCAATCTTTTTGAAACTTTGGATATACATGTAGCAAATTTACATGAAGACCTAGTTTGGGATTGGATTTGGGGCCAGTCGCATTAAGGTCACTGTTACTAAAAATAGAAAAACAGTTTCCTCTTGTCTACTACTAAAATGAATTGCTAAATTGTTGAACACCTGGTTTGGTGGCATGGCAACTTTTCTTGTTTCAAACAGAGTCATTATACATTATAAGTATATGTATTCTTCAGTACCTGTTTAATTTTTTGAATAGAAGAATTGATCATTTAAATGGTAGACATTCATTTTGTGTACGTAAAGTTCCTATCGAATAAATGGCAAAATGAACAAAAGCTATAATATTTAATCTTTTCACCTTTAAAAAAATGTAACTACTCAACACCAATTACTTAGGAAACATTTAATAATACACCCCTTATTTAATTGTGTCACCAATATTCAACTATTTTTGTTATGTTTGTGATCATGCAAAGGCATGTTTTAACTGCTTCAATATTATTTGTATGTTTTAATGTGACTAATAGCTATCTGTTTATAAAGGTAAATTTTGCAACACTCTGTTTTACAAGGAATTTTATTCTTTATATGAAACCTACATAACTGTGTGTATTTCTTCGCAATTTTCGTTTATCGGTAATTTGTACATTTTCCCTTTGATGTGTACCGGTGATAAAGCCAGTAACAACGCACTGGCATTTATCACTGAATTTATCGGGTCAGTAGGCTGCAGAGGAATCTAACTATGATTACGTCACAATAACTAACAGAATGTTCAAAAATAAACAAACGTGAAAGCAAGATAAAATAAACAAACAATCTACCCTCCCCCCCCCCTCCCCCAAAAAAAAGAAGAAAATGAACACAACGCGACCACTAGAGCTCAGTTTTCGCAGCTGCCTTCCGTTAACAATAATACAGTTTAAATAATCTGAACAAAACTCTTCAAATTGCACAATATTAACAGCAAGTGACAATCCCGAATTCCTGTTCATTCACCACAAGAACTTGCGAATGACCTCACCATTTTTGGGGGTTAATCCGACAAATCACAAAACTGTAATAGGTTTATTACGGCACGAAAATTCGTCATACACAAGAACCTACAACTCATCTCATTTATGCATTGGAATTACCATTGGAATTTATAAATAAATGATAATGATGTGTAAATCGTATCTCCCCTGGCCTCTGCAAAGTACTGAAAATTAAAAATAACACAGCACCAAACAGTTACCAGAAATGATAACGATATAAAATACAAAATACATAAAACATTAAAAGGGGAAACTGACACTCAATTGGAAAATCGGTCAGAAACGTTGGGTATTGGCAACATAAATTTGAAATACAGTTTGTCAAACAGCAAAATATTAAAAACACAAAATGTGACACCCCATTTAAAAGATTCTCATTCACAAACTATTACATAAACGATGAAAAAAGACTTGCCTTACAGGAGGATCAATGAAAAAACACGTCCATTCATTACGCCATATTCCAATTGAATAACGTTGACGCTAAATGACGTAGCAAACCGTTTTTCACAGATCACTTTGACCAAAAAGTAGTTCCTTAAAAAATATGGCCTAAATTGACAAAAAATAATCTTTTTCAAAATTACCGATAAAAGAAAAATATGACATTTTGTTTGTGATACAGACTTTATCACTTTTAACGTATCAGGTTCGCCCTACGGGCTCACCTGATACTGGCTGTGATAAAGTCTGTATCACAAACAAAATGCCCTGGACACCATGATATAGCTGAAAAATTTCTGAAAGTGGCGTTAAACACCATCAAACAAACAAACAAACATTATAATCATCTATGTTTGTACCTGTTTGTTAGTACTGTATTATCATATGCCTGGCATTAAGCACCATTCAAACAAACAAGCCGTCAAACTCATGACAAAGAAATCAGTTTTAAACTTAACATTTTGATTTATTATACCAGGTATATAGTGATGGACTATAAGGGGTACCCATCTTTTATCTGCACCTACACCATTGAATGGAATTTGATGAAACTTTAACAGAATCTTTGTCACGTAATGCCATTGTGCACATTATATTTAACATGAAATCTGGCATGTTTTGCAAATTGGGAATTGGGGTATCAATTAATGAGCATTACTCACAGTTTTTCTAGTTTTATTATTGGTGAAAGTAAGTTATTTTAGTCTTTTTGTAACAAATACAGAAGTAATGTATATTTCAGAGATTTACCCAACAGATATACTTTCTCTTGTCCTTTCTGTGAAGAAGCAAATTTAGATTCCAATGGAATGGTTAAACATTGTAATGAAAAACATGTAAATGAACCATCAAATGTGGTGAGTAACAAAATCTTCATATTTTTTTTATCATATCTGAAAACTGCCACTCATGCAAAATTTTAAAAACTTTTTATCAGAATATGTTTGATTAGTATTGGTAGCTAAGTTGACTTTATCTACCACTTCAGCCTTATCATCTCTTAGGTGTTAGTTGTCAGCTTACACTGTTCTATTATTAAAAATGTGTACTTAAACAGCTGAGATAGTATTGGGTTTTGTCAGGCTTCCTATGCCAATAAAACACCTTGCCACAATATAGCTAAAACAATGTTAAAATGATTTTCGCCTTCTAATAGCTTTGGTTTAAGCTCAACCAATGAGTCTCCATTAGACGAAATGTGAGTCTGTCATATTTAATATAACGTCAATCTTAGCATCTTTGATGATTCACAATACTTTTTATACTATTTTAGGACAGCAAAGTCTTTTGTATTATTAGGAGTTATTGTCTGTAGACAACTTTGTTTTCAGGCTGAACATTTTTATCTAGTTCACCAATTATTTTCATTTGATCATAATTTAATTTGCTTTGTAAGCTGAAATCTGATTGGTCAATTCAAATTGGGCAACCCATATTATAAGAAATAACTTGTGTGACCTATGACCTATTCTAACGCCGTTAAAATTCAAATAGTTCCACATCATCTACGTTTTTACCGCAAAAATTTATAAGATTTATAGTTAAAATTAAATAATAAGGAATATTTCAAATTTCTGAACAGATTATATGATATAATATGGTTTGGGTCTTTTAACACCATTCATAAACCGCTTCATGATTTATTAGGCGTAAACAGACCCAAACAATATTATATCGTATAATCTGTTCAGAAATTTAAAGTATTCCTTAATTAACATCAGTTAAATTTGATAATGGGTATCCTTGCCCTTACAATTTTGTTAAAATGTTCTTAGCTTTATTTTTTAAATATTATTGATCACTTTTTTATTTGTCATCTGATTTAGTTGCAGTGTTTTCCTTATGTTTCTATAGCTATGGATATACACATGTTTGCCATTACAATTTCCCTTTTACTTTTTTTTAGAAGGGTCGACTGTTTT
Organism: Limnoperna fortunei; assembly: GCA_944474755.1. Lineage (NCBI taxonomy): Eukaryota > Metazoa > Mollusca > Bivalvia > Mytilida > Modiolidae > Limnoperna > Limnoperna fortunei. Next base: position 41,039,024 of record OX104112.1, read on the forward strand.
AAACAGTATTGGGTAGGGTTAGAGTATTTAGCCTTTTGTAGCGGCTACAATAAGCCTACTCTTTTTCGAAATATACAAAAGGGATCTTTATCATGCAAGGAGCTTGGCACTCTCCAAACACATTACCCACTATGGTCCGCGGCCAAGCTTTCCGTATTATGACCTGACATCCCCAAGGAGAAGGTCTCCCTATCCGCCACCCGGGGACGCACTACGCTGCTCTGTGGGTCGAGCACTGGGAACCGTCCCAGTATGGTCCCAGCAGTATATTTTTTAAACATAGTTACAAACAGTATATTTATTAAACATAGTTAAAAAACATATATGTATTAAAAACATTAAATTTTTTAAACATGGTTAAAACAATTTACTAAAGTGGAGTTCCATGTGAAGGCAGAAGGTAGCTTGGTCTGCGTAGTCAAATACTGTTATATCCTGGTTGATGAGTCTAGTCTTCAGTGTCAAGTCTGTTGTCGTTGTTTCTGTACTTTTTCTGTTTTGGTTGATGAAATCGGCCTGCCTGTGTTTACATCTGGTTGGCCTCTGTGTTTTCTCCTGAGTGAAATGCTGGGGAACTCTCTGAGTACTGAGTATGGATCTCGAAGTCCTCTAGCAAGGTCTAGGGGGGGGGGGGGTGTGGGGTGAAGTTGAACTCCTATTTGGTTGCAGGCCTCTTTGAGATGATGAAACAGTCGGTCATATATCATATATAACTTTTTCTCGGCAGTAAGGTTAAAAGTGGGTGCATTATGTGGTCAACTGTAGCATGCAAGGTGTAAAGTTGTGCGAACTGGATTGGTGCAAGTGTGTAAAATGCTTAAATTGCAACATCTGCTTTTACTTTTGCTCTATTAGGTGTGTTTGCCATTGTGTTATTTGAAAGTCAGAAAACTGATTGATTAGCTGAAGCTAGTGTTCAACTTATAAATGGGCAATAAACACTTCTCATAACTGACACTAAACAATTCTTATTTCTGAGCATAGCAAGTGTACTTTATAATAGTTGTATAATAGTTTGACAATTGCATGCATGGTCTTTAATTGCACTTAAACTATTTAATAATTAATTTTATTAAAATTATGTTTTAATTATTCATTTACTAGTATGATATGAGGACAGAATAATAAACATTAAAATTCATTTCTTTTTTTAGCTCGCCTGACCCGAAGGCGTCCGTCGTCGTCGTCGTTAACTTTTCTTTAAAAATCTTCTCCTCCAAAACCACTGAAGGGATTGCTTTGAAACTTTGCACACATCATCAGTAAAATGTCCTCTGCCAAGTTTGCACAAATCATGGCCTCAAACCAACCAACATGGCCGCCATGGCTAAAAATAGAACAGGGGGGTCAAAATACAGTTTTTGGCTTATAGTTCAAAAAGTATAACAGATACAGGAAAACCAAAGAGACCTTCCTTCTTCAGCATCAAAAGCTCTACAAAACACTCCATTGAGTTCAAAGTTGTTTGACGACTCCTTGTAGGAGTTATTGCCCTTTAATTGTCGAAAAATTGATTATTTTTGCCATTTTTGCCTCAAACTCTTCAAAATTATTAGAACTAGAGAAAAAGTAAGCATTGCTTAATTGTTCTGCTCTATGAGGGCTACAAAATTGGCTTTAGAGTCAAGATTGTCTGATTAACAGTTTAAGAGTTGTTCCCCTTGAAATGTTTTTTAATCGGTTTTAATTGATTTTAAAAAAATCTTCTCCTCTGAAACCACTGAAAGTACTGCTTTGAAACTTTGTACACATCACCCGTCAAATGTCCTCAACCAAGTTTGCACCAACCATGGCTGCAGATTAACCAATGTGGCCGCCATGGCTAAAAAAAGAAGGGGGGGGGGGGTGCAAAATACAATTGTTGGCTTATAGTTCAAAAAGTATAACAGATACAGGAAAACCAAAGAGACCTTCCTTTCTTCCGCATCAAAAGCTCTATTAAACACTCCATTGAAGTCAAAGTTGTAAGACGACTCCTGGTAGGAGTTATTGCACTTTAATTGTCGAAAAATTGATTATTTTTGACATTTTTGCCTCAAAATCTTAAAAATTATTAGAACTAGAGAAAAAGTTAGCATTGCTTAATTGTTCTTCTCTATGAGGGCTACAAAAATGACTTGGGGTTAAGATTGTCTGATGAACAGTTTAAGAGTTATTCCCCTTGAACTGTTTTTTTTAATCGGTTTAATTGATTTTTTAAAAATCTTCTTCCCTGAAACCACTGAAAGTACTGCTTTGAAACTTTGTACACATCATCCCTCAAATGTCCTCAACCAAGTTTGCACCAACCATGGCTGCAGATTAACCAACATGGCTGCCATGGCTTAAAAATAGAATGGAGAGATGGTGGTAAAATACAGTTGTTGGCTTATATTTTAAAAAGTGTAACAGATACAGGAAAACCTAAGAGACATGCCTTCATCTGCATCAAAAGCTCTACGAAACACTCCATTGGGTTGAAGTTGTATGAGGACTCCTTATATTAGTTATTGCCATTAAATTGTCAGAATTGATTATTTTTCACATTTTTGCCTCAAAATCTTGAAAATTATTAGAACTAGAGAAAAAGTTAGCATTGCTTAATTGTTCTGCTCTATGAGGGCTACAAAAATGACTTAGGGTCAAGATTGTCTGATGAACTGTTTAGGAATTATTCTCCTTGAAGATTTTGTTAATCAATTTTACTTGATTAAAAAAAAATCTTATCCTCTTTAACCCATTAAAGGACTGCTTTGAAACATTGCACACATCATCTTTAGGACGTCCTCTACCAAAATTGTGCAAATCATGACACCTGACTACCTACATGGCTACGTTGGCTTAAAATAGAAAATTGGGGGGGGGGGACAGGGGGGAGTCAAGAGAGTTTTCGATTGATAGTTAAAAAAGTATAACAGGTACAGCAAATTTGCTGTGAGCCTCCCTTCTCCCTCTAAGCATCAAAAGCTTCTCCTTATAACAATTATTTCCCTTAAAAGGTCAAAATTAATGACTTTTGCAGAAGTGTTGGGCAATTCCTTATAGGAAATTAAGAAAAGCTGGATAAAAAAGGGTTGTTTGGTTTCAGGTTCAGGTGAGCGATACAGCGATCCTGGGAGCCTCCATCTTCGCTAGCCAAGGGTTACGATCCGATACTCTTATCTTCATAAGAGTATCGGATCGTAACCCTTGGCTAGCGAAGATGGGGAGCCTCTAGTTTAAATTATAACTTTGCCAAAATTATCAGAAAGATGTCCCAGGTTTTACTGTAAACTGCTTAAAATAAGGTATTTGATTGTTGTAAAAACAACAAGCCCTACCATTGTTTATTTCATGTTGCAGAAACGTGAATACATTTTTTTAAATGTTGAAACATGAATAAACCAATTTTTAATGAGATTTTTAGCTCACCTGACCTGGTGAGCAATTGCCATCACTTTGCATTTTTTTTCATATCAATCTTCTTCTCTGAAACCACTGGGCCAATTGAAAACAAACTTTGTAACAATGTTCATTGGATGGAACTTAACAAAGTCTGTGTTTTTCCAACGCATTCAGTATATTTTCGAATTGTGACCTTTGAACTAAAAGACGCTTACCCATGGTAACATACTGTTATTGAAGACAAGCTTGCATTTGTTAGGACAAAATTAGTAAAATATTCTGTGTTCGAACAATCTACTTTAGATTACTGTGAAATGCATCCCTACTTGCATTTCCCAACTATTCTTTTAGGAGACTTGTGATTTTAAACCATTGGTAGTCGTAATTAAACTTTGTAGAGAATTATTTTTATGCCAAAAGAATGCCATTCAGAACTGAGAAACAGTAATTACATTTAATTTTAGCGCATTTCGCCTGGTTTAGAATTATATTTGCTCTCATCTTCGGTAGCCAAGGGTTACGATCGTAACCCTTGGCTAGCGAAGATGATTTGCTCTGTTCACCACCATATCTGTAAACAATTATCACGGCGGTGATGTATTTACACCATATTTTCTTCCTTTGACCACCAGACACATGCACTTTCTCTTTCTCTCTATCCTGAAATTGTCATACAAAAGATCCTACACAAAGGTAAGTAGGTCATTGGTAATTGTGAAAATGCCAACTGAAAGTATGAGACAGTGGTGGAAAACACATTTTGTTTACTATATATACACACACACACACACACAGCACATAGAATTAAGAGTAAAATTCACTGATTGTTTTGTTGCACATGTTGCAATTTTTTATTTGGACCTCAATTACCCATACGGTTTATCCCCCCACCCCCCCATTTTTAGCTCACCTGACCCAAAGAGCTATTTTTATCACTTTGCCTCGTCGGCGTCTGTAAACTTTTTACATTTTAATCTTCTTCTCTGAAACCACTTGGCCAATTGAAACCAAACTTGGCCATAATGTTCATTGGATAGACCTTTACACAGTTTGTGTTTTTTATTTTGATTGGTAAACCAATATGGCCGCCACCTCAAGACTTAGTTTAACATAGGACCCTATGAGAAAAAAGTTTAAAAGGGCTTCTTCTCTGAAACCGTTTAACCAATCAAAACAAAACTTACTAGCAATATTGTTTGGATGGTCCTCTATAAAGTTTATGTTTTTTATGGCAATTGGAAATTCAAAATGGCCGCCACCGCAGGACTTAGTTTAACATAGGACCCTATGGGAAAAAGTTTTTAAAGGCTTCTTCCCTGAAACAGGTTAATCAATGGAAATAAAAACTTACTAGCAATATTGTTTGGATGGTCCTCTATAAAGTTGATGTTTTTTATGGCAATTGGAAATTCAAAATGGCCGCTACAGAAGGACTTAGTTTAACATAGGACCTTATGGGAAAAAGTTTTTAAAGGCTTCTTCTCTGAAACCGTTTAACCAATCAAAACAAAACTTACTAGCAATATTGTTTGGATGGTCCTCTATAAAGTTTATGTTTTTTATGGCAATTGGAAATTCAAAATGGCCGCCACCGCAGGACTTAGTTTAACATAGGACCCTATGGGAAAAAGTTTTTAAAGGCTTTCCCTTGAAACAGGTTAATCAAACTTACTAGCAATATTGTTTGGATGGTCCTCTATAAAGTTTATGTTTTTTATGGCAATTGGAAATTCAAAATGGCCGCTACCGAAGGACTTAGTTTAACATAGGACCTTATGGGAAAAAGTTTTTAAAGGCTTCTTCTCTGAAACCGGTTAATCAATGGAAACAAAAACTTACTAGCAATATTGTTTGGATGGTCCTCTATACAGTTTATGCTTTTTATGGCAATCGGAAATTCAAAATGGCCGCCACCGCCGCAGGACTTAGTTTAACATAGGACCATATGGGCAAATAAAATAAAATATCTTCTCTATACAACCGGTTAACCAATGAAACAAAGCTCTCTAGTAATATTGTTTGGATGGTCCTATTTTAAGTTTATTGAAATTTACAGGACTTACTTTAACATCAGGGAAATGCCATCTTCATTACCTATTAAATCAGGTGAGCGATACAGGCTCTTAAGAGCCTCTGGTTGGGATAGCATACACATTACCGATTTCAATTCACATTTAATTACCATTTAATTGACATTTTTTGTTCATGTTACTACAATTATAATTAAAATAATTTACTTAGAACTTCTTAGTTAGAAGTTCAGTTTTGTGTTCATGTTAATACAATTCTAAATAAAATATTTTACTTAGAAGTTCACGTTTTAAAAGAGTCAAATTAATAAAATAGCAAACTGTAATGAATACATGTGAATGAATATTACTTGATTCTTGCAAGTACATATTTGCTGATGAAATTTATTTAAAAAATAGGTGCTGTTTTAAAATTTTTAAATGTTAAATAACTTGTTTTCGAGTTAATATATATGATACATCAAAAGAAAAAACTTACAACTCCGACATATACATATGGGTTTGAATGTTTTTTATTTACCATTATGGTCTTCAACTTCTGAAATAGCTTTTCATTGGGGATATATAAATATTTTTATTGTTAGCTTTATAATTTTAAAAGCCATTAATGCCTATCCCCTTTCTTTGCATCCATCATCATTCACGTGCAGACAAGAGATGGAGCTCTAATTGCGAAGTCTCTTTTTGATAATACCCTATTGTTTAATAGCCTTTTTTTAAATCCATGAATGTAGCAACCTTCTTATATTATAGCCTTGTTTTGATTGGATACAGTTCACAACACGTTAATTTTGTACCTCCCACACACACATCAATGAAATAAAACATTAATGTTTCTTGTCTCTTTCTTTCGTTTGATAATTTTTTTAAACTTTTTTTTTCTTATTGTTGTTTGTTCAGTCTGGGACCAGTATAACTACTTGATTTATACGTTTGTGGATAAGTTTCCGTTCTCCCTTACATCAGGAACCAGGAAATTAGTTATACTAGTCCCATCTTACACTCATCTCTACATGCTCTAGGAGTTAAATGCATCGAATATCTTGATTAGGGGTCATGACACTAATGTTGACCAATCAAATTTAGAACATATAAGAAAATAGTATTTAAAAACAAAATAGTCCTGTTTATCTTAGTGTATTTTAAAAACTGCTGAATGGATTTTAATTAATGAAAGTTTTTCTGCAAGTTTAATATATTGGGACAATTTTCAGTCCTAATTTGCTCAGTTCTAGTGGTGTTTAAGATGTTTTATGTCATATTTACTACATGATCTATAACCAAGATTTTATGAAAATAAGGTGCTATTTTTAGCTCACCTGGACCGAAGGTCCATGTGAGCTATTGCTATCACTTGGCGTCCGTCGTCCGTCGTCTGTCGTCCGTCATAAACTTTTTCAAAAATCTTCTCCTCTGAAACCACTGGGCCAATTGTTTTCAAACTTGGCCACAATCATCCTTAGGGTTCCTAGCTTCAAGTTTGTACCCAGGGTGTTGATCAACAGACAAATATGGCCGCTGTTACTAAAATAGAACATGGGGGTCAACACAGGTTTTTGATCAGTATCTAAAAAACTATAATAGCTATAGAGAAAACCGTTACTTCAAATTGATCAGCACATTAAGGTCTACAATAGTTGCTATTTGTGCAAAGTTGTGTATTGGCTTCTTGTAGGAGTTATTGCCCTTTTTTGACGATTTTTGACCAAATTTTTGGTATTTACAATATAACCTGAAAAATATACGAGGTAGAGTGAAACTGTAAATGGCAAAAATGATCAGCAATAAAAGCCCTACAATTCACTTGATTGGTCTGAAATTGTCAGATGACTCCTTATATGAGTTATTGCCCTTAAATGGTAATTTTTTATGAAATTTTCCGTTTTTGTCCTGTAACTTTAAAACTATAACAGCTAGAGTAAAACTGTAAAAAGCAAAAATGATCAACAAAACAACCCCTACAATTCACTGAATTAGTCTGAAATTGTCAGATGACTCCTTATAGGAGTTATTGCCCTTAAATGGCAATTTTTTATGAAAGTTTTCGTTTTTGTCCTGTAACTTGAAAACTATAGCAGCTAGATTGAAACTGTAAATTGCACAAATGATCAGCAATAAAGACCCTACAATTCACTTGATTGGTCTGAAATTGTCAGATGACTCCTTATATGAGTTATTGCCCTTAAATGGTAATTTTTTATGAAATTTTCCGTTTTTGTCCTGTAACTTTAAAACTATAACAGCTAGAGTAAAACTGTAAATAGCAAAAATGATCAACAATACAAGCCCTACAATTCACTGAATTAGTCTGAAATTGTCAGATGACTCCTTATAGGAGTTACTGCCCTTAAATGGCAATTTTTTATGAAATTTTCCGTTTTTGTCCTGTAACTTGAAAACTATAGCAGCTAGATTGAAACTGTAAATTGCACAAATTATCAGCAATGAAGACCCTTCAATTCACTTGATTGGTCTGAAATTGTCAGACAACTCCTTAAATAAGTTATTGCCCATAAATGACAATTTTTTATGAAATTTTCCATTTTTGTCCTGTAACTTAAAAACTGTAACAGCTAGAGTGAAACTGTTAATAGCAAAAATGATCAGCAATACAAGCCCTACAAATTACTATTTAAATCTGAAATTGTCAGATGACTCCTTATAGGAGTTATTGCCCTTAAATTGCATTTTTTTATGAAATTTTCTGTTTTTGTCCTGTAACTTAAAAACCATAACAGATAGAGTGAAATAATAAATTGCAAAAAAAGCCCTACAATTCATTTAATTGGTCTGAAATTGTCAGATGACTCCTTATAGGGGTTATTGCCCTTAAATGACAATTTTGTAATGAAATTTTCCATTTTTGTCCTGTAACTTGAAAACTATAGTAGCTAGATTAAAACTGTAAATTGCACAAATGATCAGCAATAGAAGCCCTACAAATGATTGCTTAGTCCAAAAATTGCAAGATGACTCTTTATAGGAGTTATTGCCCTTTCATTAAGAATTTGGACATATGAACAGCTTTTTAATTATGAATTATTCTATAACACACCTATTAGTAGAGTAAAACTGTAAATTTCTAAAGTACCCTAAAGGACAATGCCCAAAACCATTTAATTTTCAGAAATTGTCGATGGCACCTTATAGGACATGTAGGAGTTATTGTATTTAACAAATTTTTTGAAGAAATGTTTAGTTTTTGCACAGTAACTTAAAAGCTATAACAACTAGACTGAAACTGTTAATTTCAAAAATTTTAATATAGTTTAAGTCATTTGGATTCCAGGTGAGCGATTACAGGCTCCTGGGAGCCTCTAGTTAGAGTGGGGTTTACCAAGGAAGTTCATTTTCTCTTGGGAGGTATAAAAGTGGTGTTGAGATTTTGAGAGAATGTAGACCCGTCATATAGGATTCTGGATATATATGGTATCTGTCAGGTTAAGCTTAAGGTAAATTGGCTGCCCTAATTAAAAAATAACAAATTTACCGGTAGTAGAAAATCCTAAAGAATTGAATTAATGTTTTCTCCATTTATTCTGATTGGAAAATTAATATGGCCACCAATGCAGGACTTAGTTTAACTTAGGATTTTATTGGAAAAAGGTTTTAAAAGGCCTTTTCCTTGAAACAGTTTAACCATTAACAGGTTAAACAATAGAAACAAAACTTATCACCAGAATTCATTGGATAGTCATCTATAAAGTTTTTTTTTTTTATGCCAATCAGAAATTCAAAGCAACCAGCACTGCAGGACAGTGTAACATAGAACCCAGGGTCCCTATGAGGAAATATTTAATAGGGCTTCTATGAAACAAGTTAACTGATGGAAACAAACCTTACTAGCAATTTTTTTTTGATGGTCAACAATAAAGTTTTTGTTTTTTATTCCATTTTGAAATTTAAAATAGCTTCCACTTAGTTTATCACCAGTATTCATTCTGGACTTAGTTTAACATAGGAACCTATGGGAAAATTTTAAGTAGGCTTCTTCTCTGAAATCAGGTAACCAATTGACATGAAAGTTATTAGTTATTTTGAATATTTATTGGAAGCTCTTCTACACATTTTTTTTATGCCAATAACACAGTTAAAGTGGCAACCATTACCATTATACACTAAGTTCAACAGAGGACTTGATAGGAATAATTTTCAAATGCTATCTTTTTAGAAACAGCAAAGATTATTTAAGCCATATTGTATGAGAATGTTTATTGGATGGTATACTTCAAAGTTTATGCTTGTTTTTATTTGATATAAAATCCATTATGACTGCAATTGTAGAAGGTAATGTAACATAGAAAACTTTAGAAAAATGTCAAAACTGCTTCTAATCTCAAACTATTGAACTACTTGAAACCAAAAACAGCAAGATTCATTGGGATTTATTTATGGCGGGAGAAAACTGAAAATTACAGGACTTAGTTTAACATTAAAAAAATTTCATCCTCAATGCCTATACAAATCAGGTCAGTGATACAGGCTCTTGAGAGCCTCTGGTTCATTGAACAATCTGTTAGGTTTTGTCTAGCCTACAACAAATGTCTCTGAAGGTGATGCATATAAATTATTTTTCAGCAAATAACAATGATGTTTATAAGGGGTCTAAAGTGGCCAGGTTTTCATTTTCGTCAAAGTGTTTGCTATTTGGTTTTGTTAGGGCCCAGCCACTTTGTGAATCAAAACTAATTGTGTCCGGTCTGTAACTTTTTTATCTTTTGATGTTGGCTTTTGATATTTGGAATCTGTATAGATAATATCAAGGCGATGTGCCGCCTTAAGGTCACATTATTGCTTTCTGCATGACAAATTCATTTCCAGGCTGTAACTTTTTTATCTTTCGAGATATGCTTCTGATATTTGGAATGTGAGTAGATAATATCAAGGTGATGTGTCGCATACCATAGTTCCTGACCTTTGACCTTGAACTTTGACCTTAGGTCACATTATTGCTTTATGAATGACCAATCTTTCGAGATAGGCTTTTGATATTTGGAATGTGGGTAGATAATATCAAGACAATGGGTTGTATACCATGGTTGATGACCTTGACCTTAAGGTCTGGGAGGCCCACAGAGATGGGTACCATCTCACTAATATCTAGTAAGTTTTTGTCTGATTTTGTTAGGATTTTATTAATTAAATTCCTTGTTTTATTAGCTTTCAGTCATGTGTCAACAGATGAGTTTCATCTTTTCTAGTTTTCGAAATATGGCATTTTCTTTCATCAAATTCTGTCACATGGTTTTTTGTTAGTTTTTAGCCGAGTTGCAACGAAGTTGAACTCGGCTATTGTTATGATAATGGCGGGCAGCTGGGCCGGCGGGCGGGCGTCAGCAATTGGTTTCCGGACCATAACTCAGAAAGTTGTCAACCGATTTTAATGAAACTTTAGGATATTGTTACATACCATAAGAGGAGGAACCCTGTTGATTTTGGGGTAAATCCGTTCAAGGTCAAGGTCACAGTGACAGAAAAACGTTAGAAAATTTCTTGAATTAGTGGTTTCCTGACCATAACTCAAAAAGTTCTCAACCAATTTTATTGAAACTTTGGGATATTGTTACATACCATAAGAGGAGGAAACCTATTGATTTTGGGGTAAATCCGTTCAAGGTCAAGGTCACTGCGACAGAAAAAGTTAGAAAATTTCTTGAATTAGTGGTTCCGGACCATAACTCAAAAAGTTCTCAACTGATTTTAATGAACCTTTGGTATATTGTTACATACCATAAGAGGAGGAACCTTATTGATTTTAGGTTAAATCCGTTTAAGGTCAAGGTCACAGCGACAGAAAAATGTTAGAAAATTTCTTGAATTAGTGGTTTCCGGACCATAACTCAAAAAGTTCTCAACCAATATTATTGAAACTTTGGGATATTGTTACATGTCATAAGAGGAGGAAACCTATTGATTTAGGGGTAAATCCATTCAAGGTCAATGTCACAGCGACAGAAAAAGTTAGAAAATGTCTTGAATTAGTGGTTTCCGGACCATAACTCAAAAAGTTCTCAACCGATTTTAATGAAACTTTGGTATATTGTTACATACCATAAGAGGAGGAACCTTATTGATTTTAGGGTAAATCTGTTCAAGGTCAAGGTCACAGTGACAGACAAACGTTAGAAAATTTCTTGAATTAGTGGTTTCCGGACCATATTTCAAAAAGTTCTCAACTGATTTTAATGAAACGATTGGAAGGGATTACTACTTATGAACGGTTTAATTTGTAATAACCAATTACGTTTAATCTTGACGATAAGGAAAGTTTTGGTTAATAAAATACAGCAACTTAGCTTTTGCACACCTGTGCATATTGATTTTCAGTAGTGTAAATATCTTTTGAAATAAGTTTAAAATACACTAAGATAAACAGGACTATTTTGTTTTTAAATACTATTTTTTTATATGTTCTAAATTTGATTGGTCAACATTAGTGTCATGACCCCTAAACAAGATATTCGATGCATTTAACTCCTAGAGCATGTAGAGATGAGTGTAAAAACCGTAAACTGTGAATTTGTTCATGATCCAAATTCATCTATATCCAACAATTGAAAACAATAGCCATAATTTAAATTTAAAAATATTAAAAAAAATAGCAAGAACAATATCTAAAAATTTGGAAAGTAATCAAAATGTTGTCAGTTGTTGTTTGCGGAAGAATACATGTATATAGTCAAATGTCATTTATGCATTATGCGCTGTGACTTGGCTAAAATACCAAGTTATCTTATATAGCCAAAGTTACACACCTATAGAGTATTGAAAAGAAATTTAAACACTATATTAATTAAGCTTTTATAAAAATGCGTATAAATATTTCCTTACTTTATTAGTTACCATATGTAATTGTCAAAATGACTAATTCTTTGAAAAACCATATAATACGTGTAGATCTTAGCTTTTTTTATACCCCCGCTCGACAGAGTCGGGGGTATATAGTGGTCCTCATGTCCGTCCGTCCATCCGTCCGTCCGTTCGTCCGTCCACATTTGGTTTCCGGATGATAATTCAAAAAGTTTACATCCGATTTGAATGAAACTTTGAGATATTGTTATATATCAGGTTGGTAAGAAGCCTATCAATATTGGGGGAAATCCGTAAAAATTTCAAGGTCACAGTCCACGAAAAACGTTAACAAAAAAGTTGTTTCGGACATTAACTCAAAAAGTTTACATCCGATTTAAATGAAACTTTGGGATATTGTTATATATCAGGTTGGTAAGAAGCCTATCGATTTTGGGGGAAATCCGTCAAATTTCAAGGTCACAGTCCACGAAAAACGTTAGAAATTTTAACAAAAAAGTTGTTTCCGGACAGTAACTCAAAAAGTTTACATCCGATTTGAATGAAACTTTGGGATATTGTCATATATCAGGTTGGTAAGAAGCCTATCGATTTTGGGGGAAATCCGTCAAATTTCTAGGTCATAGTCCACGAAAAACGTTAGAAATTTTAACATAAAAGTTGTTTCCGGACAATAACTCAAAAAGTTTGCATCCGATTTGAATGAAACTTTGGGATATTGTTATATATCAGGTTGGTAAAAAGCCTTTTGATTTTGGGGGAAATCCATCAAATTTCAAGGTCGCAGTCCACGAAAAACATTAGAAATTTTTACAAAAGCGGGGGTATCAGCGATCGCTAGATCGACTTTGTCTAGTTATTTACAGTGCTCTAACATGCGTGGCTGAGCACATTTGTTTAAGATTATAACTTGTGCGTTTTGTAAAGTTTCTGATTCCTACTTTATAACTTATATTTGTTTGTCAGACCAAATTATAATGGAGCTAGAATATTTTCAAGCAACATAGTTTTCATTGTCAGATGTTTTTAACTAAAATAAATAACTAAAATTAAAAATTCTTCATTGAATGTATCAGGACACTAGAACCTAAAGTATTTAGATACACACTGTTCTTAGTTTATTAATATTGGATCTATTTGCACCACATAACAAACATATTTTTAGTTGTAGCTCATATGTCCAGGTGAGGTATTACCATCCCTTGCGTCTGTTGTTGTCATCATTGTTGTTCATCCATTTGTACTTGTAAACATTCTTAAGATTTAATAACTATCTCATTGATGTCCGTTATGAAAATTGTAACTGATTACCCTGCCTTCAAACCAACATTTCCTGTGGGAATAAAAACAGAAGATTAAACACATCTTGATAAATATAATTGATTGATGTCCAAGGAGCAACATATCAGCCATATTTAGGATAATTACAAGTTCACAAAAAGTAAGTCAACAGGAAAAAGAGGACCAATGGGAACCAAATTTTGACTGCCACTGGAAAAGTGTGAAGTATTGAATTTAGCCTTTTGTAGAGGGGGTTTTTGTTTGGTTTTTTTATGGAAATATAGAAAAGGGATATTTAATGGAACTTAAAAAACATGTTACCCAGTATGGTCTATGGCCAGGCTTTCTGTGTTTAACCTGCAAGCCGCAACAAGAGGGCTTCTGTATCTGCTACCTTAGGACACACAAAGCAGCTCTCTGGGGAAACCTCCAAGTAAAGCCACAGTGAATAATAGACAGAACTTTTAAAAAAATCAGCACTGATAAACAGGACAGATCTACCAAAGATTTTTATTTTTGTTTGTTTTGATGGTGTTTCATCAATTTTTCAGCTATATCATGGCGTCCAGTTTTTATAGGGGGAGGAAGCAGGAGTACCCTGAGAAAACTATCTACAAAAGATTATTTATGACTTAAATCTTCACATGACTAATAATAGGAGTTATAACCCTTGAGTGATTTTTGGGAAGGTTGCATATTTGCAGACTTTCCCCTTGCTAACGCTCAAATACATAGAAACAACTGCTTATCGGCGTGTGATAATAACCTTACGCTCGTAAAATAGAATTACAGTCATTTCGTACCATAACCAAATCGTACCATTGCCATTTCGTACCCAAAATTACCAAATCGTACCATCAAAATGCCATATCGTACCATAACTTATTACCATTTCGTACCATATGAAAATAATATCGTACCATATGTAAACAATGTCGTAGAATGCGAAAAATTGAAATACTTTAATGTATAACATAAACAAAAAAATATTCGTAAAAAATCTTTAAATTAATTTAAAGAAGATATTTTCAAAATTATAAATTAAAAAAAAGGTTATTTGAAATAATTGTTGTGTAAACAAATATGGCTTTATTATTCATTAATAAGATATGAAAGCAATAATGACTTTCCGTAAAAAGTTTGTTTCCCAGTGCTGTTATGAAAGACAATTGATTGTGACAATATTGAAAATAGAAGCTCATTTTAGAATAGTTGCTAAGCTTTAAAAGATATTTTTTATTATTTTTATCTGTGTCATTACGTTCAGGGGCGGATACAGGATTTTCGAAAGGGGGGGGGGCGTAAAAAGGGGATATCGGAATAGGAAGGCCACGAACAAGGTTTTTATAGTGTTCAGTGGCTTTATTTGGTACAGTATATATAACAGAGATATCATAATAAACGAATTAGTACCGTTAATGCATGAATTTATGGCGAGGACGAGCGGGGAGTACATTTTTGCCTTTGGCGCTGGTTTTTACCCTAGCTTTTCTCTTTTTAGCTCACCTGGACCGAAGGTCCATGTGAGCTATTGCTATCACTTGGCGTCCGTCGTCCGTCGTCCGTCGTCTGTCGTCCGTCGTAAACTTTTTCAAAAATCTTCTCCTCTGAAACCACTGGGCCAATTTTTTTCAAACTTGGCCACAATCATCCTTAGGGTTCCTAGTTTCAAGTTTGTACCCAGGGTGTTGATCAACAGACAAATATGGCCGCTGTTACTAAAAATAGAACATGGGGGTCAACACAGGTTTTTGATCATTATCTAAAAAACTATAATAGCTATAGAGAAAACCGTTACTTCAAATTGATCAGCACATTAAGGTCTACAATAGTTGCTATTAGTGCGAAGTTGTGTATTGGCTTCTTGTAGGAGTAATTGCCCTTTTTTGACGATTTTTGACAAAATTTTTGGTATTTACAATATAACCTGAAAAATATACGAGGTAGAGTGAAACTGTAAATGGCAAAAATGATCAGCAATAAAAGCCCTACAATTCACTTGATTGGTCTGAAATTGTCAGATGACTCTTTATATGAGTTATTGCCCTTAAATGGTAATTTTTTATGAAATTTTCCGTTTTTGTCCTGTAACTTTAAAACTATAACAGCTAGAGTAAAACTGTAAATAGCAAAAATGATCAACAATACAAGCCCTACAATTCACTGTATTAGTCTGAAATTGTCAGATGACTCCTTATAGGAGTTATTGCCCTTAAATGGCAATTTTTTATGAAATTTTCCGTTTTTGTCCTGTAACTTGAAAACTATAGCAGCTAGATTGAAACTGTAAATTGCACAAATGATCAGCAATAAAGACCCTACAATTCACTTGATTGGTCTGAAATTGTCAGATGACTCCTTATATGAGTTATTGCCCTTAAATTGTAATTTTTTATGAAATTTTCCGTTTTTGTCCTGTTACTTTAAAACTATAACAGCTAGAGTAAAACTGTAAAGATCAAAAATGATCAACAATACAAGCCCTACAATTCACTGTATTAGTCTGAAATTGTCAGATGACTCCTTATAGGAGTTATTGCCCTTAAATGGCAATTTTTTATGAAATTTTCCGTTTTTGTCCTGTAACTTGAAAACTATAGCAGCTAGATTGAAACTGTAAATTGCACAAATGATCAGCAATAAAGACCCTACAATTCACTTGATTTGTCTGAAATTGTCAGATGACTCCTTATATGAGTTATTGCCCTTAAATGGTAATTTTTTATGAAATTTTCCGTTTTTGTCCTGTAACTTTAAAACTATAACAGCTAGAGTAAAACTGTAAATATAAAAAATGATCAACAATACAAGCCCTACAATTCACTGTATTAGTCTGAAATTGTCAGATGACTCCTTATAGGAGTTATTGCCCTTAAATGGCAATTTTTTATGAAATTTTCCGTTTTTGTCCTGTAACTTGAAAACTATAGCAGCTAGATTGAAACTGTAAATTGCACAAATGATCAGCAATAAAGACCCTACAATTCACTTGATTGGTCTGAAATTGTCAGATGACTCCTTATAGGAGTTATTGCCCTTAAATTGCAATTTTTTATGAAATTTTCCGTTTTTGTCCTGTAACTTAAAAACCATAGCAGCTAGAGTGAAATAATAAATTGCAAAAATGATCAACAAAAAAGCCCTACAATTCATTTAATTGGTCTGAAATTGTCAGATGACTCCTTATAGGGGTTATTGCCCTTAAATGACAATTTTGTTAAGAAATTTTCCATTTTTGTCCTGTAACTTGAAAACTATAGTAGCTAGATTAAAACTGTAAATTGCACAAATGATCAGCAATAGAAGCCCTACAAATGATTGCTTAGTCCAAAAATTGCAAGATGACTCTTTATAGGAGTTATTGCCCTTTCATCATGAATTTGGACATATGAACAGTTTTTTAATTATAAATTAGTCTATAACACACCTATTAGTAGAGTAAAACTGTAAATTTCTAAAGTACCCTAAAGGACAATGCCTAAAAACCATTTAATTTTCAGAAATTGTGGATGGCACCTGATAGGAGTTATTGTATTTAACAAATTTTTTGAAGAAATGTTTAGTTTTTGCACAGTAACTTAAAAGCTATAACAACTAGACTGAAACTGTTAATTTCAAAAATTTTAATATAGTTTAAGTCATTTGGATTCCAGGTGAGCGATTACAGGCTCCTGGGAGCCTCTAGTTTTTCTTTTCTTTTTTTAAAGGGGGGCGTACGCCGCTACGCCCCCCCCCCCCCCTTTGGATCCGCCACTGACGTTGTTATCTGATTTTTATGTTATGACGGAATGATTTTGTTAATAAATTAAAAAATTAAAAATAAAAATAGTTTTTAGTTCTTTTTACCACTTTGATCGAAAGAGCAATATTATGCTGAAATTGCATACAGGTTTTCATTAATACACTTCGCGATCCCCATATGATACGAAATCTTCATATTACACTATCCTATATGGTACGAAATTGTCTTAATACAATTCCCCATATGGTACGAAATGGCTGTGGTACGAAATGGTTATGGTACGAAATGGTTTTAATTATGGTACGATTTGGTTTTGGTACGAAATGACTGGTAACGGTAAAATATAGGTCACATTGGAGGAATCTATAATCTACATGAATCGGTGCACCGCATTTATCTTGAACAACTTATATATGTCCTTTCTTATTATGTCTCATTTATTGTATAACTGATAACTAATTTTACGATTTAATCTATTTTTCCATGTTCATCCGCGAGAGACAAACTCCTTACGCTTTTTGGTTTTTGGAAAGCAATGCGATATTTAGTAATTTGCTTTGCGATAGCTGTTCACGGAAATTGAAAATTTAAATTGAAAATCCGACAAATGTAGTACTGAAAGTGAATCCGGTGTATTTGTTATTATGTTATTATGAAGTGATATAATTTTTTTTTTTGTGCGATTGTGTGGTCGGGTTTCATGCGGTTTTGCATTCTAATTCTTTACGTCTTTATTTAAATGAAAATCAACACAAAAGTGGGTGTTTTGTCGATGCACAGATTTTGACGTAGACGTTTCGTAAATAAAATAGTAGTTAAATTAAATATAACACTTTCTAACTAATAAAATTTATTGAAAAAGATATTTTGGTTTTTGCGACACAAGAATGATAAATTGGGTATTTGACATCGGTAATTAAAAATGCTCTACCTGAAAATGGCACTCGCCATGTCGCTACATTATTCCATACACAATTTTATTTCCGGTCCTTTGATTTGTTTTATAGTTGGTAATTCATGCTGAACCATTAATTTTGCTCGTTGCACGAGTCGAAATGGGTCTATCATAACAAGCCACGAGATTGTCTGTTTGTTAACATCACAAAAAAACGTACCAATTTTCAATGTATGTTTACTTCACGAAACTGATTGCCGATGTTAATTAAACGAAACTCAAAACGATTTATTTTTCTTCTTTTAATGTGTTCATTACAACAAGGGAAAGATTTGACGAAGTCAGCAAATATGATACTGGGTTGATTTTGTTATGGTGTGTGTGGAATCGACCCAGTATCATTCGAAAGCGCATGCAACTCGATTTGTACAGAATGGTGTTGAATGCCAATTTCAGCAATTTTTCAACTATATTGGGCTGTCCTGTTTTTATTGGAGGAGGAAGCCAGATTGTAGGAAGCTTTTAATAATTGTCAATCAAGATTGAAGTTGAGTACACCCTGGCAGCGGTAAGATTTATCAAGTGCTGACAGGAATACTATCAATAGTAGATGAATAAAGCACTCGGCCACTGAATCCATTGAGTATTACCAGATTACAGAATAGAAATTATTTTAGATTTGAATCTTTTAGAAGCTGAAGTCATCACTTATATTTATAAGTAGACATTTACATATATGTACATGTATTTTATGCATGTTATATGTCTGAAATGTACAAACTTACCAATTTTGTCTTTTTATTAATATATGTTTTGATTTATAATGGAAACCTCTTCAGTTGTATCGTTGCATAATCCTCTAGATTTATATATATACCACTGTTTCTAAGTAGGCCATTAAGCATTTATTAGACGTAAGATTGTACGTTACATGTGTTATGACACAATTGAAAAAAAGTGATGGTGGTGTTTGTCTTTCCATTCGTTACACTTTGGGTGGTACACATCTCTTATTCTCCTCTCCACCATCAGCACTGAATGGATTTTTATGAAATTTTAACGGAATCTATTGCCATTGTGCACCTGATATTTTATATTTTGATTGGATTGCCCATGTCGAAACATGGACTTGCCATTCTTGGATGTAGGGCATACCCATCTCTTATCCACAACTATTTGCCCCACTGAATGGACTTTGATGAAACTTTTGCAGAAACCTTTGTTACATGGTGGAATTGTGCACTGGATATTTTACATTGTGACCAGAATGATTTTTGGAGTTTCCAGCAACAAAGCCCTGGACATTGCCATTGAAGATATAGGGGAGATGGGGTTATCAATTATGAGGATTGCAAAGATTTAGTTTGCATTGGTTTGTTTTATTTCCTATCAAACATGAGACAGGAATCTCATTTAATACTTGCAAAGCAACCTTTCTCTCTGTGTAGTCTGCACTTCGATTTAATGAAGTTTTTTTTATTGCTATTATTTTGAAAAGTTAAACTTGAGAAACTCTTATTGTACAGCAGAATTGATATGCAAAGCAAAACCTTCAACTCAACTCTTGATAGTTATAGTGGATCACATGAAACCTTCCTAGTACAAGTTGGTGTTGGTCAGGGTATTTAAATTTTTGAAAGATGAACTGTCACATGGTTTATTAAGGATTGATTTCAATGGAAAAAGACGACTTTGGGTCGGTTTACGCCAATAAACCGCGTGAAGCGGTTTATGAACAGCGTAAACCCACCCAAAGTCGTATATATCCCATAATCTAACCAACAATTGAAAACAATTCTTATATTTTAAATTCAACATTATGAAAAGAAATAATAAAAACAATTTTTTAATAGTATTCAAATAATATTTACAATGTTTTTTCTGCTGTTTATTCTATGGGAGCTTTAAATTTTTTAGGAGAAATCAATCATCCATTGATTAATTTTCCTATTAAAAAAAACAATAGTCCTCCTGATGACAATACATGTACCTACAATTCTGAACCAAAAATAAACATGATTTGATTGATTGATTTATTGGATGTTTGATTTATGTCAAGTAAGCAGTATTTCAGCTATATTCAGGACAGGAACAAACAATAAATCAATGGAAAAAAGGAGTGGAACACAATTTTGACCTGCCATTCGAAAAATATGGAGTATAGGTTAGGGGCAGAGAATTTAGCCAATTGTATCGGCTACAGTGAGCATACTCTTTTTCAAAATCTACAAAAGGGATAGTGCAAGAAGCGTGGCACTCTCCAAACATGTCATCCAATATGGTCCAGGCTTACTGTATTATGACCGGACAACCCCTCAACGAGAGAGTCTTCTATCCACCACATGGGGACGTGATGGGGTGCTCTCTGTGTTGAGCACTGGGAACCATCACAGTATTGTCCCGTTTTGCCATGTGAAGAAAAGTTGTCTATACAATGTAGAGAAGAAATCTTTAAAAATGTATAATTTATTTATGTTTTTAAATTTACAAATAACAAGATTGAAACAGATAAAAAATGTCAATACATTTCACTGTATTTATATAGAAATATTTTATGATCTGTGGTTATGCTTTCTGTATTAAACTAGGCAACACTCCACCCCACCCTTGGAGAGAGCTTCTCATATTTATATTTTTGGGAATGCACTAGGCAGTATGGAGGGTAAGTAAGGCCATGGGAACTGTCTTAGTATCCAGTACATTTCAATTGAAAAGTGTTTGACTTTAATGGAAAACCGATTTGTTTTATTTTTAATGAAACATATGACTGTCATCAAGATAATTGGTATTAGTAGCACCATTATATAGGCATATATTTTTTCATAAGGTGTTAAAGTTTTGCCACATCAAAATTACTTGATGAATGATTAACTTTTCCATGTCAGTTTTAAAGTGCCCAGTGAATAAACTCCACCGAGAACAATTGTTATTGCATTTAAACAATGGGACAATTCATCAAAGAAACATTTAATTACCCTTACCAATACCCATTTATACTCGGGAAAGGTTTCATTTGGTCTGCTATAATTACTATTTTTTTTTTGGGAAGGTTGCGTAGCTCAGATACATAGAAACTACTGCGGCCGGCGTGTAATAAAACCTTACGGTCGTAAAATATAGGTCATATTGGAGGAATCTATCAATTACATGAATCGGTGCACCACATTTATCGTGAACAACTTTACAATACATGTCCTTTCGTAGTATGTCTCATTTACTGTATAACTGATAACTAATATTACGATTTAAACTAATATTCCAAGTTCATCCGCGAGATACAGACTCGTTACACTTTTTAGTTTTGGAAATCGACGCGATATTTGGCAATCCTCGCGATAGCTGTTCACAGAACCGACAAATGTAGTACTGACAGTGGCACCAGTCTAATAATATTTGACGACGTTTTTATGATTGAAGTGATTTAATGATTATTTTGTGCGATCGTGTGGTCGTCGTTTCATATGGGTTTGCATTTAATTTTTTACGTGTTTAATTAAATGAAAATCAACACAAAAGTGTGTGCTTTGTCGATATACGGATTTAGAGAGCGGCGCCATCTATAAAAATTGTTAAGGTTGGGAGAATGGCATGTAGAAGTTTCGTAAATAAAATACAAGTAGTTAAATTAAATATAACAATTTCTAACTAATAGAAATATATTGAAAAAAGATATTTTGGTGTTTGCGACACAAGAATAGTAAATGGATTATTCGACATCGGTAATCAATTGCACTCACCATGTCGCTACATTATTCCATAGTAAAAGCTGACAAAATTTGTTTCCGGTCCTTTTGATTAATTTTTATAATTGGTAATTCATGCTGAATCTTTAATATGTCTCGTTACACGAGTCGAAATTGGTCACCACCCATCGTAACAAGCCAAAAAGCGTACCAATTTTCCGTGTATGTTTACCTCACGAAATTGCCGTGGTTTTCAGACGATGTTGCATTTTTATGCTTGTATCTATACATAATTAAACGAAATTAAAAATCGATATATTTTTCTTCATTTTATGTGTTCCTTAAAACAAAGGAAGATGTGATCAAGTCAGTGAGTTTTAGCAGAAGTTTTTTGAGTGACAAATAAAACCTCTTAGCTCGTATGGTCGATCTTATGTTCCTTATGTAGATCCAAAAAGGTGCAAATTGAAATCAGCAATTATTTGTTAACATTTGTTCAGCGTTTTGAAATGCTGTTTTTTAATTTGATATGGCGATTTTCCCAGATAAATTTTGACCAAAATTAGACCAGGTGTAACTTGGAGCAAGCGATTATTTTCCATTTGAAAACCTTGGGGTAATGTCGTTTGCGGTTTAGGCGCGAATACCATAGAACGTAACGAAAGCTGGCGATCTTTTGTAAACATCGTAAGACACTTGTTGAAAACAAAAAGTGTCTGGTTTCGTAGCAAAAGTCAAGTACATGTAAACAACAAGCATAGTATGGACTATGTACAGAGGAAATTTATTATAGGATTTTTGTCATAAAAAGTTACAATATTGCATATTGAATGTTAATTTTTAAAAATGCAAGCAGAAAAGCACTCCACGTGATTGTGTCTTTTAGTATAAGTTATAAACACACTGTTTAAATTTAAAATAAACTAGTTAACATGTATTCTGATTACAAAAAAAGATATATGTTGCCTCGTACAATTTTACAATTTTTTGTTTGTTAAATCCGGGGGATTTATACAAATTGATTTACATGCGCTTTTGAATAATACTGGTCGATCTTGTTATAGTGTGGGACTCGATATAACAAAATCGACACAGTATCATTCGAAAGCACATGTAAATCGATTTGTTTAATGCCACTTTCAGCAATTTTTCAACTATATTTGGGCGTCCTAATTTTATTGGAGGAGAAAGCCAGATTGTAGGAGGAAGCCAGATTGTAGGAGTCTTTTAATAATTGTCAATCAAGATTGAAGTTGAGCACACCCTGGCAGCAGTAAGATTCAAACAAGTGCTGACAGGCATTCGATCAATAGTAGATGAATACTACTAAAGCCCTTGAGTATTACAGAAATAAATTATTTTAGTTTTGAATATTTTAGAAGCTTATGCCATCACTTACATTTATAGGGAGACATTTACATATATGTACATGTATTTGATGCAAGTTATATTCCAACCATATAACAGGTGCGAGTTTTATGTCTGAAATGGGCACCAGCAATTTTGTCTTATTTATTGATATATTTATAAAAGTTATGATAGAAACATCTTCAATTGTATCGTTGCACTGAATAGATTTTGATTGTACACCTGATATTTTATATTTTGATTGGAATGATATTTAGGATTTCCCATAGCAAACATTGACTTGCCTTTCTTGGATGTAGGGGATACCTATATCTTATCCACAACTACTTGCACCATTGAATGGGATTTGATGAAACTTTTGCAGAATCCTTTGTCATATGGTGGAATTGTGCACCTGATATTTACAGTTTGAGCAAAACGATTTTTGGAGTTTCCAACAGCAAAGCCCTGGACATTGCCATTATTCAAGCCACAGGGGAGCTGGGGCTATCAATTATGAGGATTGCAAAGTTTTTTTTCTAGTCTTTTTAATTTATATCTAATATGTTTCTAAATTTACCTGATTTATTTTACATTGGTTTGTTTTATTGCCTGATGGAAATCTCATTTCATACATGCAAAGCAACCTTTCCTTCGGTGCAGTCTGCACTTTGATTCAAAAGTTTCTAGCCATTTTTTTATTATATATATATATATAATAGATTAAAAGAACGCTTAAGAGCAGAATAATTGGCAAGACATGTTGTCAAAATTGTCAGATGATTTACAGTGTTATTTCCCTTTAATGATTGTTTTTGCATTATATTTGATAGTATTTTGACAACAATTAAGGAATATTTCAAATTTCTGAATACATTCTAGAGTATAACCTGGTCTGATATTTGAAATAGTCTTCATGCTTTAATTTTATTGGTAAAATAGTGATGTTATAGAACTATTTTTATATTAAAAGAATAAGAATAAATAATGTATCAACAAAAATATATCATATAATATGCAATTGGCCAATCATATTTCAACTTATAAAGCAAATTAAATTTTTAAGAGAAACTGTTAACACAAGAAATAGTTGGCAAAACAAAATCCTAAAATATTGTCAAACATAACTAAAATTGTCAGTTGATTCTTTGTAGGAATTATTGTCCTTAATTTTTTATTGCCTTTATACTTTGAAAATATAATATAAAAGGGAACTCTGTAACAGTCAAAATAATTAGCAAGATAAAAGCTACAAATAATAAAAAAAAACAACTGGATCAGCTCCTGTTGATTTTTATAGCGAGCATCGCAGATGCGAGCTATACGGTTACATAAGGTGTGTAAAATAAGTCACGCGATCCATATGAACAAATCCATTTCAGATGGTAGCTGAGCTATCCGAAGAAAATATTGTAAACGAACGAAAAAATATATAATATAAAAGTAGACAAAAATAATTTTGACATCGATAAAATTAAAGTGTTTATTTTTTAAATTACTACAAAATGCCAGACAATTTTTTTTCAATCTGAAACGCTGTATTTGAAATAGAGTTTTGTGACGTCACCAACACATAGATAAGACGTCACGTCATCAATCAAATGTAGAGGCACTGTTAGAGGGCGCTGAAGTAACGACATGAACAATGTGCGATGCTCGCATTTAGGCTGCGCCTACATTCATCTTATCATTCAGTCTGCTTTACATCAATCAAATTTAGTTATTTAGGCATATTGCAGATAGACGGTGTCGCTTGAGATCTGCAAGTCCCGTGAAAATTGCAAGTTCCGCTTCCGGTATTCAGTAAATCTTGTAGTCTGGGATAGCGGACTTCCGGTTTGAATATACAGTCAGGTCACCAGCAATGATAACCTGGTCCCCTGGTGCAATATTTTTCATTTACGCAAGCTTCACTTTTAAATATAACCCCAGGTCACCACCAGTTTAATACCAAGTTTGATTGGTTATTTAAAACGCCATGTTTGAGCTAATTTTTCGCGCGTTTCGTTCCGTTGGAAATTTATGTCAGAGTACAATTTAAATAAATTAGCTACCTGCTTCTTGTTTTTCGGCTTTTGAGTTAAACTGACAAATCTCTGTAAGTTATTTCCACATTCGAGATATAAATCTATAAAAGCATTCTTTTGATAAAATGTATTTTTATTCGATTTGTTTACCCGGACGCCGGACGTTACGTCATAATGCTTTGTATCGGAGTTACGTCAGTTACTGTTAATAATGACGTAAATTTTGAGGCATTCCGAATGTTGCAAACCGGTCAAAATTTTGACCGGATTCATTGCTGGTGACCTGACTGTATATTCGAACCGGAAGTCCGCTTACGGTATTGAGAATATTTAGTCAGGATCCCAGACTACCAGCAATGAATCCGGTCAAAATTTTGACCGGTTTGCAACATTCGGAATGCCTCAAAATTTACGTCAGTAATAACAGTAACTGGCGTCATTCCGATACAAAGCATTATGACGTAACGTCCGGCGTCCCGTAATCAAATTCAAATAAAAATACAGTTTATCAAAAAAATGCTTTTATAGATTTATGTTTGATTGTGGAAATAACTCCAAATGAATGGTCCGTTTAACTGGAAAGCCGTAAACCAAGAAGTAGGTAGCTACGTTTTGTACTTTATTTAAATTGTATTCTGACAGAAATTTCCAACGCGCGAAAAGTTAACTAAAACATGGCGGTTTAACAAATCGTCAAACTGGATAGTAAACTGGTGGTGACCTGGGGTTATATTTGAAAGTGAAGCTTGCGTAAATGAAAAATATTGCACCAGAGAACCAGGTTATAAAACTTGTAACTCTCACGTTAGATATCGTGAGAGTTACAAGGCTGTGAGAAACGCAAGTCTGTTATAAAAATGCAATACGTCGTTTTCAAGATATAATTGCTCTCGTTAAAGGAGGTGGAAATTGTAATACTGATCACGTGACGTCATAAAAAATTTAGGGCACTTTTAGTTTAAAACGGTGACACTTGACACGGAATGGGACGGCATAAGAAAGACGATTTAAAACGAAACCTGTGCTGTGTTGTGCGGGGGTGCAACGCCAACACTTAACATAAAATTTATGGAAAGGAGTCAAGTTTTATTCCGTTTTATGACGTTCACATGATGTTAAAGACGGTACGTTGAGGAAAGTGCCCTAAATAAAATCACGTGATACCATTACTCACGTGATATGATACGTCTAACTACCTATCGTGAAAACGACGTATTGTGCATATTTTATTAGAAATAAAACACGTCGTTATAAAATAAATACAAGAGCATTAAATTTTATGTAAAGGGATAAATAGTTAAACGCAGTTTTAGGAATTACTTTACGGCACTGTGCTTTACGGCAACATTAGTTTGATGTTGTGTAAAGTGAAAGTAGAAATAGCAATATAAATAAATTACACTTCTGTTAGTCAGTTAATTGCATTATGTATAGTAAAATATTGATATACTTATAAAAAATGTGAACACTATATCAAATATCATGCACTCACCAGAGTTGACTGAAGCTGGCTCAAGACTTGAAAAGAAAAAATATCTTATGAAAAATTCTTGTATTACACCAAAACTCTGAGAAGTGAGCTACATGAGTTCCAGAGCAAAAGAAAATAATAATATTAGCCTCTTTTAAATAAATCAACGAATTGGCACTTGAAATAATTTTCAGGTAAAAATTATAGGTTATATTTTTACTTAGTTCTGCCTCCCTCTTTTCCTTACTTTTCCTGTCTCCCCACCCCACCCTGTAAGAATTACAAGTCTGGTTAAACTTAAGACACAGATTGCCTTTAATAGTCTACTGAATTACAAATACTTTTACATCATGCATCTATGTCTTGTACTGGATATAGCTTAATACTGTTCGATGGACATTAAACACCAGCTGTTCAATCAGTCATCATATATTATAATTTTTTTAACACTGTTTATATATCTCGAGTAATTGGTCCATAAATATCAAATCAATTACGGTCAGATACTTATGTTTAGTCGGAAGTGATATCTATGTTAGGACTTTAACTCATTCTATTAACGCATTCTGTATATTGTTTGTAAAGAACTTAATAACCTCCCCCCTTTCCGGCCCAAATTTCCCGCTTATTCATTTTAGTTGAAATCCAGGTTATACTCAAGTTTAATTTCATAAAACATAACACTTGTTTACTTTCTTTACTAAAAATATGATCATGTTTCCACGGGGTGTTAATAATAGTCAATAGATCACGAATAATAACTTTTACTTAAAATTATCTTTTTGAAATAAAAAAAAAGTATAAATTGATCATATAATAAACATATTCAATTTTCTAATGATTCTGTGTTGACAGATCGTAGGTAATGTATTTACCCCATTTTCTTATATACCCTTAAAAACGGGACTTCAAATCGCGAAGTGAAAGTGGACAAACACGCGTTTCTCACGGCGGAAGTTACTTTTAAATAAATTATAGTTCTGAACATGCGTGCTTGCAATTTTCACGGGACATGCAGATCTCACGCGACAACGGTTCCAGTTGTCATGGTCTGTTCAAAGGGTTATTGGAAATGTGTCATTGTAGATACCATACATAGATTTTTAAGCCTGGTTGCACAAAGTGCAAACTAGGGTTATAGTATGGTGAAAGTTGGGTGGGCTGATGTTTGGGCAGGTTGGGAATAAAGGTTATTAATATTTTGGGTAATTATCTGCTCCTACTGTTTTCAACTCAGATCTTTGAGACTTCACAGACAAATTGCACATGAATTGAAGTTGTGCACTTGTAATAATGGAGTTGTTTGAGACTTTTTCCTGATTTTCAACAACTGGGAGCGTAGTCATTTTTCAGAGGAGAGTACTTATTTTATGTAGTCAACTCCTCCTACAGCTTTCAACCCATATCCTTGATACTTCACCTTCTTGCAACTAATTGTAAACCATTCCCTATTTCATATGACATTTCAGACTTGTATGATTTTTAAAAGTAACAATATACTTGTAATTATATTCACATTTAGTTCAGTATTATAAATAAATCACTTGAAATTTCATATTTGCAAAGCAGAAAAGCACTTGATTTTTTGTTTTAATCAGGTGACATCTATTTATTGTGGTTAACTGCAAAAATCTCATGTTGCCTTTTTACTTGGTTTATGAAAACGTTATTCATTTTCAGGTTTGTCCAATATGCGCATCCATGCCATGGGGGGACAGAACTCAGAGAAGTGTAGATTTTATTCAGCACTTGAACATTAGACACAAATTTGATTATGATACATATGCAGTAAGTATGTTTTTGAACTATTATAAATCACAACTCATTTTTCGCAAGCGACGAACAACTATAATCGTTCTCTAGCTATTATAGATATATATGTTTATTTGAAGGATAGACCATTAACTTCATGTTACAAACTATTATCCCCCCCCCCCCCCCCCCAAAAAAAAAAATATATATATATACTTGATACACATGTTATATACATGTACAATGATTCTCATTACTTCACTCCACAAAACTTAAGCTAAATATCGTTAAATCTGTATTCTCTCCAAGCAATATCTGTTATATACCGTAAATAAAATTTTTTAGAGACTATTTTCTCACTAGAGGTATAGAAATATCTTGTGACTACCTGTTGGTGAGATTTCTCTGTCTCACTGGGTGAGAAACTTTTTGAAAAATTGTGAAGTCAGTTATTTATTACATTGGGGTGAGATACTTTCTGGTGAAAGTCAATTAATTATTATTATTATTAATTATTGAAGTCAAGTTACATATGTTTCATTAGCTATTATGAATACTGAAGAAATGCCTAAAAAATCTTATATCTGGCGAGACAAAGAATCAAATCACTCGTGGTAAGCCAATAAATAAATTCTCAAACCCGCGATCAAAGATATCTGTCCAATCTGTAACTTGAATGCCTACTAAGCATACTGAAGAAATGCTTATTTGTATAAACTTGAGATGCCTAGTATGTACCATAAATCTTTTTCTTGGGCAAAAAACAATTAAATACTATAAACTTCCTTATATTAACCAAGCAAAAACTATTATATTTCTCAAATCTTGTGTCACAAAGCAAAAGGCCACTATTCATACCATATACATATATCTTTTCTTTATCAAATTCTATGCTTCAGAAAATGTTTGCATAGTATGTACAGTGAACACTACAAGTCAGTAACTGTACTACCACTAAGCCTCAAAGAATGTTTTTATAGTATGTACTGTACAAGTAAGTAACTGTACTACCACTAAGCCTCAAAGAATGTTTTATAGTATGTACTGTACAAGTAAATAACTGTACTACATGTACCACTATGCCTTAGAGAATGGTTGTATAGTATGTAAGTGTACAGCAAAAGGTAATTACTACTAAAATACACATTAGAGAATGTTTGTACAGTATATACACTACAAGTTTGTTACTGTACTTCCACTATGTTTCAGAGAATGCTTGTATAGTATGTAGTATACAGTACAAATTAGGAACTCTCTACCAATACACCCCAATATGTCTGTATAGTTTGTACAGTGTAAAATACAAGTTAGTTACTGTACTACCACTATGCCTAAGAAAATATCTGTATAGTATGTACAGTGTACAGTACAAATTAGTAACTTAACTACCACTACTCCTCCTCAAAGAATGTTTGTCTAGTATGTACAGTGTACAGTACAAGTTAGTAACTGAACTACCACTACCCCTCAGAGAATGTGTGTATAGTATGTACAGTGTACAGTACAAGTTAGTAACTGTACTACCACTATTCCTCCTCAGATAATGTGTGTATAGTATTTACAATGTACAGTACAAGTTAGTAACTGTACTACAACTATTCACAGAGAATGTTTGTACAGTATGTACAGGGTATTCTGCAAGTTATTAGCTCACCTTACCCAAATGGTCAGTTGTGAGCTATTCTCATCAATTGGTGTCCGTCGTTGTCATTGACTTTTAACATTTCAATTATCTTCTCCAAAACCACATGGCCAATTGGAAGGCGTATTTATTGGATGGTTCTTTACAAAGTTTGAGTTTTTGGTGCTGATCAAATATGAAACATGGCTTAAAGAGCCATGAATGCATTCTGATTGGCTGAATTTCAAAAATTTTCTTCTCATAAACCGCTTGGCAGATTGATTTAAAATATTGCAGAAATGTACCTTAGATAGTCGTCTACAAAGTTTGGAGGTTTTTGTGCCGATCCAAAATCCAAGATAGCCGCCATCGCAAGACATAGTTTAACATAAGACCATAAGGGAAAAACATACAAACAACTTCTCAGAATCTGTTCCACACAATGAAGCCAAATTATGAAGGAATG
Source organism: Limnoperna fortunei (assembly GCA_944474755.1). Classification (NCBI taxonomy): domain Eukaryota; kingdom Metazoa; phylum Mollusca; class Bivalvia; order Mytilida; family Modiolidae; genus Limnoperna; species Limnoperna fortunei. The sequence continues at coordinate 41,069,512 of OX104112.1, forward strand.
AAGGTTGGAAAGAAGTATTTTTTTTTTTTTTTTTTTTTTTTTTGGGCCAATTGCACATTCAGCGTGGCTTCCATGGCCACTAATGCATTCTGATTGGCTGACATTTCAAAAAATCTTCTTTTTACAAAATGCATGGCAGATTGATTTGAAATATTGCATAAACGTACCTTAGATGGTCCTCTACAAAGTTTGAGTTTTTTTTACCATCGAAAATTCAAGATGGCCACCACTGTATAACAATGCTGAACATAGGACCCTATGCGAAAACCATACAAACAGCTTCTTCTTCGTAACTGTTCTACACAATTGAACCAGATGGCTGAAATTTCAAAATTTGTTTCCTCACAAACCACTTGGCAGAAGGATCTGTGATATTGTATGGTACTCTACTAATTTTGATTTTTTTGTTTCGAACTCAATTACAAGATTGCTGCCACCTTGGAACATCACTTAACATACTAATCTATGAAAAAACTTAAAACGGTTTCTTCTCAGAAACTGTCCTACAAATTGCTGCCGATTGGAAATTCAACATGGCAACATTGATGGAAACAGCATCTCCACAGAAACGCTTTAGCATTTAATATACAAATTTGCAAGAAAAGTGATGTCTCTTAAAAAGTTTTTTTGTTAGTAAGGTGAGCGATTAAGGCTCTTAAGAGCCTCTAGTTTGTAATTCAAGTGAACGATACAGGCTTTTAAGAGCCTCTATTAACTGTACTACCAGTATTTATCAGAATGTTTGTATAGTATGTATTGTAGTACTATAGTATGTGTTTGAGAAGTTATTAACTGTACTTCGACTATTCATCCTCACAGAATCTTTGTAAAGTATGTAATAGTAACAGTAATAGTAAATGTATGACATTATATAAAAATTGTAAAATGTTGTAATAAAAACATCTTATCATTTCATTTCAGGATTTTACCTTGAATGATGAAGAAATGTTAGAGAGAGCTTTGCAAGCTTCATTAGAGGATGTGTGATAATTGATCGTTACATTAACTAAAGAATGGGCTTTCTAACTTTTATGATAGTTTCGTTGTACTTTGATGACTTTGTTTTTTAATACAACATGACAAATGAGGGTTTATAACTATTTACCTTACCTGAAATGTTCGAATGCCATCTTCTTAGAAGTCGCAAAGCTAATTTAAGCCATTCTGTATATAAATGTTTATTAAAAAATCCTCTACAAAGTTTGTTTATTTTTCTGTTCCTTTCCAAAATTTCAAGGAGTATGCTCGACAGGACTTAGTGTTATATAGAAACCTTTGAGAAAATTACTCAAATGGGCTTCTTCTCCAAAAATTTTCACCAATTGACAAATGTCCAGTTAATCATCTCCTTGTGGATTCAAGAGCAGATAACTGTTGTTAGAAATTTAAAACTAAATTTTTTCATATAGAATACTACAGTCACTGATGCTTAAAACCTTCATTACTTATACGATTTTTGATTAATTCACTTATCCTTTTAATTACATGTTTGTTAGTCTTCAATAAATATTCCAGGTATTATCAGATGACGGGTACATTTTTATTTTAAATTGTTAATGTTTTTAATTACACATTGAAGAGACAGTGTTTTGCTCTTTGTCTGTCCATCCCCTGCACTTTGTGGTCGCATTTCCTCGGAAGCCGTTTTGACGGATTGTTTTGATATTTGGTAGGATTAATCATTATGCTGTTTAGATGTACATTTGATTTCTCAAATTTTGTAGGAGTAATGGGACTCTGACCATTTCAGAAATATAATACAATTGTTGGTCTAATGCCTTTCATCTAAAACCGCTTTGCATATTGCTTTGATATTTGTTAGAATTAATGCGGACCACATAAAACCTATCCTGGGTAAAAGTTGGTGTTGGTCAGGGTATTTAAGGGGTCGTCTATAAATTGTCAACATTTTTGACGATTTTGCAAAGAGCACTATAAGGGGGGGGGAGGGGGTTTCAATTTCAACATTTTTTCGGTACGTTCTTTAAACTTCCTGTAAAGTGGATTTGCAGACTTGCAAAAAATGTTGACATACTCTTTTGGATGGAGGGAGGGGGTTTTCAAAAAGAGTGCTCTTTGCAAACTTGTGAAAAATGTTGGCAAATATGGATGACCCCTAAATATTTGGAAGATGAACTGCCCCGTTGTTTAAATACAATGCCTATTGTTCTCTCTATGGGAGCTTTAAATTTGTCCAGGAAAAACCAATCATCCATTAATTATTTTTCCTATTCCAAAAGCAAAACTCCTCCCCATGAAAATACATGAACCTAAATTGATTGAAGGGAGGAATTGTTATTCTGAACCAAAAAAAAACTGAACTGTACTATTTGATATGTGCCATTTGAAGAAAATTTGTCTATACAATGATTTGAAAAAGTCTTTAAAAATTTCACTTAAGGTAAAAATGAAAGACCAATTAGACTCGCATAATAAGCTGATAAAATGCAAATTTAGATTAAGATTTTTATATGAAAATTAGATTTTCGAATAGGCATGTTTAAAAAAATTGATGTCTGAATCAGTGAAAAATGTCGTAGAAATAAGTAGGGAAAAGAAATTTCTCAATAATAAAAAAACCACAATAGATATAGATTTTTATTTAATTCAAGATTTTAAAATTTTGATGTTAAGCTAGTTATATATATATAATAATACAAAAGAAAAGCATATAATAATACAAAAGAAAAGCAATTCAGTTACGTTCGAAAAAGGTCATCAACATCATATAAGTTAATAATCTCATAAATTGTTTTGCAAAATAAGACTCTTCTTCTAATTGTTTTTTTTTTATTTTTTTTTATTTTAAATCAATATAAATTGTAACTTGTCGGTATGTTTTCTTTGATTTTCCGAGGACGCGATAACTGCCGATCTTACATTCACATTTTTCCCCCACAAAACCAGCTGTTACGTGGCTTTGCTCAAATATTCCAACAAGATGTAATGATCAATGATTGGTAAACATTTGTCTTTCCAAAACTTAGCCTTTTTTGTTAAAGTACTCTTCTCAAAGTTAAGATATTATAATAAAGATGATTATTTCTTGCCTTTCACAATCGTTTACATTTGCAACCCTTTACAGCATATGATGAAATTTTAAATAAAACAACTTGAAAAAAAAATATTAAACCAAATCAGATACAACTATAACATATAAATCGAACATCTCTGGATATGGGTTTAACCCATATCTTTTCTTGTTTATTGTTTGGATTGCGGTTTTGTCGGACTTCAATTTGTGGATTGTGTTTCTTTAGTTTCCTTGGTGTTCGGTATTTTGTTATTACCTTCATTTAGTGTACTTTAAATTATTGTAGACGTTGATTTTCACGTTTGCAAATCTGACCAAATTATTGACCATTAGTATAATTTACAACCCGTAATTCAAATAAAATGTCATCAAATTTACCAAGGTTAATAGAATTTACTCGCCAGACGCGCGTTTCGTCTAATCAAGACTTTTCAGTGGCGCTCAAACCCAAACAATATTTAAAATCCAAATTATGAAGATGTTGTAGAGCTTTTATCACCAAAATTCCAAAACGTTATACCAAATCCGGCTAAGGCTATCTACAACTTGAAAAAGAAAAACCTTAGAATGAAAATAATTTTCGAAATTTCAGAGAAGTAAATTTTGACAATGACTATATTACAGAGAGAATCCATGATATTCCTGTCAGCACCGAAGTGTGACTACTGGGCTGGTTATACCCTCGGGGACTACCAGTCCAACAGTCCACCAGCAGAGGCATCGACCCAGTGGTTGCAAATAAAATGTCATGCTAAGAAATAGTAAATACGTCAGTTGTATCGAAACCTTATAAAGACAAATGTCCAATGAGACGTTTGGCCATAAGAATGATTTAAATCAGTATTCGATTGAAAAAGCAAAAAATAAACATGTAAAACTTTACAGTCGTTTTTGTAAATGTACTATTTCTACTAAACATAACCAGTAAAGTTACATATAACTTTTCTTCCGGGTTAAAGTATTAATTGAAAATATTTACGGTACACATTTACCATTATACTTTTTTCTCTTTTCTTCCGGGTTAAAGTAATGAAAATGTTTACAGTACAGAATGATTTACATGTTACATTAGAATTATTAGAATTAGAATTATTATTTATTGTCAAAACACATTTACAATAAATGGTTATAACACATTAATACATAAACATACATACTTTCATTACTTTTGCTTGATTGCATGTAATAAAATTGTCGGCTCACCTTAGCCATCGTAAATTAGCCTCTAGAATGTTACATAAACCTGTGACTTCCCAGAAGAAACTTAATTTGAAAAGTTTCTTTTAATGATCAAGAATCAATTATACGAGAATAAAGTTACGAACATTTGTCATATAAGTTACGAACATTTTAAAAAATTTTCTTATGAAAGTTACGAACGCCTTCGTGATTTTTACAGTCATTTTAAACCAATTTTGCGCCTTTTATTCTATGAAATGTTCAATGTTCTGGTATCATTACAAAATAAACTAAGGTTTGGTCATTTTATTCTACTAAGAAAACGTCTATAATGCATACAAACTGATAGAACAAAATCTTACCGGTGTCACCTTCCGCCATGTTGGGGTCGTTCCTAACTTAAGTGAACCGCTTTCGCCTAGTGACATATATTAAATTGTATGCAATGGCTTTATTGAAGTCAAAGTCGACTCAAATGTTTTTTTTATATAAATATTGTCCATTTTCATTCGTACATATTATATGATTGAGTTCGGCGTCAAAACCAGGAGACAGGTCTCGTATTGTTCCGAACACGGGTTCCAAACGGCGGTTTTCTTGGCCGGTGACGTATAATTACAGTTCCGGATTCGCCCGTAACGTGAAAAATACAAATTTGTGTCAAATTTATAGTTCTGGGTGTAACGTAATATTAGTAATTCCACTGTATACTCCCATGTAGACTCCTTAACCAATTAAACTTGTATTTTTCACGTTTTAGCAATATATTTGTTCTTTCGTTTCTTTTTAGGCTGTGTGGCTTAACATGAAAAATGTTAAACATTGAAAAATATATATTTGTAACCTGAGTGCACCCATGGTTTAGTTGGGTCGTTCGTAACTTAAGTGAACCGCTTTCACCTAGTGACATATATTAAATTGTATGCAATGGCTTTATTGAAGTCAAAGTCGACTCAAATGTTTTTTTTTATATATAAATATTGTCCATTTTCATTCGTACATATTATATGATGGAGTTCGGCGTCAAAATCAGGAGACATGTCTCGTATTGTTCCGAACACGGGTTCCAAACGGCGGTTTCCTTGGCCGGTGACGTATAATTACAGTTCCGGATTCGCCCGTAACGTGAAAAATACAAATTTGTGTCAAATTTATAGTTCTGGGTGTAACGTAGTATTAGTAATTCCACTGTATACTCCTTAACCAATTAAACTTGTATTTTTCACGTTTTAGCAAAATATATGTTCTTTCGTTTCTTTTTATGCTGTGTGGCTTAACATGAAAAATGTTAAACATTGAAAAATATATATTTGTAACCTGAGTGCACCCATGGTTTTTATTGGGTTCGGGTTACTCTCTCTTTTGTGTTTTTGGTTTTTGTGTTGCGTTTGTCTATACCCGGATTTGTAACTCTACCTTGACTTTTGGTTCTGTTCTGTGGGTCCGCATTTCTTATTAAACTTTTTGCATAGCACCAGCCAAGAATTCGCAACTGAGGATTTGTCGGGATTAGTGTGAACTATCATACTGATGATTATTTGTAAGGGGGAAGAGTGTATTTGCGTACTAGCAGGTAGCAGATACATTGTACATGTATATTGCCAGTCAAAATCGACTGAGCTTTTATCGGAGTACAGTACAGTACTTCTTTAAATCACTTGGTAAGAAAGCTGACTCTTTCTACAGAGATCCCGGAACCGATCACCGGAGTTGACACATGTGATTTTTCATACTCGTTAAATTGTCCACTTACTAAATCTCCATCTGAAGGATTTGCCAGGTTTGGTGTGAATCCTCATGAGAATAATTATTCTTTGTAAGGGGTAAAGTGTAACAGCAGGTCTTGCAAGTAGTAAACTGATACTATCATAGCCAGTCGAAATCGACTGATGAGCTATCGGAGTATACTTCTTTAGCGCACTTGGCTAGAAGGCAGGCTGGCAATCTAAAGATTTTTCGAACGATCACCAATAGCAGGGTTCGCACAGGTGCTTGAAAACCTGGAAAGTACATGAAATTGAAATTTGGAAATTAAGGCCTTGAAAGTACTTGAAAATCAGTGGAGGTACTTAAAACTCCTTGAAAACTTGAGTATTTTGCAGAATTTTAGTCACACGAGCAACCGAGAAAGTAGATTTAAAGAAGTTTGAAATAATGTTGATGATATTACTAGGAAATTATTTAACTAAGTAATGTTTGCTATTTTACAACAATGTACAATAACTTAAAGTTCAGAACCAATCATATGCATTTGAATTGTCCATATCAGTTGATTTCTGGTTCTTAAAAATTTGGAAGTAAGTCCTTTAAAGTCCTTGAAATATCCTTTTTAAAAATTTTGTGGTAAAAAATGTGTATGAACCCTGCAATAGTGACATTGATGTTATGTCATGCTCTCCTGTAACTTTGGCGCCTAGCCCGGTGACATGAAGAATTTGTCATTAGTGTAAATCATCTTGAAAGCGATAATTGTTTGTAAGGGGTATTGTGTATTTGCGTTCTAGCATGTAGTAAAGTTAGTTAATATCCAGCAAAAATTACTTGTTTGATTGTTTGTTTGAATGGTGTTTAAACGCTACTTTCAGCAATTTTTCAGCTATTTCATGGCATCCAGTTTCTATTGGGGGAGGAAGCCGGAGTACCCGGAGAGAACCCCGGACCTGCGGTAGGAAAACTGGCAATCCTTGTCAATTAAGATTGGAGTCGAGTACACCCTGCCTGCAGTGAGAATCGAACCCGCAATCTCAGTGTTGACAGACCACGTGATAAATGGTAGACGAACTACCTTGACCACTCGGAAACCGAGGCCACGCAAAAATTACTGAGCTATCAGAGTTCTTCTATAGATCAATTGGTTAGAGGCTAGAATATGAACCCTGGCTGACTTGGTGGAATGCGCTTTATCTGAAAAACTGCTGACAATGGCGTTAAACTTCATCAAAACGAACAATTGTTATATACAGAGATCCCGGGGTCAGCACATTGTTATTTTTGGATGGTTGGGACTGGTGAAAAATGCTATGGGACATATACTTTTTATGCGCATATGGGACTTCCCGTTTTAGAAAAGCATTGATACTCATACACACTGTAACGATATGTAAAAGTAGTATAAATCAGATGAAATAAACAATTTGTTGTAATTATTTACTTGCTGTCACCTATTGCATGTATTTTGTTAATAACACCGGAAACATACGTCTCTGTAACAAATCAAATGTATGACAGCTACTTTTCTGTATTTTTAGGATACTGAACATTGTCTTTGTTAACATGTAACTGGAACAAGAAAAGATATGGGTTAAACCCATATCCAGAGATGTTCGATTCATATGTTATAGGTGTATCCGATTTGGTTTTATAGTTTTTTCAATTTGTTTTATTTAAAATTTCATATGCTGTAAAGGGTTGTAAATGTAGACGATTGTGAAAGGCCAGAAATAATCATCCTGATTATAATATCTCAACATTGAAAAGAGTACTTTAATAAAAAAAAAGCGAAGTTTGGAAAGACAAATGTTTACCAATAAAAATACATTGATCATAGTCACGTGGTTCTGTGGAGGAAAAATGTGATTGTAAGATCGGCAGTTATCGCGTCCTCGGAAAATCAAAGAAAACATACCGACAAGTGACAATTTCTATTGATTTAATTTTACTGTAATTAAAATTCAAAAGATTTGCAATTAAATGTATTTCAAACGTCAAACTAGCATTCTTGTGCATAAACATTGCTAAGAACTTTATAAAATTTTCAGAATTTAAAATAAAAAAAAAAATAAAAAAACAAAACAATAAGAAGAAGTCTTATTTTGCAAAACAATTTATGGGATTATTAACTTCTATGATGTTGATGACCTTTATTCGAACGTAACTAAATTTTTTTCTTTTGTATTATTATATATATAACTTGCTTCGTTAAAATAGCTTAACATCAAAATTTTTAAATCTTGAATTAAATAAAAATCTGTATCTTTTGTGCTTTTTTTTATTATTGAGAAATTTCTTTTCCCTACTAATTTCTACGACATTTTTTACTGATTCGGACATCAATTTTTTTAAATAACATGCCTATTTGAAAATCTAATTTTAAAATAAACATCATAATCTAAAGCATTTTAGCGGCTTATTATGCGAGTCTCATTGGTCTTTCATTATTACCTTACATTAAAGTTAAGTGTCAGGTAATAAATAAACAAGGCACATCTAAAATACAATTACATCACAGAAATATCTCTGCGCCCCTGTCGTATTAATATCGAGCTACCTATGAAAATTAGCTACGGTAGTAAATTTTAATACCGCGGAGCTATTAAAAATTGACTACCCATGTAAACAAGCTACCGTATGACATAAATTAATTAGATTTATCTCCCTTATACCGTAAGGTGGAGTTAGATATGCGTGAGCTATTAAAATACTTAATTTAATAAACAAACTGTTATTTTTATAATGTTATTTACTATCTACAATGCCATAACGGCATAAACTGGGTTCTGTTACTAAATAATTTACAAAACGTTTGTTCTACATTCCGTAGATTTGCTCTGAAAACATTTGTGAGCGAAATGATTGTTGGAATTGTGTCTTTAGGTATGTTTTTGACTATCTCCCAATTATCGCATAATTACAAAAGATAAATTTAGCAACTTATTAATTTTAATTGATCAAAGAAATAAAAAATCCAAATTTTAAATGCTAGCTTCACCTAAATTTTACGTAAATGTAGTTTAAAATGGAATAATCAATTAAACATTTTTCATTTTCATTTTTATACGCCTGTCAATGACAGACCCCCCCCCCCCCCCCCCCCCCATGCGTGCGTATTATGGTATACAAATGTCCATCCTTCGTATCTTGCAAATAAGATTCACAGATTTTTTTTTACAAACTGCACATGTTTGTTTATTGTATTAGTGTCATAGCCTGTATACTTGTTGGTAATCTCTGATTTATTGGACTTGGTACATGAAAAGGGGGTGGGGTTGTTTTCATAATCTTGCTAAAAAACTTTCGGTTTTCATCAAATTTTCTTGAATCTTTGGGGAATTTTTAATTTGATAGATATGCCCTTCCTTTTTCGTGGTAAAATTCGGATTTTTAATGGTAGTTAATGGGACTTGTTTGTGGAAAGCTTTCATAAATTTTCTTAAAATATTTTTGATATTGATAGATCAGTGTCGATAGTATGGGGTAAGATCTTTTCTGTTAACGTGTTTTGGTCATTTTTACACGTCTGTAAATAAAGTAACTGGTACCTGTTTTTCAACCATTAGCTGTTATCTGTTTTCTTAAAAATTGAAATTGTTGTAAACTGTTATAACGAAAATGAAAACACTGTTTACTGTTAATAATCAGAACACTATTGCCCTTCGATGAGATACTGTTGTTGTCTGGTTTTTTTCGATTTTTAACTCGCTTGTTAGTTAAAACATATTTATTAATATAAATTTCAATAATATGTACAAAATACATCATACAAAGAATAGCATACAGGATTCGGAAATAAGCATGTAAGCTTTTGTTAATCCGTCTCCTTACAATTCCGACAAAATGTAATATCAAAACTATAAGCATGCTTAGAGAATTAATAGAAATAGAAAAAGAAAAAGGACATGTAAATGTTGTCAGGAAGTGTAATCAATAAAAGAAACAGTCAATGTGACAATGGAAATGATGGAATAGTGAAATGCAGTTAAAAAAAGCGTTTGCTTTGAACAATATATTTTTGAACAAGATTAAAGACATTAATATTGTCATCTAATGTTAGAAGATCTGACCCATACAATAATAAGTTAGCATCGACAGGTTGGTTTAAATTAAGAGTATGTATGGTACTATAACGAAGCTGATCGTACTTATAACATTCAAAAAGAAAATGATATGTTGATTCGACATGACCACATGTACATTTTGGAGAATCCACAAGGTTTCGCAGAAAAAGGTGTTCATTTAGTGAACTACTGTTCATACGAAGCCTTGCATGTAGAATCTGCCCTTTTCGAGTTCCGACGTAATAGTATTTTGGGGTTTCTTTGCTACGAGTCACCAATTTATTTTTAAATATACTTAACGAGGTAGACTTTCATGGGACATACTGCTGATTCCTCTGTTATTCAATGCAAAGATGTAAGGTAGCTGATTTTTCATGGGTAATAATTTTATTTATCTTTAATATAATCTACAGGGTAGCTTGCTTTTTCAAGGATTATATTTCTTATTCCTCTATCATACAGTACAGAAATTTAAGGTATCTTATTTTCATGGGTCATATTTCTGATTGCTATGTTGCACAATGTATAAATGTAAGGTAGCTGGTATTTCATTGGTAATAGTTTTATTTAGCTTTAATATAATCTACCGGGTAGCTTGCTTTTTCAAGGATTATATTTCGTATTCCTCTATCAAACAGTACAGAAATTTCAGGTATCTTATTTTCATGGGTCATCTTTCTGATGCCTCTTTTGTATAGTGTATAGATGTAAGGTAGCTGATTTTTCATGGGTAATAGTTTTATACATGTTTAATATAATCTTCAGGGTAAGGTTGCTTTTTTTCAAGGAGTATAGTTCTTGGTCCCCCTTAATACAATATAGAGATATAAGGTATCTTATTTTCATGGGTCATCTTTCTAATTCCTCTTTTGTACAATATATAGATGTAAGGTAGCTGATTGTTCATGGGTAATAGTTTTATGTTTAATATAATCTATAGGGGAAGGTTGCTTTTTTAAGGATAATAGTTTTATACTTCTGTCATACAATACATTGATATAAGGTACCTTATTTTCATGGGTCATCTTTCTGATTCCTCTTTTGTACAATGTTTAGATTTAAGGCAGCTGATATTTCATGGGTAATAGTTTTATACATCTTTATTATATAATCTACAGGGTAAGCTTGCTTTTTTCAACGATTTTAATTTTTATTCCTCTATCATACAATACAGAAATTTCAGGTATTTTATTTTCATGGGACATACTGCTGATTCCTCTGTTATACAATGTAAAGATGTAAGGTAGCTGATTTTTCATTGGTAATAATTTTATTTATCTTTAATATATAATCTACAGGGTAGTTTGCTTCTTCAAGGATTATATTTCTTTTTCCTCTATCAAACAGTACAGAAATTTTAGGTATCTTATTTCCATGTGTCATCTTTCTGATTCCTCTTTTTGTAAGGTAGCTGATTTTTCATGAGTAATAGTTTTAAAAATGTTTAATATAATCTACAGGGTAAGGTCGCTTTTTTCAAGGAGTATAGTTCTTGGTCCCCTATAATACAATACAGAGATGCTTTTTAAGGATAATAGTTTTATACCTCTATCATACAATACATAGATATAAGGTATCTTATTTCATGGGTCATCTTTCTGATTACTCACTTTGTTGTAATGCATAGATGAAATGTTGCCGATTTTTCATAGGTAATAGTTTTATAGATGCTTACAAAAATCTACAGGGTAAGGTTACTTTTTTCGAGGATTATAATTCTTATTTACCCATCATGCAATACATAGCTGTAAGGTATCCTATTTTAATGGGTCATATTTCTGACATTTGTCATGCATAAATATACCGGTATATTGTTAGGTAAATAATAACAATAAAGGTGACAGTGAAGTCATAGGAGAAAGTGAATGGTAGCAAAAGTAAGAAAAGAGAATGTAGAGCAGAACTATGGAATAAATAAATAAACTAATGAAATAATCAATCTAGTACTTTCACGTTGACTTCACCTTCTTGAGGGCAATAATCAAATTTCTAAACCCGAACCCGAGCCAAACAACTTCAACGAGGGTTAGTTAATAAATATGAATGTGTCCCTCAATAAGAGAGGGTCGTACTTGTTTTATTATATTGTACGCCAACAATAAACATGTACATGTACATTTTAATTTACTAAAATTTGTGTTGTTCTCATCTAAACTTCTGAATTGTTGACCTTTTTATTTGTTTTTTACCTTAAAGGTTATTTACCGGTGAACAATAGAGTTGTTTCCTTTTCTTTCATTCCATTAACAGGTTAACACTTTTTAATTTTTCTCAAAACAGATAATAGTAGATTTAAAATAATGATAACAGATAACAACAATTTACATGAGAAAAGAGAAAACAGCGACTTCAAAAATCGAAAATAAAAAACCAGATAACACTGCAATTTACATGAGAAAACAGAAACAAGCGAGTTTCTCTTAGGACTCTTATTCAAACTTCAGAATTATGGTATTGATGGAAATTTATTACACTGGTTTAAAAACTATCTTTCAGGAAGGGAACAATGAGTGGTTTTAAGCGGTGGTAGTTCTGACTGGACATCGTGTTCCTCAGGGTTCCATTTTGGGGCCTTTATTGTTTCTTTTATTTATTAATGATATTGTAGAACATATTAATGCTTGTGTTAAGCTATTTGCAGACGACACTAGCATTTATATAATAGTAGATAGTCCCAAAGTCGCTGCTGACATATTAAATAGGGATCTAGCTAAAATTCATAGCTGGTCAGAAAAGTGGTTAGTACAATTTAACCCACATAAAACTGAAATGATAACTATATCTCGTAAATCAATCAAGCCAATTCATCCACCTATTGTTATGGACGGGCTCAATATTCAAGAAGTCGCTTCACACAAACATTTAGGCATTTATTTTTCAAGTAATGGTTCTTGGCATGACCACATTAATTACATTGTTCAAAAAGCTTATAATAGAGTTAATTTCCTTCGTAGGGTACGATTTGTCCTTGACAGGTATGTCCTGGAGAGAATTTACTTTTCTTATATTAGACCAATTCTAGAATATGGCGATGTGGTATGGCATAACTATTAACAATACTTAGTTTACAAGTTAGAGAGTGTCCAGATAGACGCTATGCGCATTGTTACGGGAGGGACAAAATTGACGTCGTTAGAAAAACTTTATCAAGAAACGGGTTGGGAAAAACTTTCGGCTAGGAGGGAAAAACATCGACTTATTCAATTACATGTATATAAGATTATAAACAAGGAATCCCCAAATTATTTATGGGAACTTGTTCCTAGTTAAATTGGTGATCGACAGTCATTTTACTCGCCAAGTCGAAAATATTGTTAATGATGTTCGTACAATAACGCACTTCTACTCTGAATATTTTCTGCCTGCGACCATTAACATGTAGAATAATTTGCCATTAGATGTATGAAAATAAGATACCTGAAATTTCTGTTTTGTATTTTTTATTAAACATAAAACTATTACCCATGAAAAATCAGCTACCTTACATCTAGTATACATTGTACAAAAGAGGAATCAGAAAGATGATCCATGAAAATAAGATACCTTATATCTCTTTATTGTATTATGGGAGAACAAGAACTATACTCCTTGAAAAAAGCAACTTTACCCTGTAGATTATATTAAACATGTATAAAACTATTACTCATGAAAATCAGCTACCTTACATCTATACATGTACAAAAGAGGAATCAGAAAGATGATCCATGAAAATAAGATACCTTATATCTCTGTATTGTATTATGGGAGAACAAGAACTATACTCCTTGAAAAAAGCAACTTTACCCTGTAGATTATATTAAACATGTATAAAACTATTACCCATGAAAATCAGCTACCTTACATCTATACATGTACAAAAGAGGAATCAGAAAGATGATCCATGAAAATAAGATACCTTATATCTCTGTATTGTATTATGGGAGAACAAGAACTATACTCCTTGAAAAAAAGCAACTTTACCCTGTAGATTATATTAAACATGTATAAAACTATTACTCATGAAAATCAGCTACCTTACATCTATACATGTACAAAAGAGGAATCAGAAAGATGATCCATGAAAATAAGATACCTCATATCTCTGTATTGTGTTATGGGAGAACAAGAACTATACTCCTTGAAAAAAGCAACTTTACCCTGTACATTATATTAAACATGAATAAAACTATTACCCATGAACAATCAGCTACCTTACATCTCATCCTCACAAGTCAGGGTTTCTGTGTCCACATGTGTCCCTGACAAAGGTTACAGGGAAATTCCCGGGCTAGAAGATTTTCGTATGACGCCAATCCTTCAAAATAGCAACCAATGAAATTGCTTGAAAGAAGAAAGTGTTTGGCAGTAGTCATTCTTACTCATTCTTGAGTTGGAAGAAAACGTAACGCAACTAATAAATAACGCGGTAATAACAAACTATTAACATTACTGTACAAAATACACTGATTTACACATGGTCTATGCAACACATCCGTTTGGTTTATTTACAATCGACATCAAGATATCCCCTAACCAAGTCGTGAATGAAAGCGGGCTTTTGATTGGCTATATATACATCAAGGTATGATGTAGCCAATCAAAATAGTAACTTATAGCCCAGGAATTTCCTCGCTAAGTTTGTTAGGGTTTCGTGGACACAGAAACCCTGACTTGTGAGGATGCCTTACATTTATACATTGTACAAAAGAGGAATTAGAAAGATGACCCATGAAAATAAGATACCTTTTATCTCTGTATTGTATTACGGGGGAACAAGAACTATTCTCCTTGAAAAAAGAAACTTTACCGTGTAGATTATATTAAAGATGTATAAAAACTATTACGTGTTACACACTACAAAAATGAAAAAATGATTCAAAAAGTGTTGAAGTACATAACATTTTATATTCAAATGTTTCAAAGGGGCGATTGGTTCTATTAAGGCGTCTCTGAGAAATTTTTTGGGAAAGGTAGAAAAGTGGAAAGCGGAATAATATCAGAAGAAACGTTGCAAAAACAATATGTCGCCAAAACGTAGTTTTGGGCAACGTTATACAGAAATTCCATTTTATTGGGATAATGATTTAAACAGTTTGTTAAACTGGTGGTCCTCCTGTGAGGATTTTTATTTGCAACGGAAAAAAATCAAAATTATTTGTCTAATTCTTCGGGGGCGGGGGGGGGGGGGGGGTCTTCCATTGAAACGGCGACTTTTCATCATTGACTATAATAACCGTTTTGCCCTTAAAATCAGACCATTTCGCAATAAAATGGGTCATCGCCCAGTTTAACAAAGTATCTCCTCAATAATACTCTTCTCTATCTTAATATACTGTCGCGGTTTAGCGAAAATGTTGCTTGATTTGACGCTTTTAAAATGATTATATCTTGTTAGCTCAAAATTGCTTTTTTTGTACTTATCGCATTTTAAACAAGTCAAAGGATCGGTGATCTCTGCTATAAAATACTAAATTTTTGTTGGTATATACAATGTATATTTTGGTTGGTTGTCAATTACAAGAACATTAAATTTATGATCAACTTTATTTCAATTCAGCTTTATCAGCATCTTCTCTTTTCCTCTTCTCTTTTTACCGAAAGACGTTTTTTTCTAACCACTCTACATGTATATCTCTTGCAAATTTCAATCAGTCCGTAAGTACATTGTCAATATGACTGTCACTAGCTGAACACTTAGTCCCTTCTTCCTCACATACCCTGAAAAAAATGGAATATAGAATGTAAAATATATTTTTGTCATAAAAATACTTTCAATAGTGTATTTTCATTTGTCATTTTGTTTTTGTTATTATTGTAATTTTTTATGTAAACGATTCATCAACAAGGCACATAAAAACGTAGATATAGTCTAAAAACGTACATGAACTTACCTGTTACTGGACATTCCGTAGGATCTTTTATCCCTTGCCCTTTCTAGCGTACATGTATTGTCTTTACATATTATCTTTACATAACTCTTCATTGTGCGCCTATATCCTATTCTGTTACATGCGCCTCGATGATTTATTCCGGAATACTAGTACACTGTAGTATATAAATAAAACAAAATTAATGTGTTTATTCTGCCATGTATATTTTCTGGAATATTTTTACAAGACTTATATGTTTTATATTTGCACTATGTTACGAAATATAATAAACACAAGTTGAAAAATAAACAAACAAACAAAATAAGCCTGTGGAAAAGTAGGATGCAGTTAAATAACATAGTAAAAACTGAATATTTTAGCTTAAAACATACATGGTTAATAAATAAAAACTGAGTATTTAAACTAATAAGTTCATAATACTTACTAGTACATTATATTTTGTGTTAAATAAAATACTCCAAGCTGTCCAAAATGGCGACCGATGTGAATTCCTGACAAAGATGATGCTATGGATTAGCGCGAAATTTATCTGAAATAGGATACTAATGACCCGCGTCTAATATGCACACTAATTGTTCTTACAATTTATAGGTCTTCAGATTTAACTCATATGTCCCACATGTGTTGAATAAATTAATTAATAAGCAAGGTTATCTCAGAGAATGCTGAATAAAGACAAAGATCTAGATTGGCAGTATTTGGCCACAGCTTTATTATACAAGTACAATAATATATATATAAATAAATAAATAAATAGATAAATAAATAGATAAATATTTGAAATATAAGATAAGATTAAAGTTCAAGTCTATATATTGGTCGCCGCAACTTGATGGCAGACCATAAATGAATTAGCAACTGATATATATGGGGGATGAGCAACCCTGGGAAACAGAGGTTACTCCAGAATTTAGATATTTGCTAGTTGACAGTTAATAAAAAGGGGGGCCAGTGCAGTGAAAAATCTGCCTTATTGTCCGAAACCACCATTTGCACTCTTCTCACACTCCACGGCGATAACAAGACTGTGCTTTTTCCTTGCAAGGCTCCTCAATCCTCAAGCTCCAAGCTGTCCCAATACCTGAAAATATTCAAGAAAAGGAAGCGAAGTACCAATTTCATTAACAAGATTATTAGCAAAATATATTACAAAATGTATTAACGTTGTGCGTTTATGTAATGGAGGTGGGTGGGAGGGTTTAAAAAATTTAGATTGCCAAACCGACATTTTTCCTGTAACCTCCTTGCAGACGATTTTCAAAGAAACCGAACCTCGATTTGGTTTTTCTATTTTAAGACAGTTTTAACCAATCACCAATCATGTGTTTAAGGAATACTAGAGCGAAAGCAACAACAGCCAACAACTATACTAGTCAGTCTTCCTTCGATAAAGGAATTTAATGCTGAATACATTAAATTCACTTATCTCAGAGAATGCTGAATAAAGACAAAGATCTAGATTGGCAGTATTTGGCCACAGCTTTATTATACAAGTACAATAATATATATATAAATAAATAAATAAATAGATAAATAAATAGATAAATAAATAAATATATATATTTGAAATATAAGATAAGATTAAAGTTCAAGTCTATATATTGGTCGCCGCAACTTGATGGCAGACCATAAATGAATTAGCAACTGATATATATGGGGGATGAGCAACCCTGGGAAACAGAGGTTACTCCAGAATTTAGATATTTGCTAGTTGACAGTTAATAAAAAGGGGGGCCAGTGCAGTGAAAAATCTGCCTTATTGTCCGAAACCACCATTTGCACTCTTCTCACACTCCACGGCGATAACAAGACTGTGCTTTTTCCTTGCAAGGCTCCTCAATCCTCAAGCTCCAAGCTGTCCCAATACCTGAAAATATTCAAGAAAAGGAAGCGAAGTACCAATTTCATTAACAAGATTATTAGCAAAATATATTACAAAATGTATTAACGTTGTGCGTTTATGTAATGGAGGTGGGTGGGAGGGTTTAAAAAATTTAGATTGCCAAACCGACATTTTTCCTGTAACCTCCTTGCAGACGATTTTCAAAGAAACCGAACCTCGATTTGGTTTTTCTATTTTAAGACAGTTTTAACCAATCACCAATCATGTGTTTAAGGAATACTAGAGCGAAAGCAACAACAGCCAACAACTATACTAGTCAGTCTTCCTTCGATAAAGGAATTTAATGCTGAATACATTAAATTCACTTATCTCAGAGAATGCTGAATAAAGACAAAGATCTAGATTGGCAGTATTTGGCCACAGCTTTATTATACAAGTACAATAATATATATATAAATAAATAAATAAATAGATAAATAAATAGATAAATAAATAAATATATATATTTGAAATATAAGATAAGATTAAAGTTCAAGTCTATATATTGGTCGCCGCAACTTGATGGCAGACCATAAATGAATTAGCAACTGATATATATGGGGGATGAGCAACCCTGGGAAACAGAGGTTACTCCAGAATTTAGATATTTGCTAGTTGACAGTTAATAAAAAGGGGGGCCAGTGCAGTGAAAAATCTGCCAAATTGACTGAAATGACAGATGCTCGTCATGTGTCGTTTCAGGCAACCGCCACAGAATGGGGGGGTTTGAACTGCACAGCTGTGCCAATACTGTTAAATATATATCTATTACTAATATATAACTGATATATAACTAATATATAATATAATGTATTTCTAGTATATATATGGCATATTTATATATATAAATAACAAATTGAAATTCAAATAGCACTGTTATATTCAATATAATATATTTCTAGTATATATATGGCATATCTACATCAATATAAATGTGAATAACAAATTGAAATAGCACATGAATGTCTGTGCTTGAATGTATATTCAAATTCAGAACTTCTAGTATACTTATGTTGTTGGTTTGAATGTTGTTGAACGCCACTTACAGCAATTTTTCAACTATATCATGGCGTTCAGTTTTTTATTGGGGGAGAAAGCCGGAGAGCATCCCGACCTACGGTGGGAAAACTTGCTCTAGTATATAAATTTAACTAAATAATTGCAAAACAGATATACAATTAGGAATTTTTAGTATGCATATGTCATAGTCAACTAAATAATTGCAGCATGTAGATTTGTCTAAATATTTGTTTATGTAAAAATTTCCAGCGACCAGAGCATAATAACATACAGAATTGCATTCTAACCAATACATTACCAAGATCATTCCGCCCAATATTTATCATAATAAATTTTTGGATGGTCTTCCAATTTAATACGAATTTTTAGTATGTATATGTCATAGTAATCTAAATAATTGCAGCATGTAGATTTGTCTAAATATTTGTTTATGTAACATTTTTTGGTCAATAACACGAACACAATTTGTCAAATTATTTAAAAATTTCCAGCGACCAGAGAATAATAACATCCAGAATTGCATTCTAACCAATACATTACCAAGATCTTTCCGCCCAATATTTATCATAATAAATTTTTGGAGGGTCTTCCAATTTAATAAAGGTTCCAATATAACCATTGAGTTAATGCATTCCTTATGATGTATAAGCAAACAAGGCAGAACTTGCGTTTCCTTGCAAGGCTCCTCAATTCACAAGCTCCAAGCTGACCCAATACCTGAAAATATTCGAGAAAAGGAAGCGAAGTACCAATTTCATTAACGATTTAGCAAAATATATTACAAGATGTTTGACCTGCCATACTTGTATAGCATTCGGAATCTGTAGTGTTTTGCTAATATGCATGTATATACTAGAATTAAAAGCAACAAACGTTTATAAAGATATAAAGTGTAAATTATGTGTAAACAGTTAAAATTTAGTTACATGAAGGGATTCTAATATAATTTTTGAAAAAACATTGGATTTCTGCATTCCAAGAGATTTTATATCTTCAGTTGACAATTATTTCCATGGAGGAATGTGTTGCCATACCAATGTGAAATTAGTCTTTGAATTAAACAGGTAGTCCGGTGCCAACTGCGTGTTGGATCAAGTCTGGGCCTCTAAAACGCAGAACTATAGACGCCCAGCTGGCGTGTGCCAAGAAATAAGATGTTAAATTATTTTGATAATAAAAATTGCCGGAGATACATGTAATTCATTTATTTTAACTGGCCATATCATAAATTGTTGCAAAAACAACGGTTACCATAAAAGAAATGTAAAATGAAACTGATGCCGGTAGTTCAATAAATTTTGTAACCAGTCTTAGTTAAGGTGGGTCCGGTATGACTGGTGCCTTTATTAACATAAATGGTTGCAGAAAATTAAGGTGTATTCATTCCTGTGAATACAGAACAATAATATATGTTAAAAGAAAATGTGGACAAAGTACAAATACGAATACAAATATTTACTAGCACAAACTCATGGTACAGTACATGTTAAGGCACAATTTAAAGGATCAATACAAAGTGTGTTATACAAATGTAATACAATTCTTTACATTAATTGTATTTATTATTATATTATATTATATAGTATACAGATGATATAACCAATTAAAATTACGTTTTATATGATACAACTTCTTCTTAATTCAAAGCATTCTAAAATAAATGTAGCAGTAAGTTTTAGACAAAATTCAGATTTGCTATTCAACAAAAAGCATAATAGGGATTTGTTAAAAGATTTGGGATTAAACTTTTGATTTTCTTAAGAAATGTACTTCTTATCAGCTTATAATGTTTGCAATGCAACAGAAAGTGTTCTTCATTTTCAATTTCTCCTGCATTGCAAACTAGACAGTTTCCATCTTTTCTATTTAGTTTTTGGTATCTTCCCTTTCCTATCATTAGATTATGAGCACTGAAACGCATTTTACAAAGAGCAGCCCTGTCTTTAGCTTTCTTTAAGATATCTAAATAGCGAGGTCTGCATCCCATTTAAAAACAAAAATTTTGAAAAAATTCTAGTTTTGGAGATGTGTCTATCTATAAGTGTATTTTGATTTTGGAGATTTTGATCATTTAATCTAATTTTTATTTGATTTAAGTATTGTTTAAGTGAGCTTAAATCATGAAAAACCTAAATTATTTAATACTGTTTTCAGTTTGATAAACCAATTGGTTGAGTGAACAGAATTTTCAAAATTAGTTTTTACTAAAGAATTTTCCGAGTCTATAATATATTCTAGATATTTGATGCTTGAGTACAGAATTTTAGTTTTTAAGGGAAGTCGACATAGTTCAGCTCGACATGCATCATTAGAAGCTTTGCAATGTACACCTAGAATTTCTTTTATAAATTAAGATGTAATTTTTCAAATGGTTCAGTATCTTTAAAGTTGGAGAAAATACCCCATATTTAACTGCAGTATGTGATAATGGGTAAAATTAGTGTATCAAAGAGTTTTTCTAATAATTTGCAAGGGTTATTTAATCCAATTAGCTTTTTAATTTTCAAAATATGCTCTTTGGCTTTTTCCATCAATGTGTTAATAGCTAGATTAAAGTTGCCATTACATTTTATTAAAATGCCTAGATAACAGTACTGAGATACTGTTTCTAGATATATAAATTTTTATATTTTAATTGGTTTAAAAAGGTTTTACCATTCGAATTAAATACTGCTACTTTGGATTTATCAGTATTTACATGTAAATGCCATATTGAACAGTATTCCTGCATGGCAATGAGACAGTTTTGCAACCCTTCCTTACTCTGAGATATTAGTACAATATCATCAGCATAAAGAAGAATGCTTACTCTAATACCACCCAAGACCACTGGGTAATATATGTTGTTTTCCAGTTTTTTTGTTATATCATCTATAAAAAAGTTAAGGAGAAGAGGACTCCAAACATCACCTTGTTTAACACCTCTTTCAGATATAAATGGCTCACTTAGATCATTTGAAAATTTAATTTTACATAGTATCAGTATACATGGAGTATATAATTTTAAATATTTCATTAGGAGTGTTATGTTTTAGCAGTTTATAAATAAAAACCTATTCTCCACACTGTGTCAAAGGCTTTTCTTAGGTCAGTGAAGGCTGCAAACACTTTGATTTTTCATTTTATAGTTATCTGTGATAGTTTTTAGAGTAAAAATGTGATCAGAAGTCCTGCACTTCTCTTTAAATCCTATTTGGTTCTTACTTATTAGAAAGTGATTATTCATAAATTCCAAAAGTCGATTGTATATAATCTTATTAAATAATTTTCCTAAGTTTGAGCTGATAGATATTCCCCTATAATTATTAGGGTCAAATCTATTACCTTTTTTATGTAATAAAACTAAATAGTTTTCATTCCAAGATTTAGGGAAGATACCATGTGAAAAAAATTTAAAAAGTTTGCAGAGTGGTTTAATTAATGCTGTGGTACTATTCTTCAGCATTTCATTAGAGATGAGGTCTGATGATGCACTTTTACCATTTTTAAGTAATTTAATTGCTTTTATCATCTCCTCACAGGTTATTTCATTGTTCGACTCACCTGAGACTGAGAAGTTAATATTTGATTTTAGGGTCTCAAATTCCTGAGTGATATTTTGTTGTTTATTACTATATGCAGTGTCAGCTTTATTTAGTTTTTTGTAAAATGATATGAATTCTTCATTTGGAATATCAGTGTCTTCAATTTGACCAGCTGATTCCCTTTCAAGTTTATTTATCATGTTCCAAAATACATTTGGATCTTAGCACAGTTGTTACTTAATTCAGAACAAATTTTGTTTTATATGACTTTTCTTCAAATTTGCAAAGATGTCTGTATTTTGATCTAAATGAATAGAATTTTTCCTATATTAATCTTTTCCAGGAAATTTATTTACAAGTTTTTCATAATTTTTTCTGTGTTCCTGAGATCTTTACATGAATCTGAGAACCAGTGTCTAGTTTTATTATATTATATTTTTTTTTTATATATATTTTTATTTTATTATTATTTTTTTTAAATGTTGCTGGAGGGTTTAACAATTTTAGCTGATTTTTTGGCATTTTCTTGTAAAATTGTGGTTAAGGAATCAGTAGACAAATTAATGTCATTAAATTTAGTTGTCATAAATGTATCAAGTTTTTGTTTACTTTCAATGCTGTTTATATTCTGGGAATACAGTTAGACTGATTCTTTTGTGGATATAAATTAACATGGAAGTGGTTCCAATGAATTTTGAAAGCTGCTCTTTACATGAAAATTTGTTAACAATGAACAACTAACATACAATGGTTTCATAAAGAAGTGAAATCATGTACCGTAAAATCAGCAAAAATATATCATTAGAAACAATAATCCACAACACTACATCCATTATATGTAACACAAAAGTGTATTTTCCTAATAAATCTCCAATTGTTCTACCATTTAGTATTTTTAATCCAGATTCTTGACACATATTCAAGAAGTTTACCACTTTTATCAATTGGTTTACTGTCAAAAAAAGCTGTGACCGTGATAGGAGGGAAGCAGGGCTTTATTCCTATTTTCATTTAAATAGAAATGCTTTACTCGTATTAATATGTCCATAACATAACATTATTATTATTATTGTTTAGGGGAAATATGAAACTAGAATTACAAGATATTGATAAAATGTCGGGAGCTCCACGATGCTTCCCGTTGTGCTAAAATTAAAGAAATTGTTAAACCATCCTGAAACCAAATAACATTTTTCGAGATTTCTGGGTTTGGAAGATAATTAAACAATTTTTTCTTCCAAAGAAGTGTTGTTGAATGGAAGATTAATAAGGATTAAAAATTTAGATTGCCAAACCGACATTTTTCCTGTCACCTCCTTGCAGACGATTTTCAAAAAAACCGAACCTCGATTTGGTTTTTCTATTTTAAGACAGGTTTAACCAATCACCAATCATGTGTTTAAGGAATACTAGAGCGAAAGCAACAACAGCCAACAACTATACTAGTCAGTCTTCCTTCGATAAAGGAATTTAATGCTGAATACATTAAATTCACTTATAAAACGTATGATCTAAATGCACTCATATTTGATTAATAACTGCTTTTTATGTCATATATTTCCATTGTTTAATAATTGAGCATTAATTTTTGTGTGTGGACATTTTATGTTGGGGTGACGTTGGAATGCCAACAGTTGGTCAAGTTACGATGGGCCAACGTTGGGTCGATGTTGGAAAGCCAACAGTTGGTCACGTTACGATGGGCCAACGTTGGGTCGATGTTGGAAAGTCAACAGTTGGTCAGGTTACGATGGGCCAACGTTGGGTCGATGTTGGAAAGCCAACAGTTGGTCACGTTACGATGGGCCAACGTGGGGTCGATGTTGGAAAGCCAACAGTTGGTCAGGTTACGATGGGCCAACGTTGGGTCGATGTTGGAAAGCCAACAGTTGGTCACGTTACGATGGGCCAACGTTGGGTCGATGTTGGAAAGCCAGCAGTTGGTCAGGTTACGATGGGCCAACGTTGGGTCGATGTTGGAAAGCCAACAGTTGGTCAGGTTACGATGGGCCAACGTTGGGTCAATGTTGGAAAGCCAACATTTGGTCACACTACGATGGGCCAACGTTAGAACGCCAACGCCTACCGTTTACCAACCATGCCAACAAATGGCCAACGTTGGGCCAACGTAGTGTTGCTATCTGGGTACAACACAAGAACTAAAGAATATTTGTTCATATTTAAAAGAATCTTATACACTAAGAGTTTGAGTTTTTTTAGTTTAAACATATTTTATTTGTACAATGAACAAACAGGATCAGACACAAGTAATACATACTTATGAAGTCTTCTCCGTTTAAAATATGATACAAGTAATATATGGACATGGTGACATAACATGAATTACATTCAATTATACAAAAAATAAAGAAAGAATCAATTATACAAAAACAAGGAAAGAATAAACAGAACAATGAATGGAAAAAGGATAAGGAATGAAAGAGGTGTAGAAGAATTGATGACGCTTCGTGTGTTGTTGTCGCTAGATAATATGGTTACTCTTTTACACAACAAGGAATCGTTTAGATTTCTTTATAAATTTATAAACATTAGTAAATATCATTTCATTTTCGTCTTGTAGAAGTTCATTTCTGCCGTTTAATAAGAGGTTTAAGTTGACTGCTATATTGTTTGGTAACCAGTTTAAGCCGTTAAATAAGTCTCTTCTCAGATCCGTATACTCTGTACATTCAAAGAAAAAATGATACTGGGTTTCTTGGCTGTTGCCACATTTACAGGAAGGGTTTGATATAATGTTAACAGTGTACAGATCATAGTTTAAGAAGGACGCATTACATCTCATCTGAGTTAGTATAATATTTAGTTTTCTTGGGCCAAAATAGTAATGAGGAGGTACATTGTTTTTAATACTGTTACATTTAAGAATCGATTTAAATTTTGAAACTGAATCTACATTTCTGATAGAGGAGTCTAGTTTGTTCCATTCACGTATTGTAGAGGGAATAAAAGAATCAATAGTTAGAGATAATCTACAGAATGGAACAATAATGTCTTCTCCGTTTCTTAGAGAATAGTCAGTTATACTTTGAATTGAGGGGGAATAAGTTCACATAAGTATGGAGGGGCAATCTTTTGGGTAATAGTATAAAACATTTGAAGTTTTCTTCTATTCCTTCTATCTTTTAAAGTCTCCCAACCTACTTCATAATAAATTCTTTCGGTTTTTGTAAATAAGGGTAACCCTGTGACAACAGTTGGTCACGTTACGATGGGCCAACGTTGGGTCGATGTTGGAAAGCCAACAGTTGGTCACGTTACGATGGGCCAACGTGGGGTCGATGTTGGAAAGCCAACAGTTGGTCAGGTTACGATGGGCCAACGTTGGGTCGATGTTGGAAAGCCAACAGTTGGTCACGTTACGATGGGCCAACGTTGGGTCGATGTTGGAAAGCCAACAGTTGGTCAGGTTACGATGGGCCAACGTTGGGTCAATGTTGGAAAGCCAACATTTGGTCACACTACGATGGGCCAACGTTAGAACGCCAACGCCTACCGTTTACCAACCATGCCAACAAATGGCCAACGTTGGGCCAACGTAGTGTTGCTATCTGGGTACAACACAAGAACTAAAGAATATTTGTTCATATTTAAAAGAATCTTATACACTAAGAAATTTACATCTTTAGAAAAAATATATGTGTATAATTATTCAAAAATAATTCTCATCATATTGTATAGCGAAATGCCACTAGTGTACATTGTCATACTATACAGAAACTTTATATATTTTCACAATTGATTATTTCATTATAATTATTGAATACATACCTATGGCACGCCGTTCTCGTCAAAAGTATGGTTCAAAATATCATCACAAATTACACACTCAAAATTTTAAATTACACACTCAAAATTAAAAATATGCACTCAAAATTTTAAATTTCACACTCAAAATTAAAATATGCACTCAAAATTTTACGAAAACACACTCAAAAGATAGAATGAAATTACACAAACTCAAAATTTTAATTCATGCACTCAAAACTGAAAATTACGCACTCAAATTTGTGCGCATTTTTATTTGCGCAAAACACATAAATATTCATAAAGATATAAATAAACAAGAAAAGATATG
Organism: Limnoperna fortunei; assembly: GCA_944474755.1. Lineage (NCBI taxonomy): Eukaryota > Metazoa > Mollusca > Bivalvia > Mytilida > Modiolidae > Limnoperna > Limnoperna fortunei. The sequence continues at coordinate 41,095,891 of OX104112.1, forward strand.
GTTGTAACCATATCGGGGAAACTCAATTAAAGTAATTGGAGGATTAAAACAAGAAGTCATTTTGTATTGTTATATCTGATAAATATCCTATAATGAAAATAGAAATTGTGTAATTAATACTATAACCAACAATAACAGTAAAGAATAAAAAGCTTCGCAGAGCGCAGCATGATACGACCGCAACATGTTGAACCTTAGTCCGAGAATCCTCTGCCGTCCAACGCTTTTATTTATTTTTTATTTTTTTTTTGCGTGAGACGCAAAAAAAAAAAAAATAAATAAATAATAAAAGCGTTGGACGGCAGAGGATTCTCGGACTAGTTGAACCTGTACGTTTGAGGCCCAATATGGAAAGTCAATTGCTTTTGACATATGCAGCCTTATAGTGGACTTAGTTAACATTTTTGGACATTTGAATTATTTAAAGTAAAAGAAAGATACAGGAAATTGAGACCTGTATTAAAAAAATGTAATTAAATAATTTATTTCAATATGATGCGACAACAACAAAATAACTGGAAAATTAAAAAGTGCATAAAACCAATAATAAGACAATGCTAAAGTAGAAACGTTTTCATCATTTAAATGTTCGACAGGAATTACAGATTCGTTATACCTTCCTCATCAAGTCGGTGTGCAATCTTTGTCCCAAATTATTAACATTCATGACATTTGTACCGTTTGTTAAATCTGCAATCCCAATTGAGCTAAAGGACTGGTTATCGTTTGTTTTAAAAATATTCTAAATTCTTAATACATTGATTTATGTGTTATTTTTATTTTGCAAAGATGTACATGTGAAAATCTTGTTTACTGTTATTCATCATGATGATCAGCTGCAGCAGCACAGGCAGCCATGGAATATTAACGGTTTACATCACGAAAATTGTTTAATACACCATTAAAACAGTAGCAAGAAATTTATTATTGTTGGACATATTTACAATGCGTTAATTATATAATTAAATTCAGATGAGAGCAGATTTAATGTGCATTTATGATAATAGTACGAAAATAGACAAAATCCCCGAGACAGAAATCGACTTTAATGGTTTTCGTGATTATCAGACAGAATTTTTACAAAATATTTGGAAGTTATAACAAGATTATGATATTGAATTATTACGTTTCAGTCAAACTGTAAAAAAACGTATATTTATAAAAATATTGCAATTTTTTGTCCCGAAGGTCGGTATTTTGGGTATGCCGAGATGTGAAGGGAGGTAACACAGGTCCGGCAACTTAATTAATTGACAAGTCATAGTAATTATTATTATGTAAAAATAAATAAAGAATAAATAAATAAATAAATAAATAAATAAATAAATAAATAAATAAATAAATAAATAAATAAATAAATAAATAAATAAATAAATAAATAAATAAATAAATAAATAAATAAATAAATAAATAAATAAATAAATAAATAAATAAATAAATAAATAAATAAATAAATAAATAAATAAATAAATAAATAAATATAGTGCCGCTGTGTCTTTTCCTATACTTGTAAATGAGGTACACATTGTTTAAGACCAAAGTACGTCACAACGTGCCCTTGCTATTGCGACAATTGAAGAAAAAAGAGTTATTCATGTTCCTGAAGCAAAGTAATTTCTCGTGGAAGGTTCGACTGCTGAGAAATATGCTGTCCAACTGTACCTCAAGAAAAATTTCAATGTCCGTCCATAGGTACATGTTTCCACATAATTTGCTGCCAAGATGAGCATCGGGCTCGCGATTCTGACGTAAAACGCATTTTGAACTTGTCGCAACTTCGGAAAAATGACAGAAAACAAACAAGAGGGAGGGTAGAACGTAACCTAGACCATGTGTTCCAGCTCCAGACTATCAAGAATTAATTTATATTTTCGACCCCAACCTGTATAAAAGCGGATGAAATAATTCCAACTTCAATTATGAAAAATACCAGCAAAACATCACCGGTCCCCAAGAAAAAAAGTTAAATTTGACAAAAAAAAGAACTCTCAGTAATTGCAGAAGAAAGATTTTGCATTGACTTCTCGTATCTTTAGTTTTCATATAGCTCTGTAAGATCTTGTGTTCCTGAAACCAATCAATACATGTTCCGCCTGAAACCAGCCCTAGGCAAATTTTAGCCACAAATTAAGAATTTCGATCCATTGAAAACCACCGAAAACTAAAAAAAAGTCGCAAACTCTATTAAAATTCATGTTTCACGTGTTAATGGACAGGGGAAAAATATTATTAATATAAAAAACCGAAAGTACAGCAAAAAGACAATGTCCTGGATTGCAGTGTATTTGCGCTAGTTTTCGCTACCGAGTTGCCCCGTGCGGGATCCGGGTGGCCAAAAGAATAGACCGCAGTCGCGCTAGCTTGTCGTAAAAGGCGACTAAATAGCGCCCAGTACCCTGACCGGCGTGTCAGGTCGGTTTGCCTAAAGACCGACTGGGATGTGTGCCCCAGGTGGTTGAATGGGGTACCCCTGGCAAGCTGGGGTTGTCAGGCCATAATACGGAAAACCTGACCGCAAACCATATTAGTGCACCGTGTTGGGAAAAATGCCACGTTCCTCGCACGTTAATGAACGCTGCTGTAGTATTCGCTATGAATAGGGATTTCGATCCCGCTACAGGAGGCTGAATTGCCCGACCCTATCCATCCTCCCATTTGCCAGTGGCAATCTAAAATCCTTGTGTCCCATCCCATTTTCATTCATCATCATTTCATGTTTAATTTTTCATCCATTTCATGTTCATCGCCTGAATATAGCTGAAATAATGCTGCTCGGGCGTTAAACACCATTAATCACTGGTGTTAAACTGATGATAGTAACGTACGTTACTACCATCCCAAGATGGCAGATGAAAAAACTGATAAGATCGTTTTTTGTTATTATTTTCGTTTCTTTCACATTTGAACCATCATTTTATTTGTAAGATTGAACATACACTTCTGAAGAATATGAGTATTTAGTTTTTTGTGTTTTACAATACTCGTATAGACAGATATTCGACCATGAAAATTTGGCAATGATGATAGTAACGACATTATTTAAATTACCAAGGACGGTAGTAACGGGAGAGAGAGATGGTAGTAACGACAATTGTTTTCCTTACTTAAAGATGTTTTGTCTTTTTGTTTTGTTTTGTTTGTTTGTTTTTTTTTGCGGGGTTAGCAATTGAACATTCAGCAGGCCCGGGATGAGATGAAAGTTATGTTGTTGTCAGTATAGGTCGATCTATAGTATAAATATTCTTAAAATTGACTGTGAAAGGTTATAAAGTGTAATATGTAACTAAACTAGAGGCTCTTAAGAGTCTGTATCGCTCACCTGACTTACAAAAAAACTTTTTAAGACAAGACCTTGCAAATTTTGATATTAAATGCTAAAGAGTTCACGTGAAGATGCTGTTTCTATGAATGTTGCCATGTTGAATTTACAATCAACAGTAGGAGTGTTTCTGAGAAGAAGCAGTTTTTATGTTTTTTCATAGGTTAGTATGTTAAGTGATGTTCCATAGTGGCAGCAATCTTGTATTTTGGATCGAAACAAAAAACTCAGCCAGTCAGAACGCATTTGCAGCTGTGGCAGCTATGTTGAATTTCCTATCGGCTCGAAACATACTTAAAATAATAAGATTACTATCTAAGATTCACTTCTGCCTTATTTGGTTAAATTGTGTAAAACTGAGTTTCAGAGAAGCCGTTTGTATGGTTTTCCCATAGAGGACCATCTAAGGTACATTTGTGCAATATTTCTGATCTAACTGCTAAGCGGTTTGTAAAAAGAAGATTTTTTGAAATTTCAGCCAATCAGAACCCATTAATTGCCCTGGAAGCCATGTTCAATTTGCAATTGTCTCAAAATACTCAAAATAATAAGATGAATATCCATTAATCATTTCTTCATAATTTGGCTTCATTGTGTGGAACAGTTTCAGAGAAGAAGTTGTTTGTATGTTTTTTTCCATAGGGTCCCATGTTAAACTATGTCTTGGATTTTGGATCGGAACAAAAAACTCAAACCTTGTAGAGGACCACATAAGGTACATTTCTGCTATATTTTAAATCAATCTGCCAAGCAGTTTATGAGAAGAAGATTTTTTGAATTTCAGCCAATCAGAACGCATTAATGGCCCTGGAAGCCATGTTCAATTTGCAATTGGCTGGAAAAACCCAAAATAATAAGATAATTATCCAACCTTCATTTCCTTATTAATTTAAATTGGCTTCATTGTGTGGAACAGTTTCAGAGAAGAAGTTGTTTATATGTTTTTCCCATAGGGTCCTATGTTAAACTATGTCCTGCGATGGCGGCCATCTTGGATTTTGGATCGGCACAAAAAACTCTAACTTTGTAGAGGACTATCTAAGGTACATTTCAAATCAATCTGCCAAGCAGTTTATGAGAAGAAGATTTTTGAATTTCAGCCAATCAGAACACATTAACGGCACTGGAAGCCATGTTGAATTTGCCTCAAAAAACCCAAAACAATAAGATAATTATGCAACCTACATTTCCTTATTAATTTGGCTTCATTGTGTGGAACAGTTTCATAGAAGAAGTTGTTTGTATGTTTTTCCCATAGGGTCCTATGTTAAACTATGTCCTGCGATGACGGCCATCTTGGATTTTGGATCGGAACAAAAAACTTAAACTTTGTAGAGGACCATCTATGGTACATTCTGCAATATTTCAAATCAATCTGCTAAGTAGTTTATGAGAAGAAGATTTTAGAATTTCAGGCAATCAGAACGCATTAATGGCCCTTGCAGCCATGTTTCATATTTGATCAGCACCAAAAAAACTCATAACCATAAACATTCCTGCCAAGTTTGGTTCCAATTGGCCAAGTGGTTGTGGAGAAGATTAAAATGTAAAAAGTTTACGGCCGACGACGACGACGGACGCAAAGTGATGAGAATAGCTCCCCCTGACCCTTTGGGTCAGGTGAGCTCAAAATGACATTTTAGACTAAGAACCTTATTCACGAAGCCTCCGTAAATTCCGCATGTGTGGAAGTCTTTACGGATCTTTTCTATATCTTTTACGAACGCTTACAGAAACTACGTCGTATTCACAAAACTTCCGTAAAGTTTAATATGGTTTCAGACTTTTAGCGAAAATTTACAGAATTAAAAATTTAATTATTAATGTCAATAAACATTACCTTAATATCTAATTAATAAATAATTGTATGTATGTATAACTGTTACAGATCTCGTTGAATGACAACATGCTCTAATTTTATAGTTAAAATTGTGTTGTTGTTCACTGAATGAACACAGTATTTTAGTTAATAAAACAAAAAGAAAGCACAACAACAAGGAATGTACTGTTTTAACTTATTTATTGCTGAACAATGCAGAATTAAATCGATAGATTATAACACAATGTTGCAGTGTTTTGCTGATTTCAAGAAGCTTGCTTTTGTGCAGCAATGACGTCATTTTCTGACGTTATTTATTCTATTAACGTAAGATACCAAATACATAATGGTCAGGTTCTATTCCGTTCTATTAGTCTTGTTTGTCTGCACTAGGAAAAAGGATAAAAGTCTTTATATTGTATGTACTTTTTCTCTGTTCTCAGTGTTTTCCTTTGTTTCTTAAATGTCATTTGCTAGTGTTTTGTTTTTCTTGATTATAAAAGGGTAACAATGTAAATGGTTTAAACGAGCTCCAACTCAAAAAACAGAATGTCCAAATGAAAGTTGTCTGTTCAAAGTTTCTCCCATGATAATTTATAATCCTGCCTGATTGAGTACACTATTTTGACCTCGTATAAATGGTGTGAAATTTATTACAATGAAAAATAATTAAGACTTTTATCTAGTGATGTAATAAAATTAGTTCAGCTTCATTCAGCAAATCGAATTGTTTGAATGGTGTTTTAACGCCACTTTCAGCAATTTTTCAGCTCAATGGCGGCATCCAGTTTTTATTGGGGGAGGAAGCGGGAGTACCCGGAAAGAACCCCCGACCTGCGGTAGCAGCAAATCGATGGTGAAAGACAAATAAAATTAGGCAATTAGGCATGGCATTACCATTTGGTATGTTATTAAAACCTTAATACTTCGACAAAAACTATTGGGTGATTTGATATTTGCTTTACTCCAGTGGGCAGTATCTCAACTATGTTCAGACTGTGACGAGAACAAATAATCAAATCAAAAAGGCTAGGACATAGGAATTTGACTTAGGCAATAAATAAATTACTTGATTCTTATTTTTTTTAATTTGAAGCAGCCGGATGCAAAAAATTGTACTAAACATATATGAAAATAAAGAATTATAACTACAAAATAGCGGGCGAACAGTGTTCTAGGAATTTGTTTTATTATGGCCTGAAGTTAATACGTTATTATTGTTTGTTTTTATCTTCGTTTGTTATTATTATTAACACTGTACTCCATACATGAAACCAAAATTAAACGAGAATCTACTTTATTAAAAAAAATTAATTTACCAGCTTATCTTATATTGGTCTAAAATTAGGAATTTATTCCAGGATTTTCGGTCATTCTCGGTTGGGTGGTTCCTGCAATAATCTCTGTTTGAATTCAAAAAGCAGTATTTTCTGTAAAACCCACGTTACCAGGTTGTTTAAAGTAAATATAAGTTACGAGAAAATTCCTGAAATTCAGGGCCAAATTAAGTGCAGTAAATGCTAGTTGTTTTAAATTGGTTTGGCGCGCCAAAAACAAGATTTAACGTTGGGTTATTTCTGAAATGATGTAATAGTGTATGTGACAATATGTTATCAGCAGAAGATTCTACTGGGCCCGGTTTCATAAAACATCTCAAATTTGAGGATTTCCTCAACTCGAAAATTTACCAATCAGATTGCTTGAAAATTCTAATTTGGGGAAAAACTAAGATATTTGAGGAAAATCTCAATTTGAGAAGTTTTATGAAACCAAGGCCAGAACATTTAACCACCTTCAAAAAAATTATCAATATTTAAGAATTTGGGGAAGTATTTTTTCTGTCTATAAATAAATCACGAGCACCTGGTGCACATTGAATAACCGCGTATTCATGGTATTGGTTTGTTTTACAGTGAACATCACGCCATAGGATATTATTTTGCTATTTTTATACACAGATAGAATATTACGGCTATTCCTTTAAGTAAAACATCAATTGCCGTTCGGTTCATTGTTATCAATAAACGCAATATTTGAATAAACTTACGCGTAAATCTCCAATAATAATGCGTGATTTTTCTAAATTAACGCGTAATTAATACTTACGCGTTAATAAAGTAATATATCGGGTAATTTTTTATTTGTTACCATTAATGCTTTATTTATTTACAGCCTGTTACAAACAACGAAATCTTCAAAGATGACTGCATGTATTTGTTAATTTTGTTTGAATAATGTTTAACGCCACTTTCAGCAATTTTTCAGCTATATCATGGCATTCAGTTTTTATTAGGGGGGGGGAAGCCGGAATAACTGGAGAGAACCCCCGATCTTCGGTAGGAAAACTGGCAATCCTTGTCAATTAAGATTGGAGTCGAGTACATCCTGCCCGCAGTGAGACTCGAACCCGCAACCTGTGTTGACAGACACGTGATCAATAGTAGACAAACTACCCTAACCACTCGGCCACCGAGTCCCTTGACTGCATGTAGGCATTTACATGGATACTAGTTTTCTGCAACGGCTTCAAGAAACAGTTGATTATAGTTTCAGAATAAGCGAATCAGATACATAAGACGATGGCTTAAGGACTTTTAAAGGAAAGAAAACAAAATTGTATGGCTACCACTCAAATTTCGGCGATTTTTACTTTATTTATGTAAACGGAGTGAACTTGCTAATATATGCACCCCGCCATAAGTTAAGCAACAACTAAAATTTTTTTTCATAATTTAAAAAATCTGAATGAATATTAACTTTGAGTTATTTATGTACTAAAGCCATCATTCGAGCACAGGAAAGTTACTTTAATTAACTCCTCAGGTAAATCTTTAAATAGCAAAACCAGTTTGTCATACAGTAGTCGAGCATGCCTAAAGCCTTGTTTTCCTTAAAGATTTAGTGTTCATCTCCTGGTCTTTTTCGACTTCATCTTTACATTTTTACAATGCCTAGATGGAAATTTAGTGAAGCTGAGAAGTGGCAGATCGTCGGAATGCGTAATAGTGGACAGAGCATGCGTCAGATAGCACAAAACTTTGGCATTCACTTTAGTATTGTATCCCGGCTACTGAAACGTCATCGAGATAATGGAACTATCCAGGAACGTCCTTGGTCAGGTCGACCACTAAAAACATCTGAAAAGGAGGATAGAGCACTCGTTCGTGTAGCCAAACGCCAACCGTTTGCCACTGCAAGATATCTTCGTGACGATTGGAATATTGCAACCAGAGTCGCCGTTTGAACAGTTAACAGGTTCCTAAACAATGCAAGGTTGAGAGCTCGTCGTCCCTTGAAACGTCAACTGTTGACACAGAGACATTGCCAAGCACGTTTAGAGTGGGCATGATATCTCCGCCATTGGAATGTTCGAAGCTGTAGACAACGAGGCACTGCTTACAGCCAGAACAACATCCTAGGCACTACAGTGTTTGGCGGTGGTGGTGTTACAGTGTTGGGATCGGGCTTTTCGTACGACTGTAAACTGAATCTGCATGTGGTTGATGGGACAATGACAATGACAATGACGTCATTAAAGCTATTATTGTGCCACATTTTGACAATCTTGCACTTGGTAACAGACCCATCTTTTTGGATGACAACGCAAGACCTCACCTAGCTGCAATTGTACGTGATGTTATCGAAAGGGAAGCTATTGAGCATCTTCCATGGCCATCTATGTCACCTGATATGAATCCAGTTGAACATTTGTGGGATATCATTGGCCGTAAAATCAATAACAGAGCACCTGCTTGTAAAAATGTCCAAGAACTACGTGTTGCCATTCAAAATGAATGGCAGAATTTACCACATGCTACACTTCGTCCTTAAGTCAACAGCATGAGGAGGAGAGTTAATGAACTGTACCGGAAGCGTGGTGGTTACAGGACTTACTGAGTATTTTTTGCATTTAACATATTCTTTCACTGAAAGTTGACCTGTGATGATGTGTTTACTTTCAGTTCATGAAATTGAAGTATGCAATCAAACTTATTTTTTGACTAATGAAAGTTATATTTGCCCTGTTTTTTGTATCTTTGCCGAAATTCGTGGTCATACGTTATCGCAATTTTTTACGATTTTGTGACATTTTGTAATTTACCATTTTGCTACCTTTGAATGATACTAGTCCTTAAGCCGTCACATTGTGTGTCTGCAACAATAATCAAAGGTTTCTTAAACATGTTGAATCCGTTGCAGAAATCTATCTCTGTCTCCATGAAAACGCCTACTTTGAAGATTTCATGATTTGTAACAGCCTGTTTCATTGGCCTTTAAAATTACGCGTAATACATTAAAAAAAATTAAATAAAAATTACGCATATATTACTGTATTAACGCGTATAAAGTAGTATTCACGCGTTAATTTTGAAAACTCACGAGTTATAATCGGAGATAACAATGACGAGTGACTTTTTAGTTTTTATGTGTAAATTTATTTTACGCGTAATTATATCGCGCCAATGACACGAACGACCATTGATAGTAAAACGTTAACCTGTTATTGTGTGAGAAAATGTTAAGAAATACTGACATTATGATGAAGTATAAAGTATAAAGTAGTATTCACGCGTTAATTTTGAAAACTCACGAGTTATTATCGGAGATTTACGTTTAAGTTTATACAAATAATGTGTTAATTGATAACAATGACGAGTGACTTTTTAGTTTTTATGTGTAAATTTATTTTACGCGTAATTATATCGCGCCAATGACACGAACGACCATTGATAGTAAAACGTTAACCTGTTATTGTGTGAGAAAATGTTAAGAAATACTGACATTATGATGATTATATATATATATATATATATATATATATATATATATATATATATATATATATATATATATATATATATATATATATATATATATATATATATATATATATATATATATATATATATATATATATATATATATATATATATATATATATATATATATATATATATATATATATGAACTTCTCGTTACTATCATCACATAAGGTGCAAAGTCGGACGTTACTATCATTAATCACTGACGTTACTATCATCATTGACAATTTTTTCTAGTCGAATATCTGGCAATAGTAGCATTGTACAACACAAAATACTTAATACTAATATTCTTCGGAAGTGTAGGCTCAATCTTACAAATAAAATGGTGGTTAAAACGCGAAAGAATCAAACATAAAGACAAAAAACGATCTTAGCAGTTTTTTCATCTGCCATCTTGGGATGGTAGTAACGTACGTTACTATCATCAGTTTAACACCAGTGATTAATCAATCAATCAATCGCTACCGAGTTTTGCTTCTTTGCTTCTTTGGCTATAATGGACGGAGTGGGGTCGTCCTCGACAATCACAGCATGCGTGTGCATTTGTTCGAACACTTAGTATATAATAAGTTTGTAATCACCATTTCCAAAAAGAAAAGTTTAACATCAAAATTATAGTTAGCAGATATCAACAATACCCATAGAGCTAGACTGCAAACTTATTGTCGTCTACCGAATTTGTACGATGATATGGCAAGTGCGACACATGTGGAGATTTTTTTTCCATTTGCGCTGCTTGAATTTTCCTTCAACAACAGTAACCCGTTTCTTTGCCCGTCATGCATCAACAAGTGTTAAAAATATTAACATTAATTTACACAGATCTGTTAAGGATGTATTGGTTTTAATTGTTAAGATTTAATTTTTGCAATAGTTATGAAACCTAAACGTTGCGGTTTTTTTTCTTAGATTTACACAAGACAAAAGACAAAAAGCTTTTTTTCATCGTCAGTAGCAATGTTTAAACAAGGAACACAAGCTCTGCCAACGTATGTAATAAAAACAGATATGTAAAACTCCAAACAAAGGATAACAATAGAATAAATTTTAAGGTAATAATCATAAATGTATTATTAATTTTATTATTATTATTATTATTATTATTATTATTATTATTATTATTATTATTATTATTATTATTATTATTATTATTATTACTATAAATCTGTTCGTTTAGCAAATGCTTATCTCCATGTTTTACCGGACAATAGTTACCTCCCCTCACATCTCGGCATACCCGAAATACCGACCTACGGGACAAAAAATTGCAATATTTTCATAAATATACGTTTTATTACATTTTTACTTAAACATAATAATTCAATATCAGAACCTTATTATATCTTTCAAATATTTTGTGAAAATGTCAAATAACTAAGTAATTAATTAAAATCGATTTCTGTCTCGGGGATTTCGTCTCGGGTTCGGCTTCGGGCTACCCGAAATACCTACCACCATTCCGGAAGTTAAACAGACGAATTCGGTGTTTAGTTAACGATCGGATTTATACTGTAACATTGTAACGCGAAGGTGTGACACTATGAAAGGACAACAACAGATTCTCTTTTTGACGGTTATTTTAATTCTAGTGAAAAAGAAATATTACTGCATATCGTCTGCACATGATGTACATGTAGATCCTACCAAAGTTATTGTTTTCGGACCTGGTCTCGACGCAAGAATTACATTGCCAGTTCGATATTTTTTTATACAGCCTACAGATGGCAGTAATCAGAAGTAAGTACAGTTGTTTCTTTAGCCGCAAAACAAGTCTACCGCAAAATAGAAACTATAGTTATACACGTGAGAAGCTAGCGCTGAAAGGGTCATTGTCGACCTGGGTACTATATCAGCGTACCCAGGGTACTTAAAATTTGAGAAATGGTACCCAGGGTACTGTCGCCTTACATAAACGTACCCAGTGTGGTAAGTATCGCGAGATTACGTTCATTTCCTTACTGTATTTGGTCCACAACTGTAAATAGAAGAGTGGCGGTTTGTTACAGTTTACAGTTAAGTTTGTTTTGATTATGTGCATGTTTATGAACACTGTTGAAAAATAATGGATTTGATTCAACAATATTGGTCTGGGTACGTTTATGTTAAGCGACAGTACCCTGGGTACCATTTCTCAAATTTTAAGTACCCTGGGTACGCTGATATAGTACCCAGGTCGACAATGACCCCTTCAGCGAAGCTAGCGTGTAGGATGAAATTGATTTGGTACATATAGTATATTATTTTGACAACACCAAAGACTTGTCGGTTTCACAATGAGTGACTGAGTATAGTTTATCACTTTTATATCTCGAGTTATTTCTACAAAATAATTCTACGATTTGTGAAATCTATTTCTGTAATGATAAAATGAAAATTTTAATTTGCATGGCAAATTTTGTAGCACAGGTTATGTTGAATTTTCACTTGTCATATATTCTCTTTGAAAGTGATGTCATAATTTATATTTCATATCTCTTGTTCGTATCGCTTTGTTGCCCATTAGGCCAAAAAAAAAATGTGTGTTTCCGGTTACCCGACCCTACCTATTTTTCTTGAAACTTACAAGCTTTACACAGTTATTATAGATAAAGGTAAAAATTAAATTACTAATTTAACAAACACGATTCCCCCCAAAAAAAAAAAATAAAAAAAAAAAAAAAACCGACCCTACCTACCTATTTTATAATCTATGTAACCGGAAACACACATATTTTTTTGTTTGGCCTTAATATCGTATACGCCTTTTTCCAAGTCGCTCAAGAAATAGATAAATAACATAAGAACAATTATAAGAGAAATGTAATTATATGTCTCTGCCAACACCTTTCAAAAAATACTAAAAACAGAAAATCTGGTTTTTTTTAATATGAATGGAATGTTTTGTAAATTTGTAAATTGTGTTTTATAAATTTTCAGTTACAAAGTTCACACTTAAATATGTTTCTTCTCAACAAGTCCCACCTTAAAATACCATTTCTTTAACCAAGGGTAAGGGTGATATATGCTGTTCAGAGAGCAGAAGTTGATTTCACACATATTCATAAGTGTAGATTTTGTTGTAAGCACTTTGGATGTATTTTACACTTAGGACTTTTTGTGAGAAACACTGCAGTTCAAGCCATTTAAATGGCATAAGCAATTATATTCCCACTGTAGGTCATGGTGCACTAACAGAATTGACTGCAGTTGATGTTATTTGGTAATATTACACTATTTAGTTGAAACTGTATTTATACTGTGTTTCTAAATATTTTTGTATACATCTTTCTCAGTCATGTATGACAACTTTCATGACACATCCTTATGAATAAAGCTTCTAAAATTCTTTTAGTTTATACCCATAAATACATGGATGGATGATTAGACTAAATGAAAAAAGTTAGCATACAGAAATTTATACAAAAAGATTGCAATATTATACAATTAATGACTTTGATATAGGTTGCTATCAGGATTTATCAGCCAGAGAAAATGTAATATTCACTGAGCCGCTAGGAGATGTGAATATCCATTTTTGAGGGCTGATAAATCCTGATAGCAACCGTATATATATCAAAGTGATTAATTGTTTTATTACATGAATAAAACCACAATCTCCCTTGATCAGAAAAACAGAGGATGCCTTTTCTACTGGAGCACCATACTACATTTTGTAATTGTTGTTACCCCTAATATATTTTTTATTTAATACTGCATTTTGATATCAGTTACAAAGAGTATAAATTAATCAACATATCGCAGAGTCGATGTTTCTCCCATTTGTTGTTGTCACTCATGATGTACTATTTATACAATCAATTTGATTGGACGAAAGAATTTGTTAAGACGGCTATTCTGATTGGCTAAAACATAAAAACCAGGTCGATATCATATTCCGCTTGACTGCTATGCAGCAGAATCGTGCAGCGTACAAATATTTTATGTAATTTTAGCAGTACTGTTGCGATTTATCGTGACCCAAAAGATGTTTTTAGACCAATAAAAAACACGTAAAATTCTATTTATGTAATAAAATGAATTATTTGTATTGGAAAAGTCAAATAATTTTATGAACTATTTATAAAATAAAATACAATTCAGCAAACTTACATGTATCAATTATCTTATGATTAATTAATTAAAAAAATAATTTTTCTATACTGTCCTTAATTCCTTGAATGTTTTTAATATATTTTATGTACTGTGTTCTTTTTTATAGCATTACAGTATCAGTTGGTGACAAGGCATTTGATGTGACAGTAACACAGACTTCTGGAGAACATGTCAGGGCCTGGGTACAAGTACTTGACACACACACTGGCAGTTACATTGTTCGCTTCAGGCTGTACCAGTCCTACTCTGACATCACTATTAATATCAAATGGGAGGGTAAACATGTTTCAAAGTCACCATATCATCTTTCAGGTTTGTTTCATTGAATTTAATATTTCTGCTAAATATGTGATGCTCCACTTTTGATTTTTAAACTGTGTTAAAAAAAATTTAATTTGTAAATTATCTGCAAAATAATTCATTATCTTAATTCATCAACCAATCAATCAACAGCAATAACTATATATTTATGTATTTTTTAAATATAAATGTAATGTGCTTTTGGACACTTGTAAGCATTAATAACACACAATTATCTATCAAATATTTAGTAACCTGTTTGTCAAACAATACTAAATATTGAGAACACAGCAGTTTAGATCTGTTTTCTTCAAAGCTCTTTCTCAAGTACTAATAATAGCTGGATATTTAAATGACAGCTATTCATGCATGACCCAGGTACTTTATAAACATGAATGTACTAGTAATCGCAATCTTATATAACAAAATCATAAACCATTTATGGTGATTATTAGTTCAGATCAATGATAATTTGCTGGTCATACTTGTACCTGTATTGTTTTGATTCATTCTGTAGGTGTGGGAGTGAGTACATAGGGAGGCTCAGGTGCTAGTAACTCAAAATAGTTCTAATGCCAGGAGTAAGTGAATATTTGTTGCTTGGGCAAGTGAAACTGTAAATTTGTTATGTCTGGTTACTTGACCTGAACTTTACAAAAAATCCTTATTAAAAGTCTTTGTTTTCTTCTTTTGAAGGTATAATGAAAAGATAAACTAAATAATTAAAATTCATTATAAATAAAATGCCACCTGAAAATAAAGCAACTTCCGAATGTTAAACCGCTAACCCCCCCCCCCCCCCCCCCAAATTTTTCCTTGATTTATTAATACAATCAGGACATTTCTGGTATAGGGATCTATTTGCACTTTAACATGTGTTGTTGCCAGCTATACCCCTATGTTTTTTATGTTCAATAATATCTCCTAATAAAGATCATTAAAATTATATCCCTTGAAATGGTTACTAAATGTTCTTGATAGCCAGCTAGCAAAAAATTTCCAGCAGAACTCAAACCTTATTTATACATTTATAATTAGATTTACATGGAAAATATCTTGCAGAAGTTAACAATCAGAAGCTTTCATATGACATAATGTCCAACAGCCTTGGAGTATTGTATGTGAATCTTCAATGATGCAATAATTACATGTATTGTGGATCAAAAATGATTTATCCCAAATTAATAATTAGTTTTCTAATTTGGGACTAAAAATCATAACGTTCTTTCACTGTTGTTGAGAATAATAATACATTTACTTCATTAAATTTACAATTTATTGCAATAAATTAATTACAAGTAATATTTTTGATAATGTTGTGGAATAATAAAAATTTCTATGATTGTTTGAAAATATTGTGTTTCATGATGGTTCATTCAAAGCAATAAGAGTCAATAGGTAAATGATTAATTCTCACTTTTTCTTTTTGAATATTTTTAATTTTTAAAAATTAAGGAGTGATCCTTATCTTTTGTTTGGTTTATTTAAGATAACTTTAATGATGTTTAACACACTTTTAAGTTACCCAATAAATTTATTATAAAAATCTTATAGAACCACATACATAGATATTGATAATATTTAACTTGCGTGTACATGCATGTGTAACATAGCCTCTCCCCACCCCTCCAAATTCTTCAAATTATAAGATGAGCATATTTTAATTGCAACACTGATTATAAATTATCTTAATTTTTGGGATTTCATGAGATGTAACAACTGGTTATACTAGTAGTATGTTAAGTCAGGTGGGGGAGGGGGAGCAATAAAATCACGAAAAATATGGTACAATTTTGTTTAATTAATTTTCTATTGCTTTCAACATACATCCCTGAAACAACTTAGAGAGATTGCACACGTACTAGTATTGAAGCTGTGGACCAGCTATTATGGAATTGTTCAAGAAGTATTTCTCCAATTATTCAGACTTCAAAACATTCATTTTTGGTCCTGCCAAAAAAAATTTGTGGACACATAGACTTTCGGTCTGTGTTAATCTATTTGTCCACTTGTCTGTCCATTGAATTTCAGGTTTAAATTTGGGTTGAAGCTTATTTTTATGGGGATGACTTCTTTTCACAATGCAACATGACAAGATTTCTTACTGGAAAATTCTACAGGGCTGTGCCAAAAATTTTATGAATTGAGTGAATTTAGAAAAAGGGGGTGTTTACAAATATGTGCCAAAAGTTACATCATTGTCACTATGAGACACATTTTTCTTGTTCAGCAAATATACAGAAGATGGTACCTGTTGACCTATAGTTTCAGACCCAGATGATTACATGTAGATGATTCAGATCTCTAAAACTGTACAGAATGATTGCACAAATATTGAAGTTATTCACTTGGCTTGCTATGATGGAATTTTTCAAGAACTTTTATTCCATTTTTTGGAACCTGAAAAATTGTCAGCATTTTTCAATATATTTTACAGAAGACTGTACCTATTTTGTGTAATCAACTTCTCTCACAGTTTGTGCAATAGATCCCTGAAACTTCACAGAAAGATTGCAATCATATTGAAGTTGTAATCTGTAATTGGTGTTTTTATACAAGGA
The DNA here is from genome assembly GCA_944474755.1 of Limnoperna fortunei. Classification (NCBI taxonomy): domain Eukaryota; kingdom Metazoa; phylum Mollusca; class Bivalvia; order Mytilida; family Modiolidae; genus Limnoperna; species Limnoperna fortunei. The sequence continues at coordinate 41,112,808 of OX104112.1, forward strand.
ATTGTTTTCCAAATTTCTCAACACTTAGTTATTTTTCAGTCAATTTTATATATAAGTTGGTAGTTGGTACAGCTTTTTTATAATCATCTTATCCAATAGTTTTTTGCACAGGCCCTGAAAAGCAATCTTTTACAAAATGCAAATAATTCCCCATTTATTAAGGCACATGATTAGCAACCCGGACATTATTTCAGACTTTTGCTATTTGTATTGTGTTGTATAACACCACTATAAAAATTGGCTTGTTTTAGATTAGTTCAGTTTAGTAAATCTTGTGTCCAATATCAAAATTTGTTTTGTTACAGTTACCATGGTTACAAAATAGTCTTTAATCAATTTTACTAATACTAGTACTAGTACATATTAGTTTCAGGTGCCCCTTAACAAATGTTTAGAATGTTCATGTACAAGAATTCTCTGTCTGTAAGACCTTTTGTGATTCATATCTACTAGTACATGTACAGGGATTTTCCTGCCTTTATTTTGAGGCCGATATTCGGCCAAGTTCCCAACGGCAAAAAACCCTATTTTTTCCCAATTATGAAAGTGAAAATTCCCAATTCAGAAGGTTTGTTGTCAAAAAATTAATTCAATCATGCTGAGCCGAAATATTTCAAAGATCATCAAAATCGCAAACATTGGTTTATTATTACGTATACTGTTCCTGGTATCTTGCTTTATAACAATATGTATATTCCGGTACAATATATAAAAAACACCTTTGATTTTGAAAGTCGCAGAACTTTGTTCAATAATATGAATGATAATTGTATGGCGCAAATAACACAAATTACTTTATATTTACGAATAAGGATGACCCTGCAGTAACGTTCAAAATGGCATTACACAACACGAAATACTAACCATTATCAGTATTTAACCGATTCTTTCATTAGATTACGAACTAAAAGCCTACGGAATGCACATTTTTAGAGTTTAGTGTATCTGATTTAGTTCTTATCCAGTCATTTATTAAGACCACAGAACAAACGAGAGTGAGAGTGAAAGTAAAATGCAATTCAGTTTCTAATCAATTCCACCAAGATTCCTAAAAATTTGTCTCTGTAAGTATGATGTCAGCACAGTTGGCTACATATGTAAATTTTGGTAACTTCATAAAAACTTATTTGTATTTGTCAGTTTTGGGGTCAGGCTTATAGATTCCATCTTGTCATTAATGACTAATTAACAGACAAGAAACATTTTCATTACAAGCATTGATGTTTAAAAGCAATGTTTTTACTTTATTCATATTTAAGACTTTTCCCAATTGTGGCGTTTACGTCGGAATTTTCCTAATTAACAGGGGCCCAGGCCCCATTTGAAAAAGCTAGGAAAATCCCTGATGTACATTGTATCTGTGGTATATGAAAGCCAATACACAGAGCTTGTTTTAATGTTCTTCTATTCCCAATTCGAATAAATTTGGTTGTGTTCTGTATTTGCGATCCTTTTTCGGCAGTGTGGTGAAAAGAGAAATTAAACATCTTATTTATTTTGCTTTCTTTACATTTTTGGTAACAGCACCACTGATAGGTCTTAAGCCAAAACATGTGTCAGCATACATGTAAATTGCTCGCATTCCCTAATAGTAAAGTAAATGATTGACTGTAAACTGTACCATCATTGTTTTGTAGGCATGGTATATCATGAAAAATGCTACTGTCCCATTAGCAGAATTGACAAATGGTTTGAAGTTATGGGATGTTTAGAACGCTACCATCAGATTGATGAAGACCTAGACATATTCCATATTGTTGATCTGGACAAAGTAGCTGAGGAGGCAGTAAGCAGATTCAGTAACAGAGGCCTGCATAGTCTGAGTCATTACAGAATTATTGATAATAAAGTAAGAGTTAATGCGCACAGAATTGTTAATAATGCTAGTAATATTGATAAAAACTGTTGTGTATTAGTGTCCATAAGGAATCACAGTTAATTTCAGCCAGTTGTCTTATTTGTCATTTATGTAAGATTCAGGCATCTCTACACAAATCATTTCTTGTGTTTTCACTAAAAAGAACAAGTTTCTGTGTGCTTCCTTTCTCATCATTTTGAGTCCTAGATTAGTTTTTAGGGAGAAAGGAATATATGTTATTTGCTTCAATGTTTTATCACTGTTTGCTAATTGACTTATTTGCATAAAGGGACAAAAAGAAAAAAAGTTATGGATATAAATATGAGTATAATACTCCAGGCCTAGTGCTAGAGTATCATCCTGGACAGGGCCATTAAAATACAGCACAATACAAATTCTTGCCAAAATGCATGCACTGCATCTAAAATGAAATAAATTTGTGTTCCCCCTCCCCTTAACAAAGCATTAGAAGGAGATTGTTTTGCTCTTTAACTGCTCATCCTTACTGCAGCACTTTGTGGATGCATCTCCTTTGAAAATGCTTGAAAGATTGTATTGATATTTACTAGGATGTGTAGATGTGCATAATTTACCAGGGACTTTTAAGCATTACAATCACGTGGGCACATATTCTCTGAAACTGTTCTGTGGATTGCTTTGATATGTAAAAAAAATAATAGGATTACCTGTAAGTATTGTGTTGTGAACATGTATACTCTTGCTTCATTTTGGTATGCCAAATTTTTTAGGGTTTATGGGACTATGACCATTTTAGCAATATTAAACAATATTGAAAGCAAATTTAATTGAGCACTATACTAAAGTTTGATGTTAAAGTTACTAAGCGCTTTCCTTAAATGGCAAAATTTTCCATTTTGTCCTGTAACTTGAAAACTATAGCAGCTAGATTGAAACTGTAAATTTCATAAATGATCAGCAATAAAGGCCCTACAATATCACTTGATTGGTCTTAAATTGTCAGACAACTTATAGGAGTTATTGACCTTAAATGACAATTTTTTACAAAATTTTCCGTTTTTGCTCTGTAACGTGAAAACTATAACAGCTAGAGTAAAACTGTAAATAGCAAAAATGATCAGCAATAAAAGCCCTACAATTCACTTTATTGATCTGAAATTGTCAGATGACTCCTTATAGGAGTTATTGACCTTAAATGGCGATTTTTATGAAATTTTCTGTTTTTGTCCTGTAAATTAAAAACTATAGCAGCTAGATTGAAACTGTAAATTGCACAAATGATCAGCAATAAGGCCCTACAATTCACTTGATTGGTCTGAAATTGTTAGACAACTCCTTATATTAGTTATAGCCCATAAATGGCAATTTTTTTAATGAAAATTCTGTTTTTGTCCTGTAACTTAAAAACTGTAACAGCTAGAGTGAAACTGTTAATAGCAAAAATGATCAGCAATACAAGCCCTACAAATTCACGATATAAGTCTGAAATTGTCAGATGACTCCTTATAGGAGTTATTGCCCTTAAATTGCAATTTTTTATGAAATTTTTTTTTGTCCTGTAACTTAAAAACCATAACAGCTAGAGTGAAATTATACATAGCAAAAATGATCAGCAATAAAAGCCCTACAATTCAATTAATGGTCTGAAATTGTTAGATGACTCCTTATAGGGATTATTGCCCTTAAATGACAATTTTTTAATGAAATTTTCCATTTTTGTCCTGTAATTTGAAAACTATAGCAGCTAGATTGAAACTGTAAATTGCTCAAATGATTAGCAATAGAAGCCCTACAAATGATTGCTTAGTCCAAAATTGCAAGATGACTCTTTATAGGAGTTATTACCCTTTAATTATGAATTTGGGCAAATGAACAGTTTTTGTATTATAAATTAGTCTATAACACACCTAGAGTACAACTGTAAATTTCTAAATTTCCATGAAGGACAATGCCTACAAACCATTTATTTTCAGAAATTATCTGATGGCACCTTTTAGCAGGTTTAGGAGTTATCATACTTAACTAAAATTTTTGAAGAAATGTTTAGTTTTTGCACAGTAACTTAAAAGCTATAACAACTAGACTGAAACTGTTTATTTCAAAAATTTAAATATAGTTGAAGTCATTTGGGTTCCAGGTGAGCGATTACAGGCTCCTGGGAGCCTCTAGTTTTTATAAATGAAAAAATTCAGTCACATTGACATAATGATTAGTATGTCAAAGACTTTGGCCCATTGTAGCTAATTTAAATTAGATTTTACACTTCAAAACTAAACATTATCCTTGTAACCATGAACAAGCTGTGTAGCCTAAGGAAAACTTTAATATTATTGCAATAAAATCAAAATTGATTCAAAATTTGTGTTAAAAATAAAATTATAATTCATGTATATGAAAAAATTCATTTTTGTCTCGCCTGGCGAGACATATGTATGGGAATCCGGCGGTGGGGGCGGCGGCATAAACACTTGACATCTTGCTTCATATCTTTGTAAGCCCAAGCCCTAGGTCCATCAAATTTGGTCCAGAGGTAGCTTATGATGAGTACTTGCCAGTCAGTCACCTGTCACCTGACCTTGACCTCAATTTCACGGTCCAGTGACTACGTTAAAGTTTTTGGGTTACGACAGTTCCTCTGTAACTACGCATGGTAGGATGACAATATTTGGTGTATAGGTTGCTGATGACTAGTACATGACTGTCTGGTAGGTGTCACCTGACCTTGACCTCAATTTCACCGTCCAGTGACTACGTTAAAATTTTTGGGTTACGACAGTTCCTCTGTAACTACGCATGGTAGGATGTCAATATTTGGTGTATAGGTTGCTGATGACTAGTACATGACTGTCTGGTAGGTGTCACCTGACCTTGACCTCAATTTCACGGTCCAGCGACTACATTAAAGTTTTGGGTTACGACAGTTCCTCTTTTACTACGCATGGTAGGATGACAATATTTGGTGTATAGGTTGCTAATGACTAGTACATGACTGTCTGGTAGGTGTCACCTGACCTTGACCTCAATTTCACGGTCCAGCGACTACGTTAAAGTTTTTGGGTTACAACAGTTCCTCTGTAACTACGCATGGTAGGATGACAATATTTGGTGTATAGGTTGCTGATGAACAGTACATGACTGTCTGGTAGGTGTCACCTGACCTTGACCTCAATTTCACGGTCCAGCGACTACGTTAAAGTTTTGGGGTTACGACAGTTCCTCTGTAACTACGCATGGTAGGATGACAATATTTGGTGTATAGGTTGCTGATGACTAGTACATGACTGTCTGGTAAGTGTCACCTGACCTTGACCTCAATTTCACGGTCCAGCGACTACGTTAAAGTTTTTGGGTTACGACATTTCCTCTGTAACTATGCATGGTAGGATGACAATATTTGGTGTATAGGTTGCTGATGACTAGTACATGACTGTCTGGTAAGTGTCACCTGACCTTGACCTCAATTTCACCGTCCAGCGACTAGGGTAAAGTTTTTGGGTTACGACAGTTCCTCTGTAACTACACATGGTAGGATGACAATATTTGGTGTATAGGTTGCTGATGAATAGTACATGACTGTCTGGTAGGTTCCACCTGACCTTGACCTCAATTTCATGGTCCAGCGACTATGTTAAAGTTTTTGGGTTACAGCTGTTCCCCTGTAACTATGCAGGGTATGGTGACAATATTTTGTATACAGACTGCTTCTGATATTTAATGCTATTTACGTAATGCTTATGATGAAATTTATTTTCGTTACTGATGCGGAATGCAGGTGAGACATTTTTCTGTGTCCACACTTGTTAATTTGTCCATGAAGTTTTTCGCTGACAGACGACTATGTACATTCAAATATAAATGTGATATAAAAGGCCAATAAATATATTGGTTTAGAAACTGTATCTTTTCCCTCGTGACACTATCAGTGGTTGGTTTAGATACTGTATTTCATTCTTTTGAACCAGTATCAGTGGGTATTTGCCTACAACAATTTTTTATTTGACATCCATTCAATTATTGTTACTTTAATAGTTATCTACTGTGACAATTAGATACATGTATGAATTATATGCTTTCTTTAATCTATCAATAGATAAAACATTTTATTGATTGAGAACATGCATGCTGATTATAACCTTCACATTTTTGGCCGTGCTGTATGAAAATTGCACATGTCTTGAAGTTCTTTACCTGCTACATATGTATTATGGAATTGTTCCAGGATTTTTTTCCTAATTTTCCAGCCTTTGGGAACTTAGTCATTTTTCAAAACATTCGCAGAAGACGGTACCTATTTTGTGTAATCAACTTCTCCGACAGTTTTCAAACCAGATCTCTGAAACTTCACAGAAAGATTGCACATGTATTGAAGTTGTGCACCTGCTATTATGGAATTGTTCCAGGATTTTTTTCCTAATTTTCCAGCCTTGGGAACTTAGTCATTTTTCAGAACATTTTCAGAAGATGGTACCTATTTTGTGAAATCAACTTCTCCCACAGTTTTCAACCCAGATCTCTGAAACTATACAAAAAAATCACATGTATTGAAGTTTTGCACCTGCTATTATGGAATTATTCAAGGATTTTGTTTCTAATTTTCCAGACATGGGAAGTAACTTAGTCATTTTTTAGACATTTGCAGAAGACAGTACCTATTTTGTATAATCAACTTGTTCGTCATTTTTTCACACAGACCTAAAATCTTTTTTTTTTCAACAAATTGTAAACCATTCCCTATTTATTAAGACACATGGATTTGCAACCCGTCATTTTAGACTTTTGCGATTTTTATAATTTTTATAAGCTAATGTTTAAGAATCATAAAACAGTCAATATTTCTATTACACAAGTTCATTGAAATCTATAATGTTCACAACTTTTAGTGAAATGTTTTCTTTTGTTATATATTGAAAAAAAAACCAAATTTTTAAAATAATTTTAAATCACCAAGAATAAAAAAACAGCTGTTGTTTTCATTATTGTACTGAAAAAAAACACTGCCATTATGCATTGCTTTTGTTTAATGAAATACATTTAAGTATTTACCATTATTAAATTTTTGTAAAACAATAACCTTTAACCGAAGGGTCATGTGAGCTATTGCCATCACTTGGCGTCGTCCGTCGTTATTGTCTTTAACTTTTCTTTTAAAATCTTCTCCAAAACCACTGAAGGGATTGCTTTGAAACTTTGCACACATCATCAGTAAAATGTCCTCTACCAAATTTGCACAAATAATGGCCTCAGACCAACCAACATGGCCACCATGGCTAAAAATAGAACATAGGGGTGAAAATACAGTTTTTGGCTTATAGTTCAAAAAGTATAACACATACAGACAAAACGAAGACCCTCCTACTTCAGCATTAAAAGCTCTACAAAACAATCCATTGGGTCAAAGTTGTATGATGATTCCTTTTAGGAAGTATTGCCCTTTAATTGTTGAAATTGATGATTTTTGCCATTTTTGCCTCACTCTTTAAAATTATCAGAACTAGAAAAAATTTGGCATTGCTTAATTGTTCTGTTTTATGAGAGCTACAAAAATAGCTGAAGAGTCAAGATTATCGGATTAATCGGTTTTAATTGATTTTTACAATCTTCTCTTCTGAAACCACTGAAAGTACTGCTTTGAATCTTTGTACACATTATCTGTCAAATGTCCTCAACCAAGTATGCACAAACCATGGCCGCAGATTAACCAACAAGGCTGCTATGGCTAAAAATAACACAGAGGGGGGGTCAAAATACAGTTTTTGGCTTATAGTTCAAAAAGTATAACAGATACAGGAAAACCATAGAGACATGCCTTCATCAGCATCAAAAGCTTTACGAAACACTCCATTGGGTCAAAGTACTCCTTATAGGAGTTATTGCCCTTTAGTTGTCAAAATTAATTTTTTTTTATTTTTGCCTCAAAGTCATGAAAAGTATTAGAACTAGAGAAAAAGTTAGCATTGCTTAATTGTTCTGCTCTATCAGGGTTACAAAAATGACTTATGGTCAAGATTGTCCGATGAACTGTTTAGGAATTATTGTCCTTGAAAATTTTTTCAATCAATTTTAATTGATTTAAAAAAATCCTCTTTAACCAGTGAAAGGACTGCTTTGAAACATTGCACACATATCTTTAGGATGTCCTCTACCAAAATTGTGCAAATCATGACAGCTGACTACCTACATGGCTACATTGGCTTTAAATAGAAAAGGGGGTGGGGGGTTCAAGAGAGTTTTGGCTGATAGTTAAATAAGTATGAAAGGAACAGCAAATTTGAAGTGAACCTCCCTTCTCCCTCTAAGCATCCAAAGCTCCTCCTTATAGGAGTTATTTCCCTTAAAAGGTCAAAATTAATGACTTTTGCAGAAGTGGTGGGCAATTCCTTATAGAAAAGAAAAGCTGGATGAATAAGGGTTGTTTGGTTTCAGGTTCAGGTGAGCGATACAGGCTCCTGGGAGCCAGTTAATAAAGATAATAAGCATGATTTTTCATGGAACATATTTTCCTGGCACTTTGTATACATGACACCTAACAGGTAAGAAAAAATCAGTGGGATAAATGGGAATACCTTATAATCAAAAGTTGGATAAATGGGAATTCGAAAGACACCTTTTTTTCCTGAGAACAATTACATAGAGAAGTATGTTTAGTTGCTGGACACAAATTTCATTTTGACACAGAATGTCAGCAGAGATGTCTCTAATGGTGCAACATCCATGTCTTTTGTTTGCTTTTCTTTTGTAAATCAAATAGATCTTTTTTCTAATGTTTACTTTTCTACATGGGAAAGCCAACTGATTCTCCATTTACACTATAGCTATGAACACATCTTTTATGTAAGTAAAAGGGTTAAAAAAACAGCAATATGTATGTATATGGGTTTATACATATGTATGTATCACTGACCAATCAAATTCCATGGATAATATTAAAAAGAGACACCTTAGAGCAGAACAAGGGTTGCTCAATAGGTTTCAACTCCTAACTGTAATTTTTTAACATGTATGTGCATCTGGGAAATATAAAGCTAGAAACAGATCTGAACATTGTAAAGAAACACCCAAATTAACAAAAAAAAACACAACAAAAACTGAGCAAACAGCAAATATCGCAAACAAAAAGACATGCTCAAAGTTAATATTTTACGAAAGTATATGGAAAACCTAATTCCTCACCAGAAGCACCAGGATCCAAACATAGTACATGTAAAGCCATAAATGTATATTTTTTGGAAAGAACATTTTGTAAACCCATATCTTACTGCTTTTGAAGTCAAAAGGGTTGGCATGTTGTTTTTTTTTTTGTTTTTTCCTATAGCCAGGATTTTACAATTTCCCTACAACACCACAAGGCCATGTTTATTGATGGAAGAAGGCAGAGTACCCAGAGATAACCCCCGACCTTTAGTAGGAAAACTGGCAATCCTTTTCAATTAAGAGTCCACCCTGCCCGTTGTGAGACCTGAAACAGCAACCTAGGGGGTGTTGACAAAACACCTGATCAATAGTAGACAAACTACCTTGACCACTATATTTACAGTGATTTTGTTGGAATTTTTCAAAACTGCCCCTGCCTTTTTTATTGGGAAAATATGGATTATTTTATGAGAATTGGCAAAATTGAAAAAAAGCTTTCTTTGTATAACATCTTGAGTTTTAGGTAAAATTTTCTAATCTTATGAAGAACTGAGAGGAAAATAAATAACAAACTATAGATACATGTACAAATCATATAGCAAGCTAATTACATATCATATACCATTTTTCTGCTTCAAATTTTATCTTTTGGGAAATTTTAATCCTCATTTGGGAAAAATTTAAGCCATTTTTTGAACATTTTGGGGACTTTCTCTAGGGAAAAAGGCCTTATTTCGGAGGTAAATATAGGCAAATAGAATCACTATATTTAGGATCATCTTCGCTAGCAAAGGGTTATGATCAGGTCCCCCCTCTTGAAGAGAGGGGGGACCTGATCGTAACCCTTGGCTAGCGAAGATGAATTAGGATGTGAAAGTTGCTTATTTACATCATTCTTGTAATAGAGCTTGACCACTACACTAATCAGTAGGACATCACCTTTTGGTCTCATCAGTGACTAAAGTCATTGGCATTGATACACACATGTGTGTATGTATTGGTTTTCAGCATCTGCCATTTTGCTTATATCTTTGAAAGCTTAAGCAATAGGTTCATCAAATTATATGTCACCAGTACAATGAATAGATGCTTATACAATGCAATAAAAGTGATTAAAGCCCCCAAAATCCTAAAACACTCCCTTTCATTGGTAGCTTATGATAAGTACTTTTCAGGTAAAAGCATTTCCCTGTCTCAACAAATAAACAAATAAACCAAGGTACAAGCATTTTCCTGTCTCTAATGAACACGAATAACCCCAGGTAAAAGCATTTCATTTTCCTGTCTCTAATGAACACACAAATTACCCCAGGTACAAGCATTTTCCTGTCTCTAATGAACACAAATAACCCCAGGTACAAGCATTTCCCTGTCTTTTAAGTATACAAATTACACCAGGTACAACCATTTACCTGTCTCTAATGAATTACTAGAGGTACAAGCATTTTCTTGTCTATAGAAATACCCCAGGTAAAAGCATTTCCCTGACTCTAAAGAACACAAATTACCCCAGGTAAAAGCATTTCCTTGTCTCTAATGAAAACAAATTACCCCAGGTACAATCACTTTCTTGTCTCTAATAAATTTCCCAAGGTACAAGCATTTCCCTGTATATTATGAACACCCAGATACAAGCAGTAACCTGTCTCTTACAGTACGCCCAGAGTGTGTGGTCACTCAAACACTCAAATTAGAGACATTTCTCGGTGTTACACGGTGTATCACCGAAATTTTCTCGGAGAATCACAGTGTTTCAGAGTGTTGTTATCTATCACCACCTTAAAATTAATCCCCTTGATGTACCGACTTTCATGTGTAACACGGTGTGACACTGTGTTTTTCGGATTTTCAGGGTGTAGAAAATATATTGTATTGATTGTTTATTGCAAGCAAAGAACAAACTAATGTCTTGCTTTTCTCATTAATACCTGTACAAAATTAAATGTCTTCAATCTTCGAACTTCACGATTTTTCTTTTCAACTTTTGTTTTGCGCATGTAGAAATAACTTGTCGGTCTTTATCTATATTTAAAAATTAATTATAAATAATTAGCAACTTTAGTGGTTTCAACAACGTTAACAATTTGATTTATTGCAATCCTGGAAGTCTGTGGAGAGTGAGCTGTGCTAGTACAATTCACAGTTAGCTTCTTTCACTTCGTGACTTTATGCAAATCGTGCGCATGCCTGGAAACCAATTTTTATTTATTTCTATTTCGGTCAGCATTGTATTTTCAAAACTATTTTACATGAAAAAGATTTTTTTTTCAAACAGAACTTACCTTTTTTTTATATTTTGGCAATAATGAAGTTAAATGTAAAGCTTTTATCCTGAATTATACTTTATGCAAAGCACACGGTTTAACAGGTCAGTTGTGTATTTATGTATGGTTACACACTCGAATTTCGTCCATACTCGAATTTCTGCTATTTCCTTTCATTCAGCAATGTAAACAATGAACCCAAGGCTAAATTACTTTGAAAATATCGTGCATTTATTGCTCTAACCAAATGACTTCTAAATAATAAAATATAGTGCGTTTCAACGAAATTAATGTCCGTTTAACCGACACACTTTCATAGCCGAAATTCAGGTGTACTAGTATACATGTTACACGTGGCTTTAGTCTAGAGTAGGGAGAAAAATACTTTAAGTGTATGCCTACTGTCAATTTTTTGGACAAACGAAACTTAATTCGCATATTATTTCAGTGAAAACATAATGAAACTAGAATGATAAAAACAACAATCATCGTTATACCGATAACAGTTACTTGGCACATTAACCAATCGATCTATTTTTATCTCTAATTTGGGTCAAATTCGGGTTAAAAAAATTGACATTTTTTATGTGTATATGGAAAATGTTTTAAATGAAACCTATTTTTATTTCATGGTTTTCGTACATTAAAGATGTAAATGTATATTTGACCTCGATTACTTTCTGCTGACTGCATGGATTTATTTTTGTCACGTGCACGTGCACCTTGTCTAGAGAAAACGTTAACATTAGTGTATTGCCGGCAAAAAACCGAATTGATATGATGTATATGAAATAATAAGGACAAAACACATCATCACTGGTATATCGTTTGTTGTTACTTGAACTAAGGACTGTAAAGTCTTATTCTTTAATTACCGTATATCAAGTTGTTCTTAAAAATCAGTTCTAGTGCAAGTTCAGATTTATTTACGAAAATTATTTAAAAAATTTTAAAGTTCTAAATTCTTCATGTTGACATGACTTTACCAGTCTATAGCTGTTGGTAATGCAAGAGTGACTAACAACAAATTGAATAAACAATTATTTTTTGCAATTTGGGGGTAGAGATAAGCTGTGGGTGATTTTGAGTGTCTACACTCGAAATTTTCGGTGTAACTCCGTGAAACACTCTACACTGTGTAGAGTGTTTGAGTGACCATACACTCTGGGCGTACTGTATGAACACAAATTATCCCAGATACAAGCAGTTACCTGTCTAATGAACCCAAATCAGAACAGGTACAAGCATTTCCTTGTCTCTAATGAACACAAATTACCCCAGATACAAGCATTTCCCTGTTTCTAATGAACACAAATCACAACAGGTACAAGCATTTCTCTGTCTCTAATGAACACAAATTAACCAGGTACAATCATTTTCTTGTCTCTGAAAAATTTCCCCGGGTACAAACATTTCCCTGTATCTAATGAACACAAATTACCCCAGATACAAGCAGTTACCTGTCGAATGAACACAAATCACACCAGATACAAACATTTCCCTGTCTATAATGAACACAAATTACCCCCAGATACAAGCAGTTCCCTGTCTCTAATGAACACAAATTACCGCAGATAGAAGTATTTACCTGTCTAATGAACACAAATCACACCAGATACAAACATTTCCCTGTCTCTAATGAACACAAATTACCCCCAGATACAAGCAGTTCCCTGTCTCTAATGAACACAAATTACCCCAGATACAAGCAGTTCCCTGTCTCTAATGAACACAAATCCCCCCAGATACAAGCATTTCATTGTTATTTTTTCAGTTGTTGTCAATTTATATATGAAAACAATAACGTTGTCTGATGTATCAGTCTTTTTTTAATCATTTAAATTACTTTAAATTTTTCTTGGATCAAGGTTTTATAGTTCATAAATCTGAACAAGAGGTTTACAAATACCAACTATATAAACATTTTAATTTGATAAAATTAAAATGTCATGAAGCTAATTATTTCTTGTAAAAATATGTTAGAACTATAATATGATAGCAATTCTAAATTTTAATTGATACATACATCTACATGTCATAATTTTTGACAGATTTATAGAAAGACTTATGGAGAGCATGTTGGTTTTAAGATGTTCAGTGATGCCATCTTGTTGTCTTTGACGAGAAAGGTATTTATACATTATATTATAGGGTTATTGCATAAATATTATACAATTAATGACTTGATATAGGTCGCTATCAGGATTTATCAGCCAGAGAAATGTAATATTCACCGAGCCGCTAGGCGAGGTGAATATACATTTTGAGGGCTGATAAATCCTGATAGGGACCGTACATCAAAGTCATTAAGTGTTTTATTACATGAATAAAACCACCATCTGCCTTGATCAGAAAAACTGAGGATGTATATTCTATTGGAGTGCCTGCTGTAATTGTTGTAATGCTAGTTACCCTTAATATGTTTTATTTAATACTGCATTTTGATATAAATTTGCTGATAATCCTGAAATTCCAGTTTCAAATATTGAGAAGAGTATAATTGAATGAATATATCGCAGAACCGACGTTTCTCCCATTTGTTGTTGACACGCACGATGTATGTATAGCTGACGTCATTGAATTGTGTACAATTAATACAATCGATTTGATTGGACGACTGAATTTATTAAGACGGCTATTCTGATTTGCTAAAACATAAAAACCAGGTCGATATCGGATTCCGCTTGACTACTATGCAGCGGAATCATACAGCGTACAAACATTTTATGTAATTTTAGTACTGTTGCGATTTATCGTGACCCGAAAGTTGTTTTTTGACCAATCAAAACCACGCAAAATTCTATTCATGTAATAATATAGGGTTATTGCATGAATATTGGGAAATATTGTCCAGAGCAAGATGCTATATTGCATAAGCTTGCGAGTGCAATATAGCATCTTGCGAGGGACAATATTCATGCAATAACCCTTTTATTATATAGTAATAATTTTTAGGTGCTTTAAAGTGATAATTCGTTATCTTTCGTATTTTGTAATATTTTACTAGGTCCAATATTATCATATTTTCACTTGGTCAATATTACAGATATATTTTGATGCAGATGTACATCAAATAAAAAAAGGGGGCCTCGGTGGCCGAGTGGTCAAGGTAGTTCGTTTACTATTGATCACGTGGTCTGTCAACAATGAGATTGCGGGTTCGATTCTCACTGCAGGCAGGGTGTACTCGACTCCAATCTTAATTGACAAGGATTGCCAGTTTTCCTACCGCAGGTCGGGGGTTCTCTCCGGGTACTCCGGCTTCCTCCCCCAATAAAAACTGGACGGCATGAAATAGCTGAAAAATTGCTGAAAGTGGCGTTAAAACACCATTCAAACAATTCAAACAAACAAATAAAAAAAAGATTTTTTTTCAGTTGTGTGGTTTTGTTTGTTGTATCTTATTGTTGTGAATATACATTATGAATGTATATTTATTTCTTCCTGTGTATGGTTTTATCATAGGATTTTACTTTTCTGTCAATTTCTGCTGTATTATTAGTATCAAACTGCACATGTACCTTTATTTTTGTGTGTATTTTGGTTTGGCTTTTGTTGTTGCTGAATAAGTATTGTTTTTTGTGTTGTTTTTGTTTTTTAAGGGTCTAGGTTGGTACTGTTTGTGTTTTCTTATTAAAATGTGTTTGTTATTATGTATTTTATTTTGGAAACAATATCATTTTTCGAATTCTAATATTATATTCCTAAAAATATCACTGTTCTTATTGGGTTATTATATTCAGAAATATCTTATTGTTCTAATTCTGTTATTATAGTCTGTAAATATTGCTTTTCAAATTCTGTGTTTTTATGTTAATTATATTTTGTAATTTTAGATTTAAAAAAAAAGAATAAAAAAGGTAAAAACAATAACAATATTTCATATATTTAACATCTGAACAAAAACATCAACATATAACAATTATTCATTCAGTATTGGGAACTGTCAGACTCAATTGGCAGAATTTTCTTATATTTCCTTCGAGGTTCACCAGGATCAAATGATAGCTCTAGGCGAGATATTTCAGGAACATTAAAGTTAATGTTAAAAGTGCAGTTGTTTAGAACTGATCCTTGTCCAAATAAGTCATTTAAGTAAGATAAATTGTACGATGATTTCGGTTTCTCTGGTTGATAAGAGTCATGTGGTCCTGGCTTGGTACTTATGGCTGTGTTGAAATTATTTGATCCAACTTGAGGCTCACTAGTAATTGTTGATGGTTTCTTAAGAACAATTTCATTATTTTGATTTTTGACTGGTTCAACAGATGATTTTGCACCTGTTAAAACATTAGGCACATTATCATCGTCAGAGAGTCCATCGTCGTACGCTTCTATTGAACTTGTACTCTTATGCCCTGTAATGTGTTGAACCTTGTCTCGTGCAACACCAGCTCTACGAAGTGTTTTCACAGTGGTTTTTCTAACACTATGATTTGTCTTCCTATCCAAACCACATTCTTCTGCTGCCATTGGCATTAGATTTGCTAAAGTGTTCTGGCCCATAGGCCGTGGAAAGTACAATATGTTTGAATCAATTTGTGTCCATGGAATACAAGTCAAATATGGCGTGTCAGCATCCAAAGCTTTTTCTGGGCGACGTTCTAAATAAATTTGTAGAGTTCCTAAGGGTCGTGTTCTGTGTTGTTACTATATAATCTAGGTTTTACTTTCCTGTTTTCCTTTCCGGTGCCATCACGTGTTTTCGTAATTCTTTCGGAATATTCTAGATACTCCCTGCCATTTACAGGATCTTTCTTTAATAAAATATCTCCCAACATGAGTTGACGGTGCTCGTGCCTACCTCGCAATCCAAAACACTTGGTAAAATAATACCACAGGGAAAATATCAATGTTCTAGGACTACTATCTCCAAGCTGACCCGTTTCCAACATTAAGTTTTCCTCCTCTGCACTTATTGCTTTAAAAGCATTTGGTTTTTGTCCTTTTCCAAGTTTCCTTTTTTTGCAGACAAAGCCCTTGTTGAAAAATCAAACACTTTTTCCCTCAATGAGTGTGGGTATTCAGTAAGTGTCTTTCTATGCTGGCACGAATAGAGTCAATAGACCCTGGCTCATACTCTGATCCGTTTTCTTTTTTTAACATTTACATAAAAATCTGCCAAATAAGTATCTAGATCCTTTGCTGGTATTTCTTCCAGTGCTCTAAATTCTTGTTTGGAAATGAGTCACCTGTACACAATATTCAAGTCCCGTTTAGTACAGTTTACTGTTGCTTTTTTTTCTGTTGGTCAATAAATTCTTTTACTTTAGTTTTATCCACAATCCAATGTAATTCCATATGTTCTTCTGATTGTTTACTTTCATGTGGCTCCACCGATTCTTCCCCGGAGAGTAGATTATTTATTTCAAATTCAGCCATGTTTGTTTACTAAACCCTTAGTGTGTCCATGGTAACGACAGTGAAAAATATGTTCGGAACACATCTGTACTTTTCCCGGAAATAACATTAAAGATCGAGACACGGTGTAAAATATGAAAATATATTGCACTTTATTCCTATATGAAATCAAATGGGGAAACATTATTACTATATAATGATGCGAAATATTGTCCCAAGCAAGATGCTATATTGCACAAGCTTTCAAGTGGAATATTACATCTTGCGAGGCACAATATTTCCCAATTTAAATTTAAATGCAATAACCCTTTTATTATATAGTAATAATTTTTGGGTGTTTTAAATGATAATATTCATTATCTTTGCTATTTTGTAATATTATATTAGGTCCAATATTATCATATTTTCACTTGGTCAAAATTTTGTTTTGTACAGTTTACAGTCAATTTTTTCTTTCGTTGGTTTATGAATTCTTTAACGTAACTTTTCATGACAATGGAATTTACTTCCATTTGTTCAGTTTCAAGCAGTTCTGCTAATTCTCCCTTGAGAGCAGACCCTGTATGTCATTTTCGGACATGTTTGTTTATCAAACGACAGTAAAAATATAAAAGCAGATGTTCAGAACACATCTGTACTTTTCCCAGTAATTACATAAAAGTCAGAGATGCAGTGTAAAATATGAAAATATATTGCACGTTATTCCTATATGAAATCAAATGGTGAAAAATTATTGCTATATAATAAATTGGTATATTACATATTTAGAGTTATGTACTTATTGTTATAATGAAGTATGTATAGAAAATGATTCTTGTCCTTATACTGAAATTTAAAATGAGCACTATACCATAAATTTTAATACAAATTAAGGAAAGATTTTGTGTTATTAAACTTCCAAACAATTAATAATTAATAACACTGTTGCTTACTTTCTATGAAGAATATTCTTATTCCTAATTGGCAGATATGGGGTGCCCTTTTTAATGTAAAGGAGGCACCCGTCAGATTATAATACAAAAAACCTGGTGAGAAAAATGTTTGTGTGCCACATTCGTTGCTTACTTAAGGATCTCTTTAGTAGATTTTAAAATTATTCACTTTGTAGTGGCAGCCAAATTCCCGATTCCAAACAAGTCCTGTCTATCACATTCCCAAATACATGTGTTGTTTGTTTGCTGGATATAGCTAAAATATGACTCATATGTAAGTCAATCAAGTGGAACCCCTGACAGACTCCTTTACATGATTTAAATGTATTTTATTTTACACTACTTAATTAACACATGAAAACTTCAATATTTTAGGTAAAATTACCAGACTTTGAGATGTTTGTTAATTTGGGTGATTGGCCATTAGAACAACGAAGTAAGGAAGAAAGCCCTCTTCCTATTTTCTCCTGGTGTGGATCAGAAAACACCAGAGATATCATAATGCCTACATATGATATTACAGAGTCCACTATTGAGATGATGTCAAGGTAAGGATTAGGAAGGAAATCAGAGTAGCTATTGCTATCATTGTGTAACTATGTTGTCTTTGCAAGAAGGAGGCTCTCCCTACATATTCCTCATTTTGTCTTAATGGCTCAATGAAGTTTACAATGTCGTTACAATACCTTTTTGATTGTAATGTTGTACAGTTAATTACATCATTTATTCCTCATTTTTAGCTCACCTGACCCGAGGGGTCATGTCAGCTATTGCCTATTGCCAGTTTTTTGCTTATAGTTCAAAAAGTATAACAGATACAGGAAAAACGAAGAGACCTTCCTTCTTCAGCATCTAAAGCTCTACAAAACACTCCATTGGGTCAAAGTTGTATGATGACTCCTTGTAGGAGTTATTGCCCTTTAATTGTCAAAATTGATGATTTTTGCCATTTTTGCCTCAAAATCTTGAAAATTATTAGAACTAGAGAAAGAGTTAGCATTGCTTAATTGTTCTGCTCTATGAGGGCTACAAAAATGACTTGTCAAGATTGTCTGATTAAGCGTTTAAGAGTTATTCCCCTTGAACTGTTTTTTTTTAATCGGTTTTAATTGATTTTTAGCTCACCTGACCCGAAGGTCATGTGAGCTATTGCCATCACTTGGCGTCCATCGTCGTCCATCGTCGTTAACTTTTCTTCCAAAATCTTCTCCTCCAAAACCACTGAAGGGATTGCTTTGAAACTTTGCATACATCATCAGTAAAATGCCCTCTTCCAAATTTGCCCAAATCATGGCCTCAGACCAACCAATATGGCCGCCATGGCTAAAAATAGAACAGAGGGGTCAAAATACAGTTTTTTGCTTATAGTTCAAAAAGTATAACAGATACAGGAAAACCGAAGAGACATTCCTTCTTCAGCATCTAAAGCTCTACAAAACACTCCATTGGGTCAAAGTTGTATGATGACTCCTTGTAGAAGTTATTGCCCTTTAATTGTCAAAATTGATGATTTTTTTCCATTTTCGCCTCAAAATCTTGAAAATTATTAGAACTAGAGAAAAAGTTAGCATTGCTTAATTGTTCTGCTCTATGAGGGCTACAAAAATGACTAAGGGTCAAGATTGTCTGATTAACCGTTTAAGAGTTATTCCCCTTGAACTGTTTTTTTAAACGGTTTTAATTGATTTTTTTTAAATCTTCTCCTCTGAAACAACTGAAAGTACTGCTTTAAAACTTTGTACACATCATCTGTCAAATGTCCTCAACCAAGTTTGCACCTACCATGGCTGCAGATTAACCAACAAGGCCACCATGGCTAAAAATAGGATGGGGGGGGGGGGCGGTAAAATACAGTTTTTGGCTTATATTTAAAAAAGTGTAACAGATACAGGAAAACCAAAGAGACATGCCTTCATCTGCATCAAAAGCTCTACGAAACACTCCATTGGGTTGAAGTTGTATGATGACTCCTTATAGGAGTTATTGCCCGTTAATTGTCGAAATTGATTATTTTTGACATTTTTGCCTCAAAATCTTGAACATTATTAGAACTAGAAAAAAAGTAAGCATTGCTTAATTGTTCTGCTCTATGAGGGCTACAAAAATGTCTTAGGGTCAAGATTGTCTGATGAACCGTTTAGGAATTATTCTCCTTGAACATTTTTTTAATCAATTTTACTTGATTTTAAAACATCTTCTCCTCATAAACCAATGAAAGGACTGCTTTGAAACATTGCACACATTATCTTTAGGATGGCCTCTACCAAAATTGTGCAAATCATGACACCTGACTACCTACATAGCTACATTGGATTAAAATAGAAAAAATGAAGGAAAGGGGGGGGGGGGGGGGGGGGGGGTTGAGAGAGTTTTCGACTGATAGTTAAAAAAGTATAACAGGTACAGCAAATTTGAAGTGAACCTCCCTTCTCCCTCTAACCATCAAAAGATCCTCCTTATAGGAGTTATTTCCCTTAAAAGGTCAATATTAATGATTTTTGCAGAAGTGTTGGGCAATTCCTTATAGCAAAGAAAAGCTGGATAAAAAAGGGTTGTTTGGTTTCAGGTTCAGGTGAGCGATACAGGCTCCTGGGAGCCTCTAGTTTAAAATCTTCTCCTCTGAAACAACTGAAAGTACTGCTTTGAAACTTTGTACACATCATCTGTCAAATGTCCTCAACCAAGTTTGCACCAACCATGGCTGCAGATTAACCAACATGGCCACCATGGCTAAAAATAGGATGGGGGGGGGGGCGGTAAAATACAGTTTTTGGCTTATATTTAAAAAAGTGTAACAGATACAGGAAAACCAAAGAGACATGCCTTCATCTGCATCAAAAGCTCTAAGAAACACTCCATTGGGTTGAAGTTGTATGATGACTCCTTATAGGAGTTATTGCCCGTTAATTGTCGAAATTGATTATTTTTGACATTTTTGCCTCAAAATCTTGAAAATTATTAGAACTAGAAAAAAAGTAAGCATTGCTTAATTGTTCTGCTCTATGAGGGCTACAAAAATGTCTTAGGGTCAAGATTGTCTGATGAACCGTTTAGGAATTATTCTCCTTGAACATTTTTTTAATCAATTTTACTTGATTTTAAAACATCTTCTCCTCATAAACCAATGAAAGGACTGCTTTGAAACATTGCACACATTATCTTTAGGATGGCCTCTACCAAAATTGTGCAAATCATGACACCTGACTACCTACATAGCTACATTGGATTAAAATAGAAAAAATGAAGGAAAGGGGGGGGGGGTTGAGAGAGTTTTCGACTGATAGTTAAAAAAGTATAACAGGTACAGCAAATTTGAAGTGAACCTCCCTTCTCCCTCTAACCATCAAAAGATCCTCCTTATAGGAGTTATTTCCCTTAAAAGGTCAATATTAATGATTTTTGCAGAAGTGTTGGGCAATTCCTTATAGCAAAGAAAAGCTGGATAAAAAAGGGTTGTTTGGTTTCAGGTTCAGGTGAGCGATACAGGCTCCTGGGAGCCTCTAGTTTAAAATCTTCTCCTCTGAATCAACTGAAAGTACTGCTTTGAAACTTTGTACACATCATCTGTCAAATGTCCTCAACCAAGTTTGCACCAACCATGGCTGCAGATTAACCAACATGGCCACCATGGCTAAAAATAGGATGGGGGGGGGGGGGCGGTAAAATACAGTTTTTGGCTTATATTTAAAAAAGTGTAACAGATACAGGAAAACCAAAGAGACATGCCTTCATCTGCATCAAAAGCTCTAAGAAACACTCCATTGGGTTGAAGTTGTATGATGACTGAGGAGTTATTGCCCTTTAATTGTCAAAATTGATGATTTTTGCCATTTTTGCCTCAAAATCTTGAAAATTATTGCTTAATTGTTCTGCTTTATGAAGGCTACAAAAATGACTTTAGGGTCAAGATATGCTGATGGACCGTTTAGGAATTATTCTCAAGTTTAATCAATTTTACTTGATTTAAAAAAATCTTCTCCTCTTAAACCAATGAAAGGACTGCTTTGAAAAATTGCACACATCATCTTTAGGATGTCCTCTACCAAAATTGTGCGGCAAAGAAAAGCTGGATAAAAAAGGGTTGTTTGGTTTCAGGTTCAGGTGAGCGATACAGGCTCCGGGGAGCCTCTAGTTATTGATCAAACTTCAAAAAAAACTTCCATTAGGAATCCTTATGCACTTTATGTTATTTTGGCTTCATACTAGGACATAATGTTGAATCCTAACTTCTTATTTGTTGAATATGATACTTTTCATTGCCATTTAAAGCCAAATAGATGGGTTATCTTGTTTCCAGATCATTTATAGATCACCTGAAAAGAAGATCCATGTTAGCTTAAGTCATCACTAAGGGTCCATTGTCTGTTGTCCTTCCTTTTGTAAACTTTTTCACTTCTCCTCTGAAACCACTTTGCAGATTTTTTTTTAAACTTGCCACAGTCATCCTTAGGTTTACTTGTTTCAAATTTGTATCCAGGGTGTTGATCAATGGACAAAGATGGTCACTGTTACTAAAAATAGAACATAGGGTTAAACACATAATTTATAATAAATTTTAAAATTTGAATAGCTTTAGAAGAAGCATTATCTCAAATTGATGAGCACATTAAGCTGTAAGCATTTTCCTATGAGTCCAAAGTCCTGTAAAGGCTTGAAGGAATATTTGACAAAATTTGCAGTTTTTATAATGTATAAACTTGGTGTACCTTTAGCTGGATTTGGTATAATGTTTTGGAATTTTGCTGATAAAGCTCTACAATATCTTAATCATTTTGCATTTTAAATATTGTTTGGGTTTGAACAGCACTGATGAGTCTTGATTAGACGAAACATGTGTCTGGTTTAGTATATTCTATAAACCTTGGTATCTTTGATGACATTTTATTTGCAACCATTGGGTCGATGACATTGCTGGTGGACTTGTTAATCCCCGATGGTGTCCAGTAGTCACACTTTGGTCCTGACAAGAATATTATTCATTCTTTCTCTTATATAGTCATTGTCTATGTTTATTGCCCTGAAATTTCAAAAACATTATTATAATTATAATTCTAAGGTTTTTCTATTTTTAAGGTGTAGATAGACTTAGCCACATTTGGTATAACGTTTTGGAATTTAGGTGATAAAGCTCTACAACATCTTAATCATTTTGAATTTTAAATATTTTTTGGGTTTGAATGCCTGAGATGAGTCTTGATTAGACAAAATGCACGTCTAGTTTTTGTAAATTCTATAAACCTTGGTATCTTTGATGATATTTTATTTGAAATCTATAAGAGCCAGATTAACATTATAAATTGTTAAATGATCAACCAGACAAAACCTAAAATCACATATTTGCTTCTAAATTGTCTGTTCATTCATTATAATAATTATTGCCTTAAATGATAATTTTTTATGAAATTTTTGGTTTTTGTCCTGAACTTAAAAACTATAACAGCTAGAGTATCTAAATTGCAAAAATTATCAGCAATACAAGTCCAAAAATTCATTTTCTTGGTCTGAAATTGTCAGATGACTCCCAAGTACTTTAATGAGAATTTTAGACCTAACTACCTTAGAAAAATAAAAACTGTAATACTGTAAATGGCAAAAATAATGAGAAAGACAAGGCCTACAAATCATTTAATTGTCGGAAAGTTGTCTGATGAATCCATTCATGAATGATTGTCCCTAATACAAGTTTTTGATTAAATTTGTACTTAAATGCTATAACAGCTAGAGTAAAACTGTTAATTGCAAAAATGTTCAGCAAGACGAGATCTACAAATCACTCAATTTGTCCAATTGTCCAAAACTGTAAGATGACTCTTAATAAAAGTTTACGTTATTTACCTTTAATGATACATTCTGACAAAAATATCAGTTTTTATACCGCACCACACGAAGTGGCGAGGTATTATGTTAAACCATCCGTTTCGTTCTGTGTCTGTCCGTCCATCCGTCAGTCTTGCCGTCCGCCAAAGGTTTCCAGATGATAACTTGGAAACGCATCTACAGATTTGAATTATATTTTGCACAGCTATTTAGAACAATAAAATAAAGGTCAAGTTCAATTTTCAGGATGATCTGAAAAATATTAATTATAGTTTTGCCACTTTAAAACTTTTACAATGCTGAAATTTACTGGTCTAAGAAAGAAAACTCATTTCTCTCATATATATATATATATATATATATATATATATATAAAAGTACATGTCTCCAGTGTCTAAATTTATGACAAGAAACACCGTCATTTATATCGTTGCATAATCTTCTAGACTTGTATATTATTATTTTGTGTTTATGCTGTATCGTCATGTTTGTCCATCCGATACTAAATAAGTGTACTGGTTTAGCAGCATTCTTTTAGACTCTTTATATATATATTAAATGAGGCTTTTATTAACATAGTTAAAACAGATGTGTAACTAACAAACGGAAACGCAACATCTCTAAAAATGAAAGTGTGGCTATGAAGAATCTAAAGTATAGACCAGAAATAACCAAGGGGAGTGCTGTGGTTATTATGAACACGGAGGATTACATTAAAGAGGGTGTCAAACAACTGTCAAATACTTCCATCTGACCCTACACCTGCTATAACAAAGGAAATACAGTCCACCTTATCCAAAATGAATAAAGAAGGTCACATCGATAATGACACATTTGAATATTTAATGCCTGAAAACCACTCTGTGGGTAGATTCTATCTTCTACCCAAACTACACAAAGAAGGCGTTCCTGGAAGACCCATTGTATCTGCTAATGGACACCCCACGGAAAAGATTTGGGAATTTATCGATCACCATCTAAGACCATTTGTAAAAGCCCTTCCGTCCCATATCCAAGATACAACAGATTATCTGAAAAAAATGCAGTCCCTAAATACTCTACCTCAAAACACATTGCTTGCTACTATGGACGTGTCATCTTTGTATACAAACATACCACAAAATGAAGGAATTGCTTGCTGTGAAGCTGTATGGAACACCAGACAAGAAAAATATCCCCCAACAGAATGTCTTGTTAAATTGCTCACTCTCGTCCTTGAGAACAACAATTATGTTTTTAATGACGAACACTATATCCAAGTGAGTGGTACTAGCATGGGAACCAAAATGGCACCCTCTTATGCCAATATATTTATGGGAAATCTTGAAAAACAGCTTCTGTCTGGTGCACCATATAAACCATTGTCATGGTTCCGTTTCATTGATGACATTGACATTAAATGGAATGAAAGTCAAGAACATTTAATAGATTTTTTTAACTATTGCAACAATTTTCATCCCACCATCAAATTTACTCCTTTCTAGACACTACTACCT
Source organism: Limnoperna fortunei (assembly GCA_944474755.1). Lineage (NCBI taxonomy): Eukaryota > Metazoa > Mollusca > Bivalvia > Mytilida > Modiolidae > Limnoperna > Limnoperna fortunei. Next base: position 41,137,646 of record OX104112.1, read on the forward strand.
CCACCCAAAACGGAATGATGACAACAGATCTTCACACGAAAGCAACAGACAAACATCAATTTTTATCCCCCAAAAGTTGCCACCCAAGACATTGCTCGCGCAGTATTCCTTACAGTCAAGCCATACGTATCAAAAGAATTTGCTCAACAGAAATCACCCAAAACCATCGTTTAAATGAGCTCCGTAAACATTTACTCAAAAGAGGCTATAAAAACAAAAACATCGCCGAGGCTTTGGAAAAGCTCACAATGTTTCCAGAGATTCGTTGCTGAATTACAAAGATTAAAATATAACAAACAGCAGAATACCATTAGTCGTCACATACCACCATGACTTAAAAAACATTTCAAATGTCTTAAGGAAACATTGGAACCTTATCGAAAATGATCCGAATTTTAAAAAGCTTTTCCCTGAACCACCTATAATGGCATACCGTCGACCAAACAGTCTAAAAGATATTATTGTAAATGCTAGAGTCAAAATGAACTCTCCTTCAAAACCTGGTGGATACAATCCATTCAATCGCAGTTATTGCAAATGCTGTAAAGCAGCAAACGTCGCTAGCACCTTTTGAGGCACAACAACCAACGAAAGCTTTACAATATGCTCCAATTGTTCCTTTAAATCCAGCAATTGTATTTACATACTGACCTGTGGGATTTGTAACATCCAGTATGTTGGAGAAACAGAGACAGCTTTCAATATGCGACTTAACAACCATCGCTCCTTTTTCACGAAAAACAGAAATTGTCCACTAACTCGCCACCTTAAAACTACAGGCCACTCTTTTGATACTGTAAAATTCCAAATTATTGATCAAAACTCAAAGTGGAATACATCAACCAGAAGACTTCGAGAAACATTTTGGATACATCAATTAAAAACGCTAGAACCTGATGGATTGAACGAACATAATCCACAGGTAGAATACTAAAAATGTTTATGACCCAACAGTAATATGAACAACAAAAATATTTTAGATCTCAGCATCAGTATAGATTTTTTGTATAAAGTGAACAACAAAAACATTTTCTATTGTTTGAATTTTTGATTCAGTCAACGCCTGATGAAGCTCTTTGGTAGAGCGAAATATTGTGTTACATATATATTATTTGTACATAGTAGTGTTGTTATAATTATTTTTATTAGACAACTATATATTGTTCCCCACATATATTATTAGTTTTCGTAGCGTGTGGATCACAATAACATACAATTAAAATAAATTATTTATTTAATTATAACTTAACAATGACAAATATGGTGGCGGGGTATCATTTAATGTCCCATTAGATGCCCTATTTTTGTGTTATAAATTAAAATCTACAACATCTAGTGTAAAACTAGAACTAACCTGAGGACAAGGCCTACAAGTCATTTAATTTTGTCTAATGACTCCTTACAGGAGTTATTGCCATTTGATGACACTTTTTGAAGAAATATTTTAATTTTGCCCAGTAACTTAAAGCTATAACAGCTAGAGTAATATGGTAAAATGCAAAAATGTTAAGATAGCTAATCATTGTCTTCTAGGTGAGCTATTACAGGCTCCTGTGGTTCTATAGTTGTTTGTTACTATATATTTCATGTAGTTTCAAAATAAAATATTGTTTATATCAAAGCCATATAAATTATAATTTGTAGAAGTATTCATTATTTTAGCAAAACCGTCTCTCTAGAGTATAACAAATGTTTACATTTCAGTCTTTGGGAAAATATTCTTATAAGACTTTTCATTCCAGCTTTATTTTTATATTCAGTTTTTCCTTTTCTATCTACCATGGAAATACCATATTATGTGCATCTTTTACAATCAACTTTCATTACAGTTTGAGTGTTTAGGCAACAAACAAGATCTTTTTGCAGTTAATACTGGGGTGTTTTTTCATTTCACTGCTATTGATAAAAATGACATAAACATCTCATATTACATACATTCAAATATCTTGAATGATGCTATTTTTAAAGAATATATTGAGGCTTCAAGTACATGTAGTTACTATATTTAAAGAATACACAAGGCATTGTACCTAAATATGGATCTGGATATATCCATATATGCCTTGTGAACTGCCATTCTACCTTATTATGTTGAATCAGATTTCTAAATATTAAGAATTGATGATAAAAATCTGATAGGTCATATTTTGTTTTGACTGTAATGAAGTCATTAACACACAACATGTTAAGTAAGATCAATATAATTTATAACATTTCTCATTCTAATATATAGCATTGTGCTGTAACTAAAAAATTGGTAGACATTTTAGTTGAACTGATTTAAATCATGAATTTTCATTTGAAAAAAATAGATTCTGTGTGAAGTCACCATCAAAGAAGTATGTATACAGTATTTTCTATCTGTTCTTCAATTCAGAAATAATCACATAGTCTCCAGTTTATAATTGTTTAACTCCGGGCTGGCTATTAAATATCATGTTACATTACCCTGGGTAAAAAAGGACATGAATGTTGATCATATCACTCATTTACAATAATAGTGGCCTCACCTCCTTTAATGGAAGTCAATTGTAAATATTGACACAGCAGTTTAGAAGACTGATTCATTAAACATAGCTTGCAGCTATTTATGTGTGACCAAGTAGGTGAAAACTTGGTATACCTGGACAGTTTATCAAATCATGATCACAAACAACAAAAATGATAAACGATAGTTATTTATTTAAAAGCTGAGTTTTCAAAGAAGATGAACTGTTCTTTTTATTTAGTAAATCAGTCTTTCATGGGAGGTTGGAATATGGGATGATGAGAAGGAGTATCATTCCTTCAGTTATCTGGCTTAGTTTATTTTTCTTGTCTGGAAAAAAATGACTATAAAACCTGTTGGAAGGAGTCCCTTTAAACCTGTTATTTAAGAACCAGGTGATGATGAGTAGAGGTACAGAGCACAAGAACCATTACTTTACCAAGATACTAATTTTTCAGTTATCTCACATGGTTTATTATTCTTGTCCTTGAACTATAACTCTACCTATATTATTTGGTGAATTACCTCCTTTAGTTTATTTTCCTTGTCTATAGAAAAAACTTAAATCTGCTGGATGGAGTCATTCAAACCAGGTACCATGTGATTGGAAATGTTACTTCTGTTTGTGTCTGTGTATAATTTACTTAAAAATCATTATCTAATGTTAAACCCAGGAATATCATAATATTTGAAAATCACCCTTTGATGTGATAACCAGTATATTGTGATATATGGTCGCATTAGTTGAATGTTCATTACTGCTCTATTATTATGAATAAAGTACATCTTGGAGCATTTTTCACTATCCACACTTGTTAGCGACCTACTGGAATTGCAGAAGGGACTAAGGGTTTGCACTCTGTCTGTCTGTCACATACCTGCTTTCCAGACTTTCTTTTCTAAATGGTCGCAGATATTGAGCTGATATTTGGGTTGATTGTTAAGAATTATGGGTTACAGATCCAGTCTCAATTTTGTTGTGATCTGATGAATTTTCATTAAGTTATGGCCTAAAGACTGAGAAACGGTTTTTCGGACCTTTTTTCTAAATGCTTGGAGATATTAAGCTGATATTTGTTATGAGAATCAATGATGTCAAGTTTATATTCAGTCCAATGATTTTTAACAAAATAATGTCTCTAGGACTTAAAATAATAGTGTTCCTGAGGTTTTTCTCTTAACTCTTGGTGATATTGAGCTGATATTGGGTATGATAGTCAACAACCATGAGTTACAGATCAAGTTTGAATATTGATTTTATTATAAAATTGTACCCCTTGAGCTTGCGAGTCTGTGACAGTAATATACAGTGCAATACCATCCAAGCTTGTTACTTTTTCTTTAGTTATTCCAATGTTTTTGTTCATGCACTAAACAATGAGTTCCTGGAAAGCTGCAATCCAAATTTATACAGATGCTTTTTATGATCAAGGTCTCACTGGAACAGATTTGGTGTCAATTATTAGAGTTACACACCCTGAAGAAGTAGAAAATGGCTCAAGTATTCTTGTATTCTAATGCAATTCTTGATATAATGTCAATTCTGATTGGATAATATGAATAATTTCATGGCATCAATTTCACGATTGATACCTTCAGAAGTGACCACAAGCACAGACGTTATTTTGGGTAAATAAGAAATTCTCATTTTCTGTCAGTTTTTTTTACTTTTTAGCTCACCTGACCCTATTGTTATCACTTTGCGTCCGTAAGCGTCGTCGTCGTCGGCGTCTGTAAACTTTTTACATTTTAATCTTCTTCTCTGAAACCACTTGGCCAATTGAAACCAAACTTGGCCATAATGTTCATTGGATGGACCTTTACAAAGTTTGTGTTTTTTATTTTGATTGGTAAACCAATATGGCCGCCACCTCAAGACTTAGTTTAACATTGGACCCTATGGGAAAAAAGTTTAAAAGGGCTTCTTCTCTGAAACCGTTTAACCAATCAAAACAAAACTTACTAGCAATATTGTTTGGATAGTCCTCTATAAAGTTTGTGTTTTTGATGGGAATTGGAAATTCACAATGGCGGCCACCGCAGGACTTAGTTTAACATAGAACCCTATGGGAAAAAGTTTTAAAAGGCTTCTTCTCTGAAACCGGTTAATCAATGGAAACAAAAACTTACTAGCGATATTGTTTGGATGGTCCTCTATAAAGTTTGTGTTTTTTATGGCAAATGGAAATTCAAAATGGCTGCCACCACAGGACTTAATTTAACATAGGACCCTATGGGAAAAAGTTTGAAAGGCTTCTTTTCTGAAACCGGTCAACCAATGGAAAAAAAAAATTACTAGCAATATTGTTTGGATGGTCCTCTATAAAGTTAATGTTTTTTTATCCCAATCGGAAATTCAAAATGGCCGCCACCGCAGGACTTGGTTTAACATTCGACCCTATGAGAAAAAAAGTTTAAAAGGGCTTCTTCTCTGAAACCGTTTAACCAATCAAAACAAAACTTACTAGCAATACACTTTAGATGGACCTCTATAAAGTTTATGTTTTTTTATGGCAATTGGAAATTCAAAATGGCCGCTACCGCAGGACTTAGTTTAACATAGGACCCTATGGGAAAAAGTTTTTAAAGGCTTTTTCTCTGAAACCGGTTAATCAATAGAAACAAAAACTTACTAGCAATATTGTTTGGATGGTCCTCTATAAAGTTTATGTTTTTTATGGCAATTGGAAATTCAAAATGGCCACTACCGCAGGACTTAGTTTAACATGGGACCCTATGGGAAAAAGTTTTTAAAGGCTTTTTCTCTGAAACCGGTTAATCAATGGAAACAAAAACTTACTAGCAATATTGTTTGGATGGTCCTCTATCAAGTTTATTTTTTTTATGGCAATTGGAAATTCAAAATGGTCGCTACCGCAGGACTTAGTTTAACATAGGACCCTATGGAAAAAAGCTTTTAAAGGCTTTTTCTCTGAAACTGGTTAATCAATGGAAACAAAAACTTACTAGCAATATTGTTTGGATGGTCCTTTATAAAGTTTATGTTTTTTATGGCAATTGGAAATCCAAAATGGCCGCCACCGCCGCAGGACTTAGTTTAACATAGGACCCAATGGCAAATGAAAAAAATCTTCTCTATACAACGGGTTAACCAATGAAACAAAGCTTTCTAGTAATATTGTTTGGATGGTCCTATTTAAAGTTTATTGAAAATTACAGGACTTACTTTAACATCAGGGAAATGCCATCTTCATTGCCTATAAAATCAGGTGAGCGATACAGGCTCTTAAGAGCCTCTGGTTAGTTTTTATTGCCGTAGCATTAGAATGGAGATAACCATAATGTATTTGAAGATTTGCTGGCATCATTTGGTGATTTGATGGTTGGAAATATCGGTTTACATCAAATCACAAATTGATGCCGGAAAATCTTAAAATACACATTTCATTTATTTTGTATACAGGGACAATTATAATTAGACCAAAATTTTGAATCACAAGACATTTTAAAAAGGATTTCAATATGTGCAATCTTTCCCTTTTTTTTATTTATTTTTTTATTGTTAATTTAATTATAATACTGCTCAGGCTAAAGTCATAGGTCCAGTACTTATTTGGAAAATGATGGTCATGACATAAGATCATAAGACCAGGGTTGGTCTGTAATCAACATTTGTACATATTTACACATGGGGTATATAGAATTGTTTTGTCGGAAAAAATGTTTTTAAGTGTTTACTAATGAAACATTTCAGAGTTTCATTGGATATTTTGTCAGTTCAAGGAAACACAGGACCACCATGGCAGAACAAGACAGAGAAGGCATTCTGGAGAGGGAGAGATAGTCGTCAAGAAAGGCTTGATCTTGTCATGCTGTCCAGAAGACACCCAGAACTCATTGATGCAGCTATGACACACATGTTCTTTTTCCCAAAAGACACAGAAAAATATGGGGAACTTGTTAAAACCATTTCTTTTTTTGATTTCTTTAAGGTACACAATATAAATGTAAATTGCTAACATTGTATGAAACATCTGAAGCTTCAATATTCACTTAAACAAAATACATGTATGTCTTTGTGCCAGGTGTTGGCCATTACTTTTTCATCTGTTGTGCATCCATCTTTTCTGTAAACATTTTATTTGCACTGTACTAAAAGAACATGTCTTATTTTATTTCAGTAGTCATGTACTAACTTCCATGTTCATTTTTTTTGTTGAAGTGTAATTTAACAGCACACCAGTTTATTGTCTGCTAATTACTTATATTTTTAGAACCAAAAATAACAGAAACCCCCAAAATGGTAATAATTTGAAGGATGGTGATTGATTATATGCTTTCTCTGACTGCTTTCTAGGTTTTTCCCTACTGATACTTTTCTGGTTATATTGGCTTGTCGGTATGTCCCAGTGTATCTTTTACCTTAGGGTCAGTTGATCAGTTACATGTCTTTGCTATAATTTTTTGAGTCTCTGGGCTTTGAGCTCACCTGATCCCATCGAAGAACATAGTTTAACATAGGACCCTATGGGAAAAACATACAAACCACTTGTTCTAGGAAACTGTTCCACACAATAAAGCCTAAGTATAAAGAAATAAATGTTGGATAGTTATCGAGCTTGAGATTTTCGAGCATATTGCAAATTCAAAATGGCTTCCAGGTAATGCATTCTGATTGGCTGAATTTCAAAACTCTTCTTCTTCTAAAGAGCATGGCAGATTGATTTGAAATATTGCATAAATGATCCTCTACTAATTTTGAGGTTTTTGTTTCGATCCAAAATACAAGATTGCTGCCCCCATGGAATATCACTTATATTATATTATTATACGTAAACAAATCAATATTTTATATTAATAACTACATGTTTACTTTCAGTATAAATATCAGCTTAACATAGACGGTACAGTGGCAGCCTACAGGTTTCCATACTTATTGGCAGGAGACTCGGCTGTATTTAAACATGAATCAGAGTACTATGAACATTTTTATCACGATTTACAACCATTTGTCCATTATATACCATTTAGAAGAGACCTGAGTGACCTAGTCAAGCAGATAGAATGGGCAAAAAGTCATAATGAGGAGGTAGGTCAATATTTGAAGTTAAAAAAAATAGATTTATTAAAAAAACCCCTGTACAAAGATTATCAAGAAAAAATAGGGCATCTAATGGGACATTAAATGATACCCCACCACAATATTCATCAATAGTTACATGTAATTGTATATATACTATACTGTATATACTACAGTATTTAGGGTCGTATTGTCCGCTGTCTTTTTCTTTTAATCTAAGTTGGAAAGGAATGGTGCGGATTATACATAAATACAGACTCGATAGAGTGTGTTTTGTCCCGTTGAATGTTGTCAATGGCGGTCGCCATTTTGTTTTTTTGTTATATGCGGTATTTTCGTACTATTCTAACATGATTCTTTTACAAGCTTCCATATAAATACGTTGTAATGATATTAATTTTTACTTAAATTATTTTTAGTAATGTTATAATAGTTATATAGGAAGAATAAAAATTAAAACGGATACGAAAATAGCAGATGTGCAACCTGTATTGCATACAGTGCAAATGGCATCGTTATGTAACCTCAAATGTTTGAAGATCGATGTTTTGATTGCAATCGTTAAGGCATTAAAATAAAACATGTAATCTTTTTGTTTTCATTGATAAATGAAAGTTGACAAATTGTTTTGGATTTGAAAAGTGTGAGTATCTGTTTTAACAACAATCAAAATAGACGCTATGAGAATGCAGTATTTTTTATTTAATTTATTACAATCACTAGAAATGAATAAAACTATAAATATAAATGATATTTTAAGAGAGAATAAATTACATATAACAGTAAAAAATTGTTAAAAAGTGTGACCAAGTCGGACTTTATGTCTTCATCTTGAGACGTTTTTTTAATTTTTTTAAGTGCGGATAGTACAAGCATATACAAATTTTTCTCCAATTTTCTGGCCCAAGAAAGGGGTGCGGACAATACGTAAATGCGGACTATACACAGCTTTTTACGGTATACATCCACTGTATACTAGTATATAGAGACAGAAAGAAATGAGTTATCACATGTCCTTCCATTTGTAGGTGATGAACATCATCAGTAATGCCAGATCATTTGTCAGAGAGAATTTAATGCCAAAAGACATCTACTGTTATCATGCTAAATTATTTCATGTAAGTAAAAATTAGTCAATTCTTTGTCAAAGTTCTACAGTACTTCTGTATTCTTTGTTTGACTGAGAGTAAAGTGCAAGTACAAGGACAGTTAATTGATACAGTACACAAATTTCCATGACTTCTCCATTTGCTGTTCAAAAATAAACCTTTGGCTATAAAGTAAGTGAATAGATGCCATTCAGGTGGATAGCATAATAAACTGATACCAATATTGCCCTGGCATCATCTGTTGTCAATAGAAGTAAACAGATACCAATATTGCCCTGGCATCATCTTTTGTCAAAAGATGATACCAATATTGCCCTGGAATCATCTTTTTGTCAGCAGAAGTAAATATACCAATATTGCCATGGCAATAGAGGTAAATAGATACCAATATTGCCCTGGAATCATCTTTTGTCAGTAGAAGTAAACAGATACCAATATAGCTATGGCATCATTTTTTGTCAATAGAGGTAAACAGATACCAATATTGCCCTGGAATCATATTTTGTCAGTAGAAGTAAACAGATTGCAATATTGCCATGGCATCATCGTTTGTCAATAGAAGTAAATAAATACCAATGTTGCTAGGCATCATCTTTTGTCAAAAAAAGTAAACTGATACCAATATTGCCCTGGAATCATCTTTTGTCAGTAGAAGTAAACAGATACCAATATTGCCATGGCATCATCTTTTGTCAATAGAGGTAAACAGATACCAATATTGCCCTGGAATCATCTTTTGTCAGTAGAAGTAAACAGATACCAGTCGAAGTGAAATTCAAGCTATTCACAGAATTCCTGGCAAAAAATGCTTTCCCAGACCAGTATTAGTCAAAGTAAAGAACACAGAAGTGAAATCAATTATTATGAGGAAAAGGAAAAACCTGAAAGGGAATGTTAAATTTCATGATGACATAACACAGCGTAATTTAGGACTGATGTATAGATTAAGTAACAGTAAGAAATTTCATAGTGTGTGGTACTTCAATGACAGTGCTTACGCTAAGGAAACAAATGAAGGGCCAAGAATTAAATTTGACATTTTTGACAGTATTGAAGAAAAATTAAAACAAAAGTCTGCAAAAAGACCTACATAGGAAGTCCAAACCTAAGGTACTGTCTCTTTTTTTTGTACACATGTAGTATAACATAGTTTATTGCAATGCAATTTATTGTACTAGTAGTATTTATTGTCACATGTTTTTTGTCTATAGATATCCATTTATAATCCAGAAGAGAAATAATTCAGTAATTATTATGTAACTCTTCTACATATTTACAAGAATACATTTATCCTTTTTAAAAAAAAAAAAAAAAAAAACACTTGCCATAAATTTAAATGTTTTTTTTTATTAAACTTATCAACAGAAGGGAGATAATTCAATACACTGAATACTGATATATAAAGTAATTTCATTTCTTTTCCAGTTAACTTTTATACTATTTGTACTTCTGTTTATCACACTTATATGTCATGCATCTATAGATACTTGGAATCTATTTATCCTGTTTTTGTTTTCTGTTGTTGTCCCCCCTCCCTCCCTGTTTTTGTACACAGAAGGCTTTTGGACAGGAAATTTACTTGTCTGTTAATCTTTTGTTTAATAAATATGTTTCCATGAATTCCAATTAAAGAAGGGAAACAATTTAATATACTGAATAGCAACAGAACATAATTTCATGAAACCATTATACTACATGTATTGGTTTTATATTCTGTGATGCGTATACAAATGCAACCTATCTTTTTATTTTTGTTAGTTTTGATATTTAGCTTGCCTAACTAATGCAACAGGAACACATCATAATAGAAATGAAAAAAGCGTCATCTTGCATATGTGTGTGTGATTGTCTGAATGAGTATACCATTTATAGTCAGAAAACTTGTTTTAACTTTAACAATTTTATATTAGTCTATGGAAGCTAAGGTATCAATTATCTCTATGAATGTAAGGGGTTTATTCTCTTGCATGAAAAAAAGAACAGATATATTTAACTGGGCCAAAGAAAAAAATATGTCTGTAGTATGTCTCCAAGAGACTCACAGCACAACAGAAGTTGAAAAAACATGGGAAGATGAATGGGGTGGTAAATGTTATTTCAGTCACCACAATAACAGAAGTGCAGGAGTTATCATTATGTTTAAAGCAGGACTAGATTATATAGTACATGAATCAATCATAGATTCACATGGTAGATATATTATATTAGATATAAGTTTGTGTGAACAACGAATGTCACTTGTAGCATTATATGGCTACAATACTGATGAACCAGATTTTTTTACAGAGATACTTAAAAAAGTAGCAAATTTCTCCAACACAAGCCTTTTGTTCTGTGGTGATTGGAATGTTGTGCAAGACTGTAGTCTAGATAATTACAATATCTTACACAAAAGAAATCCAAACAGCAGAAAGATAATAGAAGATCTAAAGGAAAAGTTGGAATTATTAGATCCATGGAGAGTCTGTTTTCCAGACACAAGAAAGTATACTTGGCGACAAGCTTGTCCCATCAGGCAAAGTCGCCTAGACTACTTTCTTGTGTCTGAAGACTTGTTCTCCCTTATGAAGTATACAGATATAATCCCAGGTTATAAAACTGATCACTCTGCTGTTGTATTCTGTTTTCTAGCAAGCCACATGAAAAGAGGGAAGGGTTACTGGAAATTTAATTCACAGTTGGTTAGGGATGAGGAATATATAAGGATTATTAAAACATGTATTAAAGAAACAGTTTCAGAATATTATGCATCTGGAAATATTGAAGATTACTTGAATGTACAGTTGTCATGTAGCGATCAACTTTTTTTCGAAATTTTAAAAATGAAGATTAGAAGCATCACCATAGAATACTGCATTAGAAAAAATAAAGTTAGAAAAAAAGAAAATCAAAAACTTGAATCTGATATAAAAGAATTAGAAGATTTGATAAATATAAATCCTAATGAATTTTTATTAACTTCTTTAAACCAGAAAAAAACTGAATTAGAAAGTGTAAGAGATGATATGGTTGAAGGTTTAATATTGAGATCTAGAGCTAACTGGCATGAAAATGGGGAAAAATGTAGTGAATATTTCTGTAAACTTGAGAAAAAAAACTCGATTAGAAAAACTGTTTCAGAACTTATAAATGATAATGGGGAGTACATCTCAGATCAAAAGAACATTTTGAAAGAACAAGTTAAGTATTATGAAGATTTATATGCCTCTAGACAATTGAAAGAAATTGGTTTGGACGATTCCTTCTTTAATCATAATATTCGGCTTAATGATTAGCAACAGGAAAGATGTGAAGGTAATATTTCATTTCAAGAATGTGCTCATGCTCTTAATAAAATGAAAAATGGGAAAAGCCCAGGATCGGATGGATTTACAGTAGAGTTCTATAAGTTCTTTTGGCGTGATATAGGCTCCTTTCTTTTTCGTTCACTATTTTTTGCATATGAAGCAGGAACTTTTTCTCAGTTTCAATGTCAAGGTGTTATAACATGCTTGCCTAAGGAAGAAAAAGATAGGCGATATATTAGTAATTGGAGACCAATTAGTTTGTTAAATACAGATTTGAAAATAGCCTCTGCAGTACTTGCTAACAGAATGAAAAAAGTCTTACCATTTATTATAAGTGATACACAAAAAGGTTTTTTAGAAAATAGGTTTATTGGTGAAAATACTAGATTTCTATATGATGTCATGCATTATCTTGAGGAACATAATAAGTCAGGTATACTTTTATTAATCGATTTTGAAAAAGCATTTGATTCTATTGAATGGAACTTCCTACACAAAGCTCTAATTAGTTTTAATTTTGGCCCATCATTTTGTAAGTGGTTTAAAGTTCTGTATGCTAATGCAAAAAGTTGTGTTATTAATAATGGATTTATGTCAGAATTCTTTGACCTCAAAAGAGGCTGTAGACAAGGTGACCCTTTATCCCCATATCTATTCATTATAGGTGTTGAGCTTTTAGCATTGAGACTTAAAAATAATTCAGATATACATGGTGTTTTTATTAATGGCACTGAGCATCTCATAAATCAATATGCTGATGACACATTTATGATTCTCGATGGAAGTGAAATTTCCTTGCAAGAAACACTAAACTGTTTTGATGACTTCTATAAACTTTCAGGTCTTAGAATCAATAAAACCAAAACTAAAGCTGTCTGGGTTGGGGACAAAAAATATGTAAACCAAATTTTATGCCCAAATGCTAACTTAGAATGGTCTTCTTCAGATTTTAAAGTTTTATGTCTAGTGTTTTCACTGGATCTATCTAAAATGATAGATATTAATTTCAACAAAAAAATCAAGGAAGTTGCTAGAATTTTAAAAAGTTGGGAACATAGGAAACTTACACTTTTAGGAAAAATCACAGTTGTTAAATCGTTAGCATTAGCAAAGCTGGTACATCTTTTCACATCACTACCAAATTTACACCCAACAAGGATAGAGGAGTTGAATAGAATGTTTTTTAATTTTATATGGAATGGGAAGAAGGACAAGATTAAACGTAATACTTTGATTGGTGACTATATACAAGGCGGATTAAAAATGGTTCATTTAAACTCATTTGTTGCTTATTTAAAAATTAACTGGATTAAAAGATATTTTGAAAATCCTAACGGTAGCTGGCAGACTATTTTAAAAGCAGTAATACAACCTTTAGGATACGAAAGAGTTTTTATCCTCCAGAAAGAGAAAATAAAAGAAATTGCATCTTCTTTTACAAACTCTTTCTGGAGGGATGTTCTGCTCAGTTATCATACTGCTAGGCCAAATACAAAAACCCACATTCAGGAGATTTTATCACTGGATATTCTTAATTTTGTACCTTTGAATGAGTTCTCATACTACATTCACTGGGAGCAGCAAAACATTAAATACATAAAAGATTTGTTTAATGTAGCTACAAAGGATTTCCATCCATTTAATATGGTTAAAGATAGACTACTAACAAACAATTATTTAAGATATTACAGTTTATTGTCAAGAATACCACAGTATTATAAGCAATTCTTAAGAAACAGTGATCACATTATTAATGTTCAAAATTTTTTTGCAGAGGATATTTTTTTGAAAGCTATAAAGTCTGCACAAAATTTAAAATTTATATATCGAAAGTTAGTAGATGAAGTTGTCAATATACCTTCAGACAAATTTGACAAGTGGGAAGATGCATTGGGTACCAGTATTAACAACTGGAAACAGTTCTTCATTGTTTTGAGAAAGTCTTGTAAGCATGCAAGTTTGTTCAATTTTCAATATAAATTGTTACATAGAATTATCCCGACAAATACTTTTTTGTATAAAATTAAACTGAAAGATACCAAATACTGTTCATTTTGTAACACTGCAGAAGAAACAATTCAGCATTTGTTTTTCGACTGCCATAGAACATATAAATTCTGGGGTGATTTTGCCTTGGAAATTAGAAGATTTTATGTTGCCTTTAATATTGATAGAACTGAAATATTGCTAGGTTCTAGTAAGTTCCCAATTTTCTTAAATTTTCTTATTAATGTTTCAAAATATTATATTTATAAATGTAAGTTGAAAGGAGTGGCCCCACAGATAGCAGAACTGAAATAAAGATAAAATATTTTAGAAATATAGAAGTCTTTATAGCAAGGAAAAACTCCAAGTTTGCAGATTTCGAGAAACTATGGACCCCACTGTGTCACATATTTCCATAGATTTGTACACAAGCCCATAACCTTAGTATGTTGCTTTTTAATTTTTTCTCTTTTAAAACAAGTTTTCTGCTTATATTGTGAATAGAGGATGGTATAAAGTATGAATTGAGTGTGTAAGTTTTGAGCGAGAGGTTTTTATTATTTTTTGTTTGTTTGTATTGTTCTTTCTGTTAGATTTGTATTATTTATCATTATCATAATATATTTTGTTATAAAAAATGTGTAGTCATACCAAAAATCCCCACCACGCCCTAGTCAGGTGGTTCTGTAGGGGAGATGTAAAATCCTGACTGCATAAAAAAAAAAAAAAAAAAAGTAAACAGATACCAATATTGCCATGGCATCATTGTTTATCAATAGAGGTAAACAGATAACAATATTGCCCTGGCATCATCTTTTGTCAAAAAAAGTAAACTGATACCAATATTGCCCTGGAATCATCTTTTGTCAGTAGAAGTAAACAAATACCAATACATGTATTGCCATGGCATCATCTTTTGTCAATAGAGATAAACAGATACCAATATAGCCCTGGAATCATCTTTTGTCAGAAGTAAACAGATAACAATATTGCCATGGCATCATCGTTTGTCAATAGAAGTAAACAAATACCAATATTGCCCTGGCATCATCTTTTGTCAATAGAAGTAAACAGATACCAATATTGCCATGGAATCATCTTTTGTCAAAAGAAGTAAACTGATACCAATATTGCCCTGGCATCAACTTAGTTTAACATATGACCCTTTTGGGAAAATTTTCAGTTACCTTCTCAGAAACGTCAAAGCTATTGAACCCACATTCCACATCATATGAATAATAAAGAGGGGGGTGGGGGGTTACTTGGTATATATTGGGTACTGTGGTTTCATTTAATTTCGTGGTTATCAATTTTCGTGGTTGGAGGTAAAAAGACATTTCGTTGGATTCTGAAATTCGTCGTTTGCGGAATCGAAATAATAAAAAATGAAAGATGGGGGAATTGCTTACAAAATTTCGGTATTCACAAACAGTGTTAGTCTGTACACTTTCTAATACGTCTCTCGGGAGGTGACAATTGTAATGCTGACCACAGGATTTTATAGAAATTTTTGGTACTGTAGTGGAAAGCGGCGACATTAAAATGACATGGAACGGCTTAAGAAAGACGATGCAAAACAAAACATGTTGTTTGTTGTTGCGTGGTGCAAAGCCCACACTTAACATAAAATTATGGAAGCGGTTGCGTTTTATGTCGTTTATAAACACAATTTTAAAAGACAGTGGGTTGAGTAAAGTGCCCTAAATAAAATCACGTGATAGTGTACATCTAACTACATATCTTGAAAACGATGCATTGACTGTTTTATTTTTGAAAGGAACATGAAGTAATAAAGATTAAAAAGAATTTGTTTGCAGCAATTTTTCAGCTATTTCATGGCGTCCAGTTTTTATTGGGGGAGGAAGCCAGAGTACCCGGAGAGAACCCCCGACCTGCGGAAGAAAAAGAATTTGATTAGTAGCCGTAAACATAATTAATAAACATGTCATTTTATTAAAACCAATCTAAATAAACAGTTCATTGTAAATCCATCGTACATTCCATGGGGCAAAGATTAAGTTTGTTTGTTTGACAATAAACTTGATGGTATAATTAGTGTTTTTTAAATATGGAAATCAGTATAAAAGGTGTTAAAAATAGATTGCTTTATCGATCGTTATTTCAGTTAAGAAAGTTACTTTAATATTTGTGTATACATCAACACTTTACAACGAAAAAACACAACAGGAAGTTCATTACTGACGGGATTACGCAATTAAAAATAACAAAGATGTGTTTTTTATCAATTTTATTTCTGTTTAGTGTTATAAACACAATAAAGTTGTTCATAATGCAAAATTGTCATATCTATCGAAAACATCAATATAACTATGCACCTTGAACATCAGTCGTCATTATCCAGGTAACAACCATCCCATAGCAGGTTCTCATGTCGGCTTACCATCATTATAGATTTCTAGAGGTCATTATTCATTGAATTCTTGATTATGTGGTTTGTTTCCACCCATGAAAAGGACAAAAATTGGTACCCCACAAATAAAAATGAAATATCCATGAATGACATCAAGGCCTAGTGTAATACGGATGTGCTCCCTGAATAGTTCACTTTCTTACCTATCCAAAATATATGAATAGGTAGCTTTTTTCATTGAAAAAAATATCATTGGGTAGTTGTAAATTATCTAAATATATCCATGCCCCAATTCTCATCTTTAGCATGCTAAGCCTGTGTAAAGCACAGTGATTTTACAAACAAAGTGTTCCATTAACATCACTTGATCATTTTGGTAGTGAATGGACTATTTTGCCAATGGGGATGTGCTGTAATAAAATATATGAATAGGTCTGATTTAATCATTCAATATATGAGTAGGTCCCATTTTATAATGTCCGAAATATATGAATACGGTGGGTTTTCAAATCTCCATCCACAGACCTGTACCTAAAAGTATACTTAGTTACCCCCCCACCACATTTTTATGTTGGTAGATCATATAAACATGATATTCATTTATCAAACTACAATTAACATATTATAAAGAACACAAACATATCATGTTCATCAATCATTATACCCCCCGCAAACTTGTTTGGGGTGGGGGGTGGTATATTATATCACCCTGTCTGTCTGTCCGTCTGTCCACATCCTCTTGTAAGCGCTCCTCCTAAACCACTTGACAGATTTTGATGAAACTTTACATGAAGGAAGTACATCATATGTAGATGTGCTTGAAGAACTTTCTTCGCTGTCTGATATTATTCAGGGGAGATAATTGGACTTACACTCTTAAAATATAGTGTTCAGTGGGAGACCTCCTAAGTGCAACTCCTCCTAAACCATTTGGAGGAGTTGCATGAAACTTTACATGAAAAAAGTACATCATATGTAGATGTCCATGAAGAATTTTCATCACTGTCAGATATTATTCTTGGGAGATAATTGGACTTGAAAGCGGTGGTATCCATTTGTGAGAGTGCTACTAGTCCACACTTGTTAACAACAATAGTACAAATTCAGTATATTGGTATAAAACTGACAAAAATTGTATTACTCCTAAATATTTCAAAGAATGTGGTCTTCAAGTTTTTCTTTAACGTTGTGTACATTTTGGGCATTACACATAAAATTGGGTAAACTGTTCCATAACCGAGACCCAGAATAACTGAATGATTTTCTTGTACAATAACTTATTTGGTTTTGGGATTTGGAGTATACCATTTGCTAAATGTCTTAATGCATATTGATTATTTTCTGTAACTAAATTTATTTACTAAATATTCTGGGGCTTCATTATTAAGGCACTTATAAACTTGCAAATGTTTATAATATTTAATTCTTTCATCAATTTTCATCCAGCAAAGTTTTTTAAAGAAAGGTTCTGTTGGTGAAAGCGGGTCTGTATGTATTATTAATCTTATTACACTTTTTTGAAAATTAGGAATTATGTCTTCACCTACTTTGTGGGGAGACATATTGTTTCTGTCCTGTCTGTCAC